>JASEVX010000011.1:49680225-49722556 GCA_031761405.1 Serripes groenlandicus | reverse complement strand
GATGTTATTTAATGAGTTAACAGCTGCGTTCAAGATGATGATAGACACACCTTCGGAAATAATAAATGATGAAATATATTGACAATGACAAATATTTTATCGAAAGTAATTAGGCCACCGGCACATAGTACGAAGCATTATATTTAACAAATAGTATATTACTGAGAATGATGTCCTTATCATGTTTTCATTAACATATATATGAAATATGAAAGTTTTTTTATGATTTCAGGATTGTCGTTTTGAAGCAATGTATAAAAATCATCAATGTTGGTGTCACCTACATACCAATCAAATAAAAATACAGTTCTTAATTGATCCATGATGTCACTTGGACGTTTGTGTTGCATATGTATGACCGCACAAGCGCTTACACGTGCAGCGCTATTGCAGCATTCCAAGAGAAAAAAGTTTTCACGTCCAGCAAATGTTGATGAACAATGACAAACGTTTACAATTGGCAACCTCTTTGAACTTTTCTTCCAGAGGCTTCTCCTTCATGTCAGGAACTTATTGAATGTAGGTGTAAAAAAGGTTGAAGAGGTATCCCTTGGTCTCTTTGTGTTAGTGAAGGTGATTTTTTGTTTAATTACTGTTGCATAAGTTTACATAGTTCAAGAGTTTTGTAAATACAACCTTAAATTTTATCCGGAAGTGACGATTTTTATTTTTAGGTGCCTTTAAACAGAATAAGAGATAATGCTTATTTATATTAGCCTTATGGTGTCTTCCATGCATCTGCTATTCGTACTATTACAGATTCGCACTGGGCTGTATAAGTTAACTGGTCAAACTCCTGGACAACCAGCCTTTTTGTTATTAAAACATGAGTACATTCAGATAGTATCTGATACTAGTTCTCAAAAACCTCTGTTATCAGAGAGTGTCCAGATTAGGCTTAGCGGAACGGCTGATTAACTAGTATCTCAATATTTATAATTTATTTTATGTCGGGCTGTATAAGTTAACTTGTTGTACTCCTGGATAACCAACCTTATTGTTATTGTGACATGTGTACATTTAGATCGTTTTCTAAAACAAATGCGATCTTATTCTCAACAACGTCTGTGATCAGTGAATGTCCAGGTAAGGCTGTGCGAATCCGCAGTTTGACCAGTATCCCAATAGTCTTAATTGATGTTATGTGGGGTTCTCTAGAACGCAACCACGATACATACTTTGAGTAAGGATTATTTCAGCCTTTTGCTTTACAGCCGCATTTTAAACAAACTACCCGGATAATTAAAACAAACTTGTTAGTGTGCATGTCGGGATTATCCAATAATGGCGTTTGTAACTAAGCAGAAAGACAATCTAAAGTTTCAAAATTATATTAGTGCAGTTTTAGCCCTGAACAAGGCAGGAGAATGTTTAGAACCTTTCACCGAGAATGGAATACAAGGGGTTTTCGATACCATTAAAGGGATGTTAGGACATTTACCTGAGTGTACAAAACAGTGCAGTGGCCAGATTCGTACGGTGGAAAAGTATGTTTAACATTTCATCTTACAGTGAAAAATTAACTTGAACTTGTTTTTGTTTTGTTTTTATGTTAAAAACAATTTGTACAAATTCTTCTATGTCTACAACTGAGGATTATTCATATTTCCTTTACACAACGAGTACGCATGTGCTCGTTAAAAGATGTAATTTTATCGGTGGATTCGACTTATATCTTTATGTAGTCTAAACATGAATATAACCTCCATTAGAAACCTTTATCATTTAAATACATAATTATACACAGAATATACAACTGCTTCTGCTGAATTAGATATTTAACATGCGTTGTTTTGAGAGATTCTACTTTAGTTTCATAGTATTAAAGCGTCAATATACGGATACCTTCAATATATCAGTTTTCATTATGCGAACCGATATACCGAATATCGATTTTGCTTAAATAATTCACAAAGAAAGACATTGTAAACAGAGAAAAATGTTGTGTCTGTTATGCTTTATATGTCATATACCTTAGACGATCTCAATATATAATTTCCCAATATTTTACGCGTTATTTGAACAGTCAAAATACATATGTGTAGCCTATACGAGTTATATCGTCTGCATTATGATGTGCGTTTAAAGAAATGTATACTCGTTACCTCTTTCTGATTTACTGCGCTTTACAATTGCAATAAGACCGATTCAGTGACAATTGATTCTGATAAAGCAATGTTTCTCAAGAAGTCCAGTTACGTATGACATAACGGTATAGGTAGGTCTTAACTCTACTAAACACAAGCAAACACCTATTGCATGGGCAAGACAGCGATTTATTCACAAGAGGAAGTAAGCAATTACAATCTGTGCTTACTATATAAATATCAAATTGTTCCGTTGTCTGATCAGAATTTTAAACATAATGACTACGATATGACTAACCCAGGGGAAAACCAGAGATAAAAACATTTTATGAAAAGATTCTGGAAACCTGTGCAGTCCAATCGCATATTAACCATTTCTTATACAATTCTTCCAAGCACATAACACCGTGAAATACAGAACTATATATTAAACCCTCGTATTGATACTGAATTCGGATAGTGAGAAGTTAATTGTTTGAAGTCTTGCTAGAACTGACCAAATCTCGTCAAACCGGTCTTATATACTCAGCCATCGCACGGCGATCACGTGCACACATCTCCGATATGTGTATTCGTATATGCTAAGACAATCGTTCTCCACTATACTGCGTACCGAGGAGAACTTTGAAGTATTAACTCTACTAAACACAAGCAAACACCTATTGCATGGGCAAGACAGCGATAGAACGCAAACAAATGTTAGAGGTGAAAAACCATCCGAATTCAGTTTACAATTGCAACTGTTTTGTAATTTATAATTGTTACTCCAATGAATCATCAATGTAACCATCTTTAGATAGATCGGTCTTCCAGCGACCGTGCCTCTTAAGGCATCTGTCAGATACGCCTTCGGCGTTAGCTGCAGTAGTAGCACCGCTAGCTCGTAATGAATGTATACCTAACTTTAAATCTGGAGCCACTATATGTAAACGGGAAACAATGCATTCCCTGGCTCGGGTGTAACTCAACTGCTTGTTCTTTTTTAATAAAACACATTTTGATCCGGATCTACAGCCTGGTATAAAGAGGTACGAATCTGAACCATACATCAAACCAGAGCAATTCATATATCGCTTCAGCATGTTATAAGGACATGACCTTGAAACGCCTTTGCTAATAAGTACGTGACTGCCTGCTCTGTACACGTCGGTCTTACTATTCCTTAGAAACAGACTAAGGTGATCAGGACGGAATTCAAGGTCCGAACACTTTAGTTCACTTAATTCATTAAATCTCAAGAAACCGGAATAGCCAATCAATATCACTGCTAAATCCCTTAATACTAAAACATCATTACACGCAGAATACATGTTACATAATTCAATAAGTTGTTCCGTAGATACAGTTTCTTTCCTGTTGACTGGTTTGGAATTGTGACGTTTGGCGCACTGTAGTAACCTACTCACTGTAGATGAAGCAGTCGGATCTGGGAAGTCATTCACTTGATGCAGCCACGTAATAGCATAAAACGCAGAAGATATAGCACTGTAGGATTTACCAGTGTCAATTAGATGAGATATATACAAAGCAACGTGAATGGAATGAGCTGGTCTGTTGGGTAAATGTTTCATTTCTCAGAATTTGTCAAAAGCTTTAGTCTGATATGAGTATATTTCCACTGATGCGCCAACCTGTCAATACATGATTTTTCGTCCGGTATGGTCACCCCAGCCTCTGTGAATTTGCGCTTTAGCTAGTTCTTTATGCCAATACCTGTTGAAATAACTATGATTAATACAATTTTCGGACTTCATAATTGACATAATTCACCTGAAATCACTTTTCAATGCAATCATCCTGAATGATAATGGTGATTTTACAAACATTCCATTATTGCCTTTGCCGCTACAGATTGCTGCCTGCGGAAGAATATAACTATCCTTAACAAAACTCTTGTTATTGCCTTTTCCGTCTACTACAAACGGCCAAAACGGACCCGATTTCCATTCAAGAAGTAGCAACCGCATGATCGCTCTTTAACTTTTCCAGGCACTTTAACACACAATTAGGAGGCGGTACTAACCAGTTCATAACTCCATACCAATCCTGTTTGAAGCAATTCACCGCTTCAGTTCCAGGTACCCACCACTTAGAATTAAACCTGTTACACATGCTATCCAAATTTGAAGCAAACCTATCAATATTATGTGGACCCCATTTTAAATTTAAAAACCTATAAATGTCATCCTTTATAAACCAATCGTCGGAGTCGAAACACATACTTAAGGCATCAGCCATTGAATTATCAGCTCTAGGGATCCATATTGGAACATACGTAATTTTAGCATTTTGACATATTTCATTTATAGAGATAGAAAGATTATGAAGTTCTTCCTTGTTACTACCAGACAATATAATTATTCCCACATTCTGATTATCGGACATGACCGTAAAACGTTGATCAAAACGCGTTTAACGGCCTCTAACTCTCTCCAAGTTGAACTTTTCTTGGATTCGACTTCGGACCACGACCCAAACATTTCAGAGTAATTTTCAAACGAGACGTTTTTCACGCACTCGCATTTCGGTTTAGATCTATTAATAAGATACTGCATATCGCTATCTGCTAGAAATGTATCCCCTGATTCTGAATTGTAAATATGATCAGTACTGCATGTTTCCAGTTGCGTTTCATAACTCGTTTTCAAGAAATCACCATTGCTCACTTCCGAGTGTGATCCGATTCTCATTTCCGAGAAATTACCATTGCTCACTTCCGGGAGCGATCCAGTTCTTGCTTCCGAGAACTTTCCCTTGCTCACTTCCGGGAGCCACCCAGTTCTCTTTTCCGAGAATTTGCAATTGCTCACTTCCGGGAGCGAACTGTTACTCGAGTAAGCACACATACCGATGTTCGTGTCTAGTAACTCCGTATAACCTCCATATCCGACTTGACTTGCGTCTGAGAACAAAAGGGCATCTACCTTCATCGAGCACACATACCGATGTTCGTGTCTAGTAACTCCGTATAACCTCCATATCCGACTTGACTTGCGTCTGAGAACAAAAGGGCATCTACCTTCATCGTTTGTTTCAATGATTTCCCCCTCAAATTTAATTTTTTAGCGTTTCTGAGCCAATACTTTAATTAGGATACTGCTTCGCTAGAAACCAGAACTAGCGAGTTCCAAGAAAACCTGCTAAATATGCACTTGTATAAATAGCGTGTTTTCAGACTTGACTGTTTTCCCTATTACACTTTGTAAAGAAATGATTTGACCAACAACGGACGCTAGATATCTGATTGGTATAACCTGCCCGTCTTTATCGAGCTGCACAAACAGTGACTTAATAATATTTTCTATTCTGCCTATACGATCTTCCGAAAGAAATAACTTGTTTACGTTGAAATCTAAAACGTGTCCAAGCCAATAACCAATTATCGTAGGAATCCACTGACATTTGTCCTCGGCTAATAAAAAAACAGCATCTAATAAGGAATTTTAACTATGTGGCCAGCTTTTAACGCGCACTGGTGATCACTATCACCCCCTATTCCATCGTCTAAAAACGTAATAGCTTTAATCGATAAAGACCTCCAATATTTGACCATTACTCTCATAATCTTTGTAAAAATATGACCAGCGAATGGTAAATTGAAAATGTTAAATTGCTCTATGTCATTTTCATAACGTGCAAAACCGAGATAGGTTCTGTGATCGTAATATATATCTATATGATGATATGCTCCTTTCAAATCGAATGTAAATACATAACTATACAAATCAAACATTTGTTCTGCTAACTTAATATCATTGAATTTTACCTTGAATACATGTAGAAATGGGTTTATATGCCTACAATCAAGCACTAATCTGGGCTTGCCGACTTTATTATAAGCAACAGTCAATGGGTTTATAACAGCTGGTTTGTTATACACACGGGTTATTACACCTTTTGCGATCAATGTTTTAATCTGATCAGCTACAAAAGTTGGATTATCCCTGGCTGTTTTGTTATTTCTTAGATGTACGGAACATGGCAATTTCTTAAACGGCAGCTTGTAGCCATTCTTAATAACATCAAAAATGTATTTGTTATCAGATATTTGTACCCATTTATTGTACTTTGTTTTCAAACGACCTACAGGTGATGATGTCTGTAGCTGTAACTCGGAACCTATGCACTCCATTACTTCTGAGCGTTTCAGCTCTTGCCTACTTGGTACATCTACGTATGCGACCGGGGCATTTCTTACTGTACTTTCTGACAAATATAAACTACTACATGTACTTATCTTATAATTCGAATGAGCCTGGTGACACTCATTTTCCGATGCCCTCCTTTTCCACACACAAAACACAACCCTGGCTTTCTACCATAAGCGGCTTGAGTCTGTGTAAGGGTAGACCCTCGCGCTTCCGAGCTCTTAATACGCCTGTACGGATTGTTCCTGTATTTCGTTTTGGACCGGTCCACTTTTGCCTTCCTTGATGTTCTAACCTATGCCCGGTACATCCTTTTCTCATCTTCGCTGTCACTTGCGATAGGAATGGTTTCGTACTCGGCTACAACTCGCCACCCTAGCTCTGAGGTGTCGGCCAGTTGAATATGTTTCTGGCGCCTTTTAACGATATCTTTAGCTGAAATAAATATGCGTTAATTGTATTAAATTCCATATACAATGAACGATATCGTACAATCTACCATAAATAGGTAAATATTCAAGTAAGAATGCTGTTAAATTAGCTTAATAAAAGATTACCTTTAACTACACTAGCTTTGGACTGAATTATGTCCCCAGCATCTAGTTGTGCCTCTGCTTGCTCTAAGCGTGACAGAACTTTCTGCTTAAATTGTTCCTTCGTCTAAATTTAGGAACGTCTAAAACTGATAACTGAGTTGGTGTAGAAGAAGAACCACTTATCTTGTCTATCATAGTTCCTATTTGGCGAAGCAAATCTCCCTGTCCCTCCTTAATGGCGTCCCGAACGCGTGTTTCGACGAGCCGTGTGATTTCCTGTTGTATTGGATCCATAAGGTGAAGTTAACTGTTCGAAGTCCTGCTAGAACTGACAAAAACCCGCCAAACCGGTCTTATATACTCAGTCATCGCACGGCGATCACGTGCACACATCTCCGATATGTGTATTCGTATATGCTAAGACAAACTTTCTCCACTATACTGCGTACCGAGGAGAACTTTGAATGTATTTAAACACCTGGTTCTCTACCAAAGCAGACCTATTTTATCAAAGCGATACTCTCTTTATACACACATGTGTATGCTTTCTTCTTTCAGTTGGTGTTACACCTGCAAACAATGGAAACAAAAGCTAATAACGTATCACAATAACAATACATTTGTAAAATGGGATCCTCTGCATTCATGGTTGTGGCCTAAAGATGCCAATAAAATATTTGAGGTATTTGCGAATGTACGTACCATTCAGCCAAATCTTAAGGATATTTCTACGATATTCTGCGTGTGGAAGAATTGCAGTGAATTTGATGATCTACATGTACTAGCAATGAAATTGCGTGGCTTAAAAGACATGAGAGACAATCTCTTTCACAATGAGTGTGAAACTACTACAGAAGCTCTTACAAAGATTTTAAATGACATACGACAGTTGATCGGCGACCAAGATATTAAAGACACGATGGACAATTATGCAGAAGTAAAAACAACACTTGATGAACTAGAAAAACAGAACGTTTGGTTCGACGAATCTTTATTGATTCAAAGTATAGAGGAACTGATGGAAAACCAAAATGAAAAGAACCAAGCACGAATAACAAACCTAGTGGACCGTGTTCCGCAGTTATTGAAGGCAAACAACCATAGTATTAAGGAACTGTTTGATAACCAAAACAAAAAGTTCCAGGAACTGTTTGATAACCAAAACAAAAAGACCCAAGAAGAAAAACAAAACATAGCGGACAGTTTTCAGCCGTTTTTGGAGGCAAACAGCCGTAGTTTTACGGAAAAGGTTTTTAGGGGTTTTAGAAAGTATAAAAACTGTGTAATTTGGATAGTATTTGGAATGTTAGCTTTAGTGTTCAGCTACATGCTGCCCAATGACTCTTCACTAGGCATACAGAGATACGGTAAGTTAAATCATCTACTTCATATAGCGTTTACACTTAACTTAAGTCAGAGCATATGGGGAAACTTGTGTAGAATTAACAGGTGAAAGTAAATATAATTGTCAGAGTTCAGAACGTTATGCAAATATAGAATAAAAATGTTTGTAAGTTTCATCCCAATGAGAGTTATTCTGCAAAAAACCAAAAACGTATTTCAAACTTCAAATTGTAATACACAAACTTCTTTCTTTCAGTTCTAAATTATGAATTTCAGTCTGTTTGATGTTCAAAGTGAATTATACAGTTAAACATCTAACCGTCAGCTTTATCTTTTACAACACCAAACTTTTATAATGAACACGCGATAACTCGAAGTCAAAATGGACCTATAAATTACTTCGAGTTTTCGTTGTGTTCGAGTGATCTCGCAATGTATATTAAATTGATTAATTTATGTATTTTCAGCCTCGCGATTATTTTATTCCTAAATGTTAATTATGAAAACCAAACCAGTAATACAATCATATCAGAACTGTTGCTATGCCATTTTTGTGGCGATTGTGGTAACAATAGCCTCTGTACTATGACACAAGAAGAACAATATATAGGGAGATTTCGGCAGTACGTCAGAACTCCTTAATTGAAAACGTTTACCGCCAAATAGTTCCATCTTTTCTGCAGAGACATGGTTAAGAATAATAATGTCAGTGCTATTTTGGTACAAAATTTATACTAATATTTTAGAACTATCGAACTAAGATGTAATTGAGTTAAAAAATGTAAACATTAGCCTTCTTCGTGTCTGGAGACAGAGAATATTATTGCGCAAGACATACCACCTTTTGAGGAGTGACGTAGTAAGCAAGTGCCCGTTAGGTCACCCGACGTTTGGTTGGCAAAGCAACCTCCTTTGTAAATAGAGCGTGAAAGGAATTTTGATATAAATTCAGAAATCCTTACATTATTCTTAGATGCTATGTTGAATATAGTACAAATACATTTATTTAACACTTTTCGACGTAAAATTCTACTATAAAGTTATATTTTGTAACCGAATTGGAGATAAATCGAAAATATTTTGATTTAATCGGAAGTAATATAGAGTTGCTGAGATGTTTTCTTAAAATAGTTTATATAATTGAAAATAACTGATAGAAATACTTGATCTTGCTTCTTGTAAGAACATGACAATAGATACCCGGCCCATACGTTTGAGAAGAAGAATCATGCATCACCTGCTTGTGCGGGAAATCTCATACAACTGGATAGCGTCTGTATGTGGGGAAGGTTTAAGAATGAGATGTTAGACGAACATTTTTCTTTCTTACTTAAGCAAACCGGTTTTTAAAGACCGTCCATGGGAAGAGAACAATCAGGTGATCTTTAACCTTTTCCCACATACAACACATTTGCAGCAGATGACTTTGGGAATATCCAGGTAAAAACACGGAAAAGCTCTATAAATGTAGGTAATTCCTAAAAAGAATTGAAAATATTGTGGCAAAAGAAGAAAATGCTCGTTTTCAAAAGTTGTCTGCTGCAGAGACGTCATCAAGCATCTGTATGTGGGAAAGGGTTTATTACAGGGTCATTTGTGAAGAAAATGAGTAAGTGGGAAATAAAAAAATGGCTGCTATAGACAGGATAGTGCTAAACAACGCCTGACTTTAGTACATGAGAATAATTTCAGGGACAGACTCACTTTCAAGTCAACTTTTCCAGTTATGCCAGAACTATATCCCCTTAATTAGTGAAATTTAGTTTGATAGTATTTTATTGATCTCTAACTGGAGCACTCCTAACCCAACCCAGGGGTTGTAAGTTCGAACCCTTGCACGGCCAACATTCCTTCCGGCGTTTGACAAAGGTCACGTGACAAGCGGCATTCGTCTTCCACCAATGGACTAACAGTCTTTGTGGTAAAACAGCCAGTTGCTCGGAAAAATGTTTGTGGAGTAGTCAGTTCTGGTGTGAGAAAGCCAGGAAACACATTATAGAATATAATGCTACAATAAATTGATCAATAGGAGCAGCTCTTCCTTTGAAAATGTGTTGATTGTTGGAAAGGGTTGTTCAATAGCTTCTTGTTTATTGACTGTTGATAACCATGTTACTGTCTGAAATCACTTGTTGTCGAGTACGCTTTTTGGTGAGCTCGACATATAAGTCACAATGGCGGTTCGGTGAGTGTGTCCGTGCGTCCATGAATCTGTCTGTCCGACCCGCATCTTAACCATGCATAATAGCATTTCTAAGAAAATTGGCACAAAAGTGCACCATGATGAGGTAGTGTGTCGTGCACAAAATTTAGGCTGGTACCTCAAATGTTAAGGTCACTCGTAGAGGTTAAATGTTTAAATGAGTACTGTTTGATAGGACTGACTTCTCCGGCCCGGACATTGTCAACAGTTTAGGGGTTTGTTGAGACACTTTGCTTGTAAGAATCAAAAGCTTTTATTTCATTTACGTTTTCTGGACCCATTAACTACTATGTCATCACTAAAGTGTTAGAAGGTTATATAATTAGGATGATCTTGATCCTGTTGATTTTAATATCTGCATGTGGATACATGTACTCCGAGATACGGCTTGTTACTTTGCAGGATTTGCTACACGATCGCCACTAAAGTGCCTTCGGTGCTTTGATTCAATAGACAGATCCGTTCAAGGCATTGCTTCGAGTTAAACGATATATTATTCACGTGTTCGAATTATCGAGAGTCCGATGTACGTACTTACTAAGATAAATCTTGTTTAGCTGTTGTATCAGTACCTGTAAACTAGGGATGTTCTATTCCGAATGCCTTCGTCGGGTTTTCATGTGTCCCAGAGATCAAAATTAACAGTGTAAACGAAATTTATGTAAAATTATTTATCAGAGATATTGTAATGCATGAATAGTAATGTTAACATCTTTATCTTTCCTTTTAGAATAAAACTTAAGGAAGATGTACCCCAGCAGCTCTTCTTCAAGGATTTCGGAAAAGGCATGATCAGAAAATACATGTGAAATGTTTATGAAAAGCGATGACAATATTTGTCAGACGAGTAAAGTTCTGAGACTATTTTGATAGCTGAGAACATCTAATCATTACTATGTTTACTCTGTTTAGTAGTTCACTTGATGGATAACTTTCACTCAAAAAGTATATGTGTACATCGAGTTTAATTTAATCAGCTTTTATTCAATTATAGGTTGCTTGGATGAACATCCTAAAAATGCAGTGTTACAAGCAAACTTCTCAATGGAAGGATATTTAACTCCCTACAACGAACTACTCGGCAGAACATGGCTTTTCCAAGAAGTTGAAGAACAGTTACTCAGACTTGATACACCAAGCCACGGACTTGTACTCATTGCTGAGATGGGATACGGTAAAACAGCATTCATGAGAAATGTAATTTGTGCTGAAGAAAACAAATCGGGGACACTGTTAAGGGAACACGTAGCCGCCTATCATGTCTGTAGATTTCAATCAAAACGCACCAGGAATGTTGGACTCTTTATTCTAAGAATAACTTCAATGATTTCGATTAATTTACGCAATTTCAGTAAATTTATAGACACTGATAAAACATGTACCAATAATTATGGCACCATAGATGAGTGTGAAGCTGATATGTTTGGATGTTTTGATCAGTGTGTCATGTTTCCGCTTAGACAAGAGCCGCATGGAATACTCAATCCACCACTCATAATTGTAATCGATGCTATCGACGAATGTACTGAAGAAACTACTGGTACAAACAGTATACTTAAATTACTTAACCAACGTATTCATAATTTACCACGTTGGATACAATTCTTGATCTCGTCGAGAAATATATCTCTTATTCATTCGCTCGACCAAACTTTAAGAATTCAAACTTTAGTTTCACACGATTCTAGAAACATACAAGACATCAACTTATATCTAAAATATCATAATGTATCCGACACTAAATTACACGAGTCGACAATGAATTTCCAAATTCTAGAATTTATTTTCGAACAAAGTGATTATACGATATTTTCGACATCTTCGAGTCCTGAAGTATCACTATATCGTTATTATGAACTCAACTTCAATAGATTATTCGAGAACAATTATGAAATCGGAAAATACATTTTGAACATAATTTGTGCGTCTGATGAACCATTAGAGGAAAGTATTTTGATAGATATTGTCGGTAAAATAAACGTCAATGTACGCGAAAAAAACATAGAAAAAAACATGTCAAAACTTCGGCATTTTATCAGTATAATAAATGGAAAAAATCAATTAATACACAATTCCTTAAGACGTTGGCTAGAATATGAACAAAGTATATATAGGATAAACTTAAGGAAGGGACACCAAGATATCGCTGCTTATTTTATTGGACATCTTCCGCACAGCAGCTATGACACTGTTGATTTGTTGATACATATTTGTAAAGCAGCATACCCCCCTGTTATAGTTGAAGGATTTAGAAACCTAAATACTACTGAGTTACTAATCTCAGAATCATATCAATATCTGTCTATCTATCATAGACTAGCGCTGAAGATCAACGATGGTCGAACAGTTCATTTAGCACATCACCATTTCAAGAGCTTTGAACATAAAAAACGGCACAGGGTATCTGCTTCTTACATAGCTGCTTTTCATGGAAATGACAAAGTTTTAGATGCACTGGTTACAATTGGATTTGACATCAACTTTCGGATCGATTTACCTAACATGATAAATATTGACGACGCAATAGAAATGATTGAGTCTCTCCATTGGAATTACGGTCTGTTAGATATAGCGGCTCAGTACGGAAGAACGCGCGTGGTTAAATATTTGCTTCAAAATGACAGTTATCAGTTTGACAAACGCAATGGTGCACACTTGCTTCCAATACATCTGGCATGTAAATATGGTTATTTAGAAATAATTTCTATGATGCATACACAATTCTCGTGGATGCTAGATCATACATGCCTGTATTTCAGTGCTCACCATGGGTTCAGGGACATTATACAATATTGCTTAGATCATGACATCAATGACGATTGTATGCCTTGCAATACATCACTGTATTGGTTGTCCAAAAACCAAGTTAGAATGCAGGGAAATGTAGCGTCGCTTTGGTCTGAACTGGTAATCTATGACGACTGGCACTACATAAACTGTGAAACTGCACTACACGCAGCTGTTGTAAGAAATCATTCAGACATCGTACACATGTTGGTACAACGAACTCCGTTTACCATCGGATGCTTTGACAGAAGTGGAAAGACACCTTTTATGCATACTATTATCCATGATTACCGTCACATTGGATCATTAATGATGGAAAGCAAGTGTTTCAATCCGAGCGTAACATGTAAACCGGTCATGCTTTACGAAAACTATTCTCAACTCAGCGGTCATGAACTCAATAAATTAAATACAAATAGGTGTCCTGAGGATACTTCACTAATACATCTGAGTGCACAATTTGATAGAACCTGGTTTATTGAAAGAATATTTGCAAAAATGGGATATTATTCCGAGAAAAGAGATGAATACGGATGCCATCCGTTACATTATGCGGCCTGTCGTGGCTCCCTACACATACTAAGACATTTTGTTAAATTAAACTCAACTAATATTACTGAATTGTCATGTTCGAATGGATCTCTTCTGATGCATTCGGCGGCCATATGTGGATCTGTAGAAAGTGTAAAGTTTCTACGAACATACTTTCGAACCAATGTGGTTGATAAAGCCGGTAGAACGACACTGATGTACACTGTGCTGAGATATGTGGGACATGATACCGCATTTGATGCCGAATCCACTCTTAGGAATACGTCAAAAATTATGGATGCATTGCACATAAATGAAAATGATTTGAAAGTTCATGATGAATATCAAAGGAACATATTTCACTATGCCATAGCGCATGGCCATTTCGTTGTTATGACTGTAATGATAGAACGTTATCCAGACTTGGTTAGGGTACTACTAAGAAATAAAGACGCTTTTGGATTAAATCCTGTCTCGTATGCTATTACACAGATGACTCGGGACAACACATTTCGTCTTAATGTAACTGATTTAACAGAGTTCGAATGCAGAGAACATCGACAAAAAACGCTCATGTCTCCAACTGAATATTCAATATTTTTGCTGTTTTTAAGACACTCACAGGGATTGGGTTACGTAAAGTTGAATAACAGACGAGTGTTAGATAAATTCATTGAAAAAAATAGTTTTCAATTGTTCTCGGTAACACTTAAATGTATCCAGTCTGACTTGTCCCGTGAAGATGACGAACGAGTGCTCAATAAACTAGTACAATATGACGCTTCAGGACTCATGATGTTTGTTTATGCGAGAATGCGATGGTTTATTCAATCTAAATTGAAATTAAGAACTGGCCAATATGATTTGACTAAATGTGCAACGTGGTTTGAATTTTCAATAACTCATTTTTTGGCTTTACACATAGACAATATTATTCAGGTGAAAATTTTACATGAAAATGCGTTCAAACGATTTATATACACTCAAATTTTACAGATGTACTTTGAGAGCATTGATGCCAATCGATTCAATACATGCTATGATTCCGATGGATATAATGTTTTAGAACGTGCAATTCAAGGTGGCAACGTTAAATTTGTAAAATTCCTTATAAGGAACGGATTCAAAACTGCAAGAGATACATGTGAATTACTACACATGACAGTGACACCATACAAGTTCAGGAATAGCTCAGACCTACAATGGACCATAACTATTAGCATACACCATGAATTTGAGTTTTTCGTGTTCAAAACATCATCGGGCGATGTTTTTATAAATTTGAGTTCCTGGTTTTTACCCTATAATATCAGTAATTCCTTTGATAATATGAAATGTGACGATATGGGTAAATATCTGCTCGATTTTTATCACGATAACTTGTCTGAACGTTGTATATGTTCTAATGGTAGCTTACAACTTTCATTTGTGCATTATTTAGCCATGGGAAATTATAAACTAAGTACGGACACAGCCGTGAAATACTTTGGAACGTCTATTCTAATGTGTATAAACAGACATTTGTTGACGCCTTTGTACTTTGCAAAATTTTTCAATTCGACAGAATTAATCAATTATCTAGAATATCAAAATATTAAGCTTCAACTACCAACATTGGAGGCCGAGCAAAATTTATTTATCACCATGCAAACTAAACATGATTCCATTAGGACCTTGTACAGAAAGTGTTTCTCTTTCAGGTTAGATAATGTTCTTATCTCAGGAATATTTCGCAGGAATATGATTATGATAAGATGTGTCAGAAAACTGTCCAAACGTTTTGGGCTCAATAATGAAAACCTAATGGCTGAATTATCCAGATTAAAGGCAAAAAGTATAATGGATAATAATTATAACTTTCTGAGAAAATTGGATGCCAAAGAGCTGAAAAACAATTATCGATTTAAGGATAAGATGGCCCATGATGTATTTGAGCGACAAACATACAAGGTGTTTTGGAATGCTATCATGAGGACGGTGAAATTTGAACTACAACACAATTCTGTGATACGCTTACGTAGCTTTAAGCTCATTACCTACTCGAATTTAAAGCTATTGGAAAATGTGCCATTTGATTTTATAGTACTTTATAAAAGTACAATCCTTCATTCCATGGAGTATAAAATGAAAACAAACCGTTTAAGCGCCGACATAATGAAAAGTACAATCCTGTGGATTCAAACAAATCCGAAAGATTTGCCCTGTATGTATCGATTTTACTATGACCGTTTTAAAACAGTATTTTGTACTACATGTAGATTTAGATCTATATCGAACATATTTCCACATTATGTTTTCACTAATATTCGATACACAACTTTATATAGGAATTCCTTTATCCCTAAATATGCAAGCATCGATGCTGTGAATAAAGCTATGTATACATTTGTAGGAATATATTCTAGGATTTTGAAGGAAACCAAGCTAAATCTCGGATAAATCCTTACTATATTTGTCACGATGACATAAAGATAAAACAATAAAACGCAGTAATTAATTCAAGTGTCACTTTGCGGTCTTTGTCGCAGAAGCCGGCTTTTATAACGACGTTGGTAGAGTGGTTGACCTTTCCGCTCTGGTATACTGCTTGTGATCAGTTGTGTGGCTTCGGATCGAAGTCAAGAGAAAAGAGGGAGAAATGTAATGGGAACGGGGTATAGGTTTAAATATCACGTCTACGGCCTTGTCGTAGAGGCCGGCTTTTATAGCGACGTTGGTAGAGTGGTTGACCTTTTCGTAAAGTTAAGCAACGTTCATCGCGGTTAGTACCTGGATGGGTGACCCGCGATGGCTTAACGCCGGAACACGTTACAAATGGTGGCAGCGGTGTGATTTTTGGGTTGATATCACCATCATCCCCGGACCCCAGTAGTTCCCAGTGATGTTACATAGACTCCGCTCTGGTATACTGCTTATGTTCACTTGTGTGGCTTCGGGTCGAAGTCAAGGGAAAAGATGTTTTCACTAATATTCAATACACAACTTTATATAGGAATTCCTTTATCCCTAAATATGCAAGCATCGATGCTGTGAATAAAGCTATATATACATTTGGAGGAATATATTCTAGGATTTTGAAGGAAAGCAAGCTAAATCTCGGATAAATCCTTTACTATATTTGTCACGATGACATAAAGATAAAACAATAAAACGTAGTAATTAATTCAAGTGTCACTTTGCGGTCTTTGGCGAAAGTCAACCTTCTCAACATACCTTACAACCACGGTCAAATATCTGTACAATACTTTTACAAATAATGTAACGGGAAAGAGGTATAGGTTTAAATATCAGTTATATGGCCTTGTCGCAGAATCCGGCTTTTATAACGGCGTTGGTAAGGTGGGTGACCTTTCCGCTCTGGTATACTGCTTGTGTTCAGTTGTGTGGCTTCGGGTCGAAGTCAAGAGAAAAGAGGGAGAAATGTAATGGGAACGGGGTATAGGTTTAAATATAACTTCTTCGGCCTTGTCGTAGAAGCCGGCATTTATAGCGACGTTGGTAGAGTGGTTGACCTTTTCGTAAAGTTAAGCAACGTTCATCGCGGTTAGTACCTGGATGGGTGACCCGCGATGGCCCAACGCCGGTACACGTTACAATAGTAACCCTTTCCTACGTATGACAATATCGTGACAGACGACTTAGAAATGACCACGGTTAAAATGTTAATTTCTAATAATGAATGTGTAATTATTACTCACTATTAAAAATATCATGAGCAATTTCTCCATTTAGTTGTTCAATTACCAAAGTTATTCCAAACGTCGCCTGCTTTAGCTGCTTCGAAATGTGCCTACGTCTACACTGGGAAAATGTTAATCAACTACCCAATGAGCAACCTTTGTAATAGTAATATTTCTTTGAGAGATGTACATATATGTCATGAAATGTTTTATTAAATCAAAGAACTGAAAGTACTAAAGGTAAAATTTCGATCAGTTAAGAGGTGATGCAGAAATATTTATCTAAAAAAATCGCAAACATGACAGACAAGTAATGATGCATCAGGCCAGAATGAAATATTTTTTCAAGAAATAAATTCTTCTTGGTCTTGTAAAAATTTATTGACTCCAAATGTCATTCAGCCCATATCATACTGTTTTAATGATCATATTACCAAATAGCTCTATGGAACTCCCATCATGAACATTCATGACAGTACAGTATCTTCCTATTAATTGACTTTACTGAACCAACGGATGCATTCAGATTATGCAATGTATTAATGCAATCTATTAATGTTTATAATGATAACAGCTAATTTAGATTGGAATCTACTAAAACAAGTGTGTTGAATGATTTTATAATAGTTCATCTCCAGCACTATGCTTTGCATTTAGTCTCTGTTAAACGAAATTAATGGCAAGCTTCAATTTGACAGAATATTTGTATAATAATGAACAGATGAATATAAAAAGGCTTTAACCAAAAACAATGTTATAATGTACAAACGAGATTTGCATCTCCAAAACAGAGGAGGGCAAGCGTAGCCCTGAATGGATCCCTGAATGATATCTAAATAGCATATGTGTAACTGCTAATATCGGAAAAAGTTTTACAAAGAGCGTGAAGGAAACTGATAGGTTGGACAGTGTAAGAGGACCATTAAAGAAACATTCCTGTGTAGTTTGGATGATATCAGTCCAATGGTTATGGAGGAGATTTGTTAAAAGATAAAAGTTAATTTCATCCATTTTCGGATGCAGCATGGCAGCTTTTCTTTCAAGTCAATCAATATGGCTCAAACAAATTAAGTAGAGGTAAGGAACATTTCCACTAAATAATAAACGTATCCTGAAATCACACAAAATATTTTACAGAAATGTAACTTTTAAGTTTTGTAATTTTGCCCCTTTTCTGATGCCGTCTGCTGCGTGCCGTGAACGCAATATACGTAAAAAAAATCGTCCGAAAAATGTGCACTTGACGTTTATTATAAGTCCAGAAATTCCCCTAAAACGTCCGTAAATTTACACATGGACGTTTTTCAGAATAACCCTGAATAAAGTATAAAGGGTGAAAGTACAGAGGTGAACGTGTATAACATCGATAATTGTCACGCGCACGCTTACCCGAGTTATTAGCGTGTGTACCAGACATCACATTGACGACCTCTTTGTTTCTAGGGAATTTAAAGAAGGGCAATTTAACTGGATTACGCTAATTTGATTAAAAGTTTACCTTATCCGACGACGCTCTTTCTTTCAAATACCGTCAATTAGTTAATTAAGTCGGATTTTTTCTTTATCCTTTAACAATATTTGATGACGAAAAATACCGAATATCACTTCGGAAACTATAAATTGAAGTTATTTTTGTTATTCTGTATGCATAACTACTTGGAAAATATGCAGTCTCTGTAGCATCGTCCCTAATAGATTCCTCCCCAAATAATGAATTTGATTGGTCAGAATTGAAATAATAAATACGTCATCAATCTATTCTGAAGAGGTACTTTCCGAGAGATTCTAAAATGGTGGATGTCAATTAATGTTTTGCCGAGATATTTCGAAATTTCGACTCTGAAGCAGAATTTGAGGGCATTGAAAGGGCTAATTTGATATATATTAGTTAGACGACTTTATGCTTCTCTGCCATATCATGATAATGACGTTTGCCGATATTAACAGCTGAATTGTTCCTCAGCAATTTGCGAACAACTCGTCCCCCTCTTCGGTCTGGCATTTTTGTTGACATTGACAGCACAGCTTTACCGGCTGTCATCATTATTAAAAAACAAAAGTATTTTTTTGTTTTTATTTAAATATATGTGTATCTCAAACGACCCTTTGCGCTGTCATAGTTATTAAAATCAAATAAATAAACATTCAATTTTGTTCATATAGATGTGGATCCCATACGTCCCAGTTATGACACACATATCAATGATATAAGAAATATCACTTCTCCTTTAAGTCCCCCCACTTCTCCCTAAATCAATGTATGCATTTACCCTTTTCTGATGCCGCCTGGTAATAACATGTATGTATTTCAACCAATGGTAAGGGTTTAAATAATAACTTTTGTCATTTTGCCCTTTCTAAACCCGCATCTTTGCCTTTTTTTTCAACCCATTATTATGACTTGATAATTTTTCGTAGTCACTGAAGGAAAATTTCTATTAAATAACCTTGGAATCCGACGCGCGGATTTAGAGGAGAAGAATTTTAAATATTGGGCATTGTACTCACTTTTATTTCTGATACCGCACAAACAACAGTTCTACATATATCATACATCATTAAGGAAAGGACCGCCAAAAGAACCTTCCTGTAACGTTTGTTTTCTTGTCCAGTGGATAAGGATGAGATGTCGTTTAAAACTAAACAATAAATTTTCCCTTTTCAGATGGCAACTGGTTTATATGACTTTCAACCAATTAATAAGACTTAAACATATGTAGAGGGTTACTGAATGAACAGTTCTGTCAAAATTATCTATATATCTGCAGACAAGGACTTTCAACCTTTCTGATGCCACATAATTCTCCGTAGAAAACAAATATACCGCGTAGATAATAAATATACCGTGCAATTTCTTCTTTTGCCACAATATTTCCAAAAGTCGTCTGCTGCAGAGGCCTCTGCATGTGTGTAAGGGTTTCTTATATCAGGTTTATTTTTCTGAATATTTCAGAATAGCATAGAAAACATTTTGGCAAAATGAAATATTGCTCTTTATGAGTAATGTCTCCTTTGCCACAATGTTTTCAAAAGGTGTATGCTGCAAATGCATCTGCGAGTGAGAAAAAAAGCTATTCAAATATCAGAAACAAATCTTCTTTTTCAGAAGCAATATTATGTTACAGGTACTTCACTTTTTCTGTTCATAGAGGGAACAAAGGGTTGCAATTTACAACGGATCATGTGTCTAGGCAGTGTGAACAAACTTGAGTATATAAGAGGGGGTGCGTAGTGATATCATTATTAGTCGCCGGGCAGAAGCCCGCGACTTAGATTTGTAATAGCTTTTCGGTAATGACATGGGAGGAGGAGTTATTATAGATTCATTTTTTAAATGTCTTGAACATATTACAATAAGGCTAGAAAAATTAACCTGATGTTAAGCAACACCTCAAACTAATTCTAACAGGAAATGTCTCACCAGATTTTAAATCTTAAATAGTTCAAGTGTCTCAGAAAAAAAAGTCCCAAATTTTAGGAGTAGGGGAAAGTTCTGAAATATTTGGATATTAATGGTCACCTATTTTTTAAAATTAAAATTAGCGTAAAATCATTTATCTCCATTCAGATTGGAAAAACATAAATTACATAGTTTTTGTGTTTTCAATGTGTATTTACTACCTTAATATATATTTTTACTTAAAAAATGGAACATTTATTGAAGTAAAAAAAATTTAAGCAGAAATGTGTTGATTTACCATGTCAAAATACCCCACCCACTACATTCAAAAATTATTTTTAACATTTTTTTCAATGCTTTTAAACCATTATAATTATTAATTGTGTTACTATAACATTAAAGTTGCATTTAAAAGTACATTACCAATCAAAAATAATATGAAGTATCCAGAAAATATAATTACATTAATTACAATATTCTTTTAATATATTTTATAAAAATATTAAAAAAACGAACTTGATCAAATTATTGTATTAATTGATGTATATAAACAATGGATTACATACGCTTTTAAATGTTAAATGTGATACTAATGCGGTTGTTTAAACCCTTTACCTCATACAACAATTCTTCAGCAGACGACTTTGAACATGTTTTGTCTAAAAATAGAAAATCTCTATAATTGAATGGATAACCTATGACTAAAAGTGGTAAACATTGTGGTAAAAGGAGAAATTGCTTGTTTTGAGCAATTTCTCCTTTTGTCACTATGTTTTCAAAAAGCCGTCTGCTGCAGAGGCGTCAGAAAGCGCCTATATGAGGGAAAGGGTTAACTAGTGTATACTCATATTATAAACATTTAATTTATATATATGGACACATATTGTTTGCTTATTTGATGTCTCTTACAAATAACCATACTTAATATTCTAAATCATCCTCTGTGATCGACGGCGCATTGCAGCAACTTGTTCCTCTACAATCACCACAACCAGAAGAACATTTCAAGCCATGTTTTTCTTTGTGTTAATCACTTGTTTCATAACTGGAGCCAGTAAATGTTTGCATTGCACAGTTCAGATCTGAACATGCTGGCATAGATAGAAGCCACTGTGCTCTCTGTGATTCATTCATTCCGCAACCACGAGTCATTCCACCGACGGATTTAACACTTCTCATCAACAACTGTTCACTAACTAAATCGGTTGATAGACCAGCCCAGAACCTGTCGCTTCTTCTTATAACATGGTACCCTTCACAGAAAGCATTCCAAACACCAGGGTGCGTCTTCTCAAGACTACACATTTGTTGCAGGTGTATATAGCACGATTTTAAGTACAAGTTATGTCCGGCTAGTGCTAGGAACGGCAACATTTCTTGAAAAGATCTTAAGTGCAGTTTCCAATTTCCAGTTCTTTCTGCCTTAATGAACGTTTTCAAAATGTCAATCATTTCCATGTATTGAAGCCAAAGGGATGCTGTTCTTTTTTCTTTAAAGGTACCTTTTACTTCTTCATATTTTCCTGATATTTCTTTAAGCCTTGTATCTGTTACTAAACTATATGCAGAACTATTTTTCGACATAAGGTCTTGAATTTGAATCTTCAATAACGTAGTGTTTATTTCATCTTCACTATTATTTAACGTAATATTGTCCATCATTTCCGGCACAGTTTCAGTATTGACTTCTATGTCATTGTCAGGAACTGCAGATTCATTCTTAATATTTGGGATTATAGTCCTAAGCAGAATGGTATTCAGTACATCATCCACCAGAAAATGTCCACGAAATGCTCGCGATACAGCTTTGCCACTCAACACGTTGTCAATTGTATTTGATGCTTACACTGTTTCCAAGAGTTCATGTAAGCCCGAATTTTCCATAAGTCTACCTATACTTCCCAGAAAACCCATTTCTGTATGAAATCCACCTAGTTGAACTATTATGTTCTTGATGTCACTATTCTCTTATTCTTGACTACAATATTTATTGCCTTCCAATACAATGGTTGGTCAAACGTGATAACTGGACATGCGTTGATTCTTGATGCCTCATTAGACACACATTTTAAAGTTGAATATATACACGACATGTCACTTGGGTTCATATATATCATCGGTAGGAATACAATTGATGATTGACAATGATGTGACCCTTGCTGAACAAGTTGCATACTTCCAGACCAACCTAGTAAGCTAACGTTTAGCGGTCTTGCTATTTTAAGAAGGAATTCACATTCTTTTGTGATGTATGTGCAACTGGTAAGATCCATCTACTTCTTAAATATCATCTGTTCCATTGTGTTTGCTTTTTGCTTATAGTAATGAATACTTATTTTACCTATTGCTATTAGGTCTTCGTTGTCACATTTATTCTTGGAATTTCCTTTCTGTTTTCAATTGATGGTGTAATGGAAGCGATAATACCGATACCATGAAACGTGTTGTGGCCATCGAATGTGCGTGTATTATGATCTTTGTCTGCAACAAATTGGACAACTTGATTGTTGTTGGTCTGTAATTGTGTGCCCTGTGTAGCAGCTGCACTTGTTTCATATTTCTGTATTTCTTTGTATAAAGAACAAAACCCCAAGTTGTTAAGGACTTCTATCAAAAACTTTGACCCAAAGTGCTGGTGCATTTGAATCCTAGACCAATCTGCAATGGTGCAATAACACCTCTTGTGTGAGCGGCTTGAGCAATTGCTTGTCCAATGGTTATGACTTTCCTCTCTGAGTTTTTTGATCCGATGATTGTCTTTAAAAACAGTTGGGGGCTTTCTGACAGGTACAAACATTCTATTGCACTATAATGAATCTACATCACTTACTGAAGGGTAAAATCCTTTTGGAGCTTCCAATGTTTTCAAGTCGTTTTGGGTAAGCTTTGCCGCTGTTTTGATTAGTAGTTCTTTTTTGTTAGAGTTACTTTCTTGTCCTGATTGTTTGAAAAAGGAATGCAGAATAGAAGCTGCAGTGCTCTTAAATTGTATAACATTTTGCTTTCCATTTAATTCTGTCACTATAATAGCGTTTCCATAATGGTTCATAACTTTAGTTTTCATATACACGGCACTGTAGGCGTTTTCACCACAAATTTCTGTCATGTTCTTGACTAGGTCACATATATTCAGCGAACCCGATATTGATGACGTTTACCGCATGCATTTGGGCTTTTGGAAGTCTAAATTTAGTTTTAATTTACATATCGCAAATACGATTGGCTGGAATGGTCACGATTATTTTTTGGCTTTCTCCAAATTGTTTTCACTACGGAGATAGAAGAAATGGATGTTTTTGCACTTAAAGCACACCCATGATAAAAATGGCTGTGACCTATCGAAACAAATCATTTCTGTGTTTATATGTTTATACTTAGACCACAACAAACATTGATACCATAGATTTTTTCAAATTGAAGTGCATATGCAAAATAACAAGGTCACCGATTTAGGTCAGTCACTGAAACAGGGCAGTGTACGATTTATATGTCCACATTTATATTAGTTTTCAAAACATCCGATCCTAGCAGGAAAATAATTTAAAGTGATTCCAAGCAGGAATCGAGAATGATACTCTAGATTCCTGTTTCCAATTAAAAACAATAGCTCATCATTTTTCATGAATTAATTTTCTTCATTCGGTTTTACTCAAGGCCCACAGTGTACATTGCTGGAATATATATATTTTCTTTCCATATTTAACTTACGCAATCCTACTAAAAATCAGTTGGAATAAAACTTTTCGAATAGACACGGTTTCCTTAAGGACAATTTCAACAATAGCTCCTGTGTTGTTCTATTTATGTTTATGTTATATTGCTGTTGTTTTCAATTAAATGTAATACATCATGTATCCCTTGTCTTTAATTTGATTTGTAAATCATAACGTAATACTTCATATAACAAATTGGTGAATACGCCAGTAAATGAATAGTTTTTGGCAAAACTCCAGTCTCTGTTTAAGTTCCCTTGTCATGCGACGCATTTTACAGAAGAAAATGTGTTGCATGTGTGGATATGTTATTCGATCAAGACGAATGTTGTATAATCCATGTATCAGGAAAAGGGAAGTATCCCCATATTTTAATCAAAGCACTGAAAGTGCTGACAGCAATGGGCTAACTGCAGATCACGGATTACAATAAGACATGGTTTTACCGATCACAAAAGTCATAAAAGAACACTTATTAACAAAAGCACTTTGTTATATCTTTATATTGAATGATATAGGAGTTGAACGAAAAATATCGTATGCAGAGAAAGGGGATGTACGGATATAGTAAAATATGATACAAATTACTCCCCTTATAATTATGCGCATCTGCTATCGGGGAATTGCCGTTTAGCACACTCTCTTATTTACAATGCATTTTAGCCGTTATATTTGATATGCAATTAACACACATAAACATGTCATATCAAAATCAAACCAAGGCCTCTGCATAATGATACAAAATGAATTTAGAGTCCAATTATAATATCAAAGCAGATAACATATTGTGTAATATACATTTTCTGGTAATTAAAAGACAAAACAATAATGGAGGCATCCTTGCATTGCCTTGTTTTAGATTCGTTTTGTATGCGAATTCAAGGAGTCCATCTAGCATGGCTTCATGATTTTATATTTTCCAATAGGAGACCGCCTCTGTGGTGTAGTGGTGTAGAGCGTTCGCCTCGGTTGGTTGAGGTCGCGGGTTCAATCCAAAGTAATGGCTTTCCCTCCTTAACGATCAGGGCTTTCGATGTTAGTATTACGACTCACTCGCTGGTGTCATGATAAATGGACCAGTGCTACTGGTACCTTACACAGGAAACGTCGTAATATAACCTAAATATTGCTGAAAGCGACGTTAAACACCATACAAACAAACTGATCAATTTCCAATAGGGTAACACAAAGCATAGGTGAAAAGTTGAATCTCAAAATGTTTCTAAGCTAAAACTGTTGATCACTTGACAAGCCGTCATTTACACTCGCTTACAAATAAATAGTTATAGGTGATTTAAAATGTTTATTTGTTCCGAAACAAATGAAGAAAAGAACAAACTCAGGGCTCTCGCGAGGGGGCGACTTAAGCGAAGCGGTCGCCTTAAATTGCCAGACTTTGCCCATTCACTCGATCAAAGGTAGGTTATCACACGCTGTAAATCATCACAGTGAGTTAGAATCCCGGCTCGAAAAACTTTCTTTCTGACGATTGACAAAAGTCAATGCGACATACGTCATTCGTCTTCCACCAATGGGCTAAGTCTATGTGGAAAAGCAGCCAGTTGCTTGGGAAGATTGTTGTGTGGAGTACCGGTGTGAGAAAACCAGGAAATGCATGAGTAGGTGAATTGGCCGCCGTGATATAACTGAGAAATTGTTATAAACGGCGTTAAACCCAATCAATCAATCTTTTATGAAACATACGGCTTCAAAAAAGGAGCGATTTTCAGGATATTATTTTAATATGATACATAATAAATGTTGTATAGGGGGGCCGTACCAATCAAAGACACTATCTTATGTAGCCTCGTTCCGAATGGAATCCTCCACGAATAATGAATTTGATTGGTCAGATTTGAAATAATAAATACGTCATCAATCTACTCTGAAGAGGTACTTTCCGAGATTCCGAAATGGCGATGGCAATGAATTTATTGCCGAGACTTTCGGAAATTCGACTCTGACAGCAGAATTTGAGGGCATTAAAAGGGCTGATTTGATAACTATTGATTAGACGAATTAATGTTTCTCTGCCATATCATGACAATGACATTTCCCTCGATTAACAGCTGAATTGTTCGCAAGAAATTTGCGAGCCACTCGTCCGCCTCTTCGGTCTGGAATTTTTGTTGACATTGACAGCGAAGCTAAAAATTACGTGCTATTGCATGCAAATCCTAAATTGTCTGTTTTGAGGTTTTATTTATAAATAATAAAATTCAAATATTCTGACAAACATCTTGAAAAGTGTATGTGGAATTCATAAATCTTATAATTATTCCTTAATGAAAGCACTGTATACATACTAAGACTAATGATTGGCAAGATTATTCATTTCCATTACTGTTTATGATCAATAATTAGATGGCTGTGTGTATGGTCAACCTACCCAAAGACCTAATAATGTGTTATTAGGTCTATGACCTACCTTAGAATGGAGATTGATCATAAACAAAGAAAGGCTTCGATTATATTTCAATGAAGGACATTCACTTCGTTGACAAAACAATGCAAGTTATGATACATTTTCACTTGACCCCCACCCCTGATGTTCCAATATGCCCCTCAGTTGATAACTGTTTTTTAAATTACCATAATGTAAGTGTTATGCATAACTGCAGTATGGATTTCCGGCGACATTGATGCGTTGCATCAACTTTCTCTTGTAATATATAATTTATCATAAAAAAAGAAATTGCCCAGGCCGTGAATCAACCCGTAGTATCCCGCTTGTCAGGCAATCATGGTTACCGTTACGCTACGCACCCATTTACGATTAAAAGATTTGACAAATAAAATAATTATAAACCGAAATACGAGCTAGCGAATTATTGATTATTGAAGCGTTTTATTTTTAAAAAATATAACTATCATTTAAATAATTTGATTCTCTGTTGGAGTATGTTTTATCACTAGGACTTGACTATCTCATTCCGTCTTCTGGGTTTTTTGGAAATTCCGACGCAAAGGCTAACTTGCACATTTACCGTATATGTTGTTGTATTTTGTCAACTATTTATTTTATTATCATTTCAATGATTCCAATTTTTGAGTATATATACTAGAAAAACAAAAACTTAACAAAATACCACAGTAGATTACAATAAAATGCATTAATTTATTGAAGGGTGCATTTTTAAAGTTCGCAGGATAAGTAAGTAGCGGGTTTGACCACCAGCAGCATTCACCACAGCTAAACATCTTCTTCGCAGTTAAAGGGAATGCAATTATCCAGGATCAATCAATTAATGCATTTTATTGTAATCTACTGTGGTATTTTGTTAAGTTTTTGTTTTTCATTCTGTTACAGGATAGTTATGTGATACTCTTGTCAAATTGCAGTGTATTTGGTATACTATTAAATGAAATATTGATACTTAGAGGTTGGAAGTTTTGTCTAGTATATGTTATCATTGGGACTCAATTATCTGAATTTGTTTTTGAGTCGGAATCATAAAGCTGCCTTTACTCCACTCGACTAACATTATTTAGGAATCACCTATGAACTTTACGCGCGATCAAGAATCTTGAAAACGTTGAAATACATTTTATTTTTTAATCATGTAATTCATATCTTTTAACATAACATTTCTTTCGAGTTATTTCTTTCGGGTTATTGATGGCGAATCGAATCTATTTTCCGGCTTCATATGTCAACAAGTTACCGCAGTTTGATGTTTAGACAGAAACTATTGGCGGTTCGAAAGGACCGACATGGGTATAAGCTGGCAACAGTCCATTCATTTTTAAAAAATATTCCACAGATCATCCACTTTCATTGACATTATATACGATCTGCAACTACCAAGACATCTCTCTGAACCCGAGATGGTGTTCAGAAACGGAGAGTTGATATAGAAAGATAGATGTGAAGTAATTCAATGCCGATATTATTAAACACTAGTCCTTCTCTAAATGATGATTGTCTTCGGATTTCGCCTACTATAGCAATTGGCTCTAACGAGCCCCTTGTTAAAAAACAATCGCTTCGAGGTCGTTGACACAAACAGAACAACAATACGCACAAATAGATCATATTAAGTCACCTTTTGCAATTTATTGGGGAGTAAAGAAATTATATCCATACCTGTTCAGTAGAAAATGTTCTCTTATCACAGATAGCATACCAGCTACAACAGCTGCGCGTGTGCAAAGATATGCGTTATTCTTGTCAGGATTTCAATATGATATAGAATACAAAAGTACCAAAAAGCATGGAAAAAATTATGGTTTGTCGAGATTACCCTTGAAATCAAATGAACTTCCTGTAACAAATGCCGAAATTCAGCTAGAAACGCAGCGCGAAAATGTACTGTCGCGTGTGTTTGAATATGTACAAAATGGATGGCTAATTCCCTAGAAAATCCATTTATTTAAGGCATATTACAATCGCAGAAATGCATTATCAATTCAAAGAGGTTGTTTAATGTGTGGAATAAGAGAAGTTATACCAATTAAACTACGTAGGCAAATTTAAGATTTGTTGCATGCAAGTCGCCCAGGCATAGTAAAAATGAAACTACTTGCTAAATAATAGAAGTATCAACTGTCCATAAATGTAGCAAAAGAGGACAGTGGTGCAGAGGAAGATCGTCTGCCTCTCGTACCAAAGGCCTCGGTTTCGAGTCCCGTGATGAGCGAGTTATATATGGTGGCCAGGAATCGATACTGACATTGAAAATTGGTTAAACCAATTACAACAGAAATTACCTCAATCGTGTAATTTACATCAATGGGAATCAAAGCCTAGTACAAATGGTCTAAATTTGAAAATAAATACATGTCTGACCAGATTCAGAAACACGCCTCATACTATAACTCGGGAAACACTATCAAAGTTATTTCAAGGTAGAAATCTTAGAACAAGATGATTCACAAATGAAATTAGGTTTAAATGATGGCCGAAAGCTTCGTGAATTTGAGATAGGGCAAACTGTTTAAGCACGAGATTATAGGACCAAGTGTAAATGGATGCCGGGCTTTATCATATCGTGCGAATGACCGTTAATGTATCAAATAAATGTTGGCTATTGAATACAGGGAGAAGACACATAATTATTGATCAATTAAGAACAACAGAATTAAATGAAAATCCTTTTTCTTCTCACAGAGATAATATTGAATTAACATCATTGTTTTGTCAAGTGTACAAATTCCAGAATATGAAACAGTTGTCGAAGTGAAAATAAACCTTTGACATTTTCTGAGAAATCACAAGATAATGACAGTCCATGCATTCTATCTAATTATGATAAGAAGACAGAGAAACTCAATTAATACTGATAGGAGATATCCTATGAGGGTGAGAAAAGCACCAGACCGGTTAACACTGTAATTTATGGCATGACAATAACCTCTGATGAGATTTTTACCACTATAAATGGAAATGCTAATAATAATTGAGGTCATCCTGAACATTGCAATTTAATGTCTAATTCATTCACACTTAAAGTAGTATGCTCATAGTTTCTTCAGATGTAGAATGATTGCGATTTCAAAATTGTATTTGAATTGATGACTTTACATTTGAAGGGAATTAGTGTTGTGTATATTGTTTTAAATAATGAACTCATGAATAAAAGTTTATCAACCGCAAGCCACGCCTCTTAGCTAGTGTATCATATTTCTATATAACCCATCTATTTCATGTTAATCTTTGTAGTATTAAAGATTCTGCTAAGCTATACGGTTGTTCCTCCATTCTCTATTATACACATGCACAACAAAAACCATGCCCTCTTGACTTTGCCCATTATTTAAATAACTTCGAATACAATTCATCCCAGAATATGTTTATAACCGCCCAAATATGTACAATTTGATATCACTATTTCAAACCAAATATGATGTTATTCTGTAACGGTTGAGTATATTTATCAATAAAATACTAAGTAATTATATTCTAGGTACCTCGGTGAATCGTTTCGATGAAGTATTTACCAACGGGTGCCAATTAAATTGCTCTAACAAACGCTATTGTGGTAGAAGTTTTGCTAGATATGTACATGTATGTATTAATTAAATATGTATTTAATAATTAAATATGCATTTTGTAATTGGTACATACATGCATATATTAATTGAAATAATTTAAATAAAGATATCACATCACATAACATGTTTACTTATTTACCTAAACTGTCTGGAAATTACCTCTCTACCTATACGTCGTCTTCCATCGTAAGGTATTAATTTTGTGTAATACATATTTCACCATGAGCAATGTACTTTCTGTATTATTCTCATGAAAATCATTGAATTGATTCTGAGTATTAAAGTATTTGAATTTGAATTTGACAAGTGTCTGCGGAACTCGCCTACTAGAGCTATTGGTTCTGACGAGCCCCTTCCTCATCAAAGCAATGAAAGTGTTGCCAACAAGAGGCTAACTGCAGATTACATTTGGACATCGACTTACCGAACCCGTAAGTCTAACAGGATCAATTTCCAATTGCACTTTGTTATGTCCATATATTGAATGATATAGGAATTTAACGCAAAATAATGTACACACTGTCACAGTTTGGGGGTATACCGATATTATAAAATGTTACACAAATTACATAGCTTAATTAAGCGCATCTGCTATCTTGGTAGTTCCTGTTTAGCAACACAATTAAATGTATTGAATTAACACATTCATTTGTGAACAAAGGAACATATATGGTCTACTGGTCTATGATAAGACATGGTCTTGTTTGACATGGACACTGTCACAGCCTGTGTTGATAAAATGTACGTTGGTCAAATAGAAAAAAAAAAACCTTTCGTGAATTGTCGAAATATATGATTGTTTAGTACGCCTGTTTTAACCTTGGTACTATTTAGGCATTTTTTGGTAATTTAAACAACGGCTGTTCCAGCATCTAAATGAATGTTGTTTGTTTACTGAACATAAACCGAAGTTCATGTAAAGTTGGGTACTAAAGACAACGGATGTGTTTACACCCGCTTCTTTGACGTATTAAAACACTCCTAATGTTGCTGTCGTGTTTTTAACTCCTGTATCATAAGCATGCTAATGCAAATGCCTTTGCATACATACCCCAGGTGTATTACTCGATACTTTTGACCTAATCCTAATCTTTACTTAAGTACATATACATTATGTGATTGCTTTTATCCCAGACCATATGGATTTGCGGAAACTAAACACATACTTGATGAAAATACATGTACATCATATTTATGACATCTGTATTCCATATGTTTGCAACTTAATTTGTTTTCCAATTCCTCTGCTGAAGAGTTGATGTACATGGTGTCTGTTCTACCTTCCTAAACATATATGGGCTCTAAAAACACTAGACCCCAACAGCACCAATTAAATAACTGATTTATAGAATATAATTTAATTAAACTTGAATTCAGAAAGGTCCGTCACACTGTCAGAAAGGTCTTACTACGAAATATCATGTATAATGATTGCAACTATGCAAGTGCCATTAACGTTATGAACAGACTAACCAGTTCCTGCATGTAGACGTATCTGTAACATGGGGACTCTTGATAACATTTCAACAAAAGGATAATTTGATTATTATGCTCAATTTCTCTATTTGCCACAACGTTTGCCTAGATCTTTTCGTTGATGTCTGCCTGCATACTTGTTGTATGCGGCAAAGGGCGGTTAACTCTTAAATGCGGAAGGAACAAGGGTTACTTTCCTCACAATGTAGGTTTACGCTCCTATCAAACAAATCAAATCAAACCGCTCATGGCCACCATCTCATTAACACGAGACTCTGATAATACCACAATCAAAGTACCCAGTACCATAGAAAGTTTTCCCAGGGCGGCTATTTGGCTTTGGAATATATGACCGGCAGACCAACACTGGTGTCCAACACTGTTGCTTTTTGCCATATCATTGACGTGCATAGCAAGTTGGGAAAAACGTAATTTTAAATGCTTTAGAAAATTATTGAAAAAACAATGTCGACCAGATAAATACATTTATATGTCTCTGTGTCGACCAAACAATTATTGAAACTCACAAACCACCACGACTCGTCGTTACAGAGGGTATTTTTTCCATATGGGATTTGCTACGCTTCGTCTTAGGATATTCTTACTTGCAGACTCTGACATTGGGGAATATATAATATTATTGGTCCAGTTCTGACACATCTGCAGCAGACGATTTTTTAAAACATCGGGGTATAAGGAGATGGCTCTTTTCTACATTTGCCACAATATTTTAGAGATTTTCTATTTTGTTGTCAATATTAGCTTGATGTTGTCTGCCGATGTAACATAGTCTAAAAAAGTGACGAGCAATGAGAAATGATTATATTTAGATACAATATCAGTAAAGAGTAAACGTAAGTATTTAATTTTTCCTCGATTATACGGCTATTTTATTTGAAACAGTGATGTTTATGGGTACGATTCTGGGTTCATTCGTCCCAAAACAGTTTCACCCAAAGTGTTTTTGCACTCTACACTGTAACAGCACTGTGACTAAATGTGAACAGTTTTATTTTATTTCACATTTTGTATTACATTTCTTTATATTTCTTTAGTGGGACAGATGTTGGGAAAAGTTAAATCTTTATTTAAAAATAATACAAAGTCAATTTGAACCAAAAATTGGACATATATTTTATAGGGCATAAAGTTTAATATAATAACAACAACAATATCATATTTATTGAGATATTTCACGATCAATTGATATAAGGGTAAGAAATAAAACAGACGATCCCATTGATAATAGAACTAACACGAAACGAGAACTACAAAAATATTTATATTGTTTAATTTCCGGGAAAATATCACTAAGTGGATACAAAAGCATAGCGAATCCTATTAACAGGTCGGAAACGGCCATATATACAATAAACTTGTACATAGCTTTACCATGGAAGTATCCAAATCTGATACAAGAGAAAGTTGATGCAACGCATCAATGTCGCTGGAAATCCATACTGCAGTTATGCATAACACTAACATTATAGTAGTTGAATAAACAGTTATCAACTGAGGGGCATATTGGGTCATCGGGGTTGGGGTCAAGTGAAAATGTATCATAACTTGCATTGTTTTGTCAACGATATGAATGATAATTGAAGCCTTTCATTGTTTATGATCAATCTCCATTCCAAAGTAGGTTGACCATACACACAACCAACTAATTATTGATCATTAACAGTAATGGAAATGAGTAATCTTGCCAATCATTAGTCTTAGTATGTATACAGTGCTTTCATTAAGGAATACTTTTAAGATTTGTGAATTCCACATAGACTTTTCAAGATGTTTGTCAGAATATTTGAATTTTATTATTTTTCAATAAAACCACAAAACAGACAATTTAGGATTTGCATGCAATAGCACGTCATTTTACCTTTCCCCTATTAAAGTCAACAGTGGACACCTTTGCAGCAATCTACATTTAAAACAATGAGATAAGGGTTAAATCGCTGAAGACATGAGTTTTCTCTTTTTCTCAAAATAATATTAGCTTGGCATCCTAATTATATCATACTTTAACAAATGTTGAAATGTAGTCCAATATTTATAAATTAGACCACATTCGAAATATAATATCAACTAAACAGTTAAATTTCATTGAAATTGTTGTATAATTTAAACTTAATTTCGAACATAAACTGAGCCCTACAAAATGTTAATTTATTGTAATTCTTTCCTTCCCTTTTTATAATGAAAATAACAAACTACTCATGTTTTAAAATTATATTATGATGAGCGCCCTCGTGTCAATGATGCATAACAATATGCAGATCGGAAGCAATATGCATTTAGGGAATTAAATGACACATTTAAAATTGTCAAGGACGAAATAATTTTGTACGAAAGACCCGATTCTTTCTTATTCGCCGAGATGTCGTTCTTGATACTCTCTTTATAGGCAGAGAGTGTTCGTTCAAAGTAATTTTTCTATTAAAACAAGCTTTATCTCGGTTTGTTCTTTTCTTCATTTGTTTCGAACCAAATATACATTTTAAATCACCTATGATTTACTATTTGTAAGTGAGTGTAAAGAGCGGCTCTCTGCAAAGGAGATTGATCTACGAAGTTGGTATTCGCGAGTCACGCGATCAACAGTTTTAGCTTAGAAACAGTTCATATTTTAGATATACATGGATAAACGTTACAAAATGCCTTCGTCACAAATCAAGACATCTCTTTGAACATGAAAATAACATTCAGTAAGTTAAAATTGCCACTAAAAGGAGAATATTCGACGACATTTTCATTTCGATATTTACACATAACAGTCTACTGCAAGCAGGTGCGCGTATGTAAACAAATTAGACTGTGCGACGTAAAGGTTTGTAGTTATCGCCTTTTGATTACATGTAGTATATAGTGTAAAATAAAGTATATCAGTCTAGCTAATAGGGACTGTTTTGTCTTCGTAAATTAAACAAAAAATAAAGAAACTGCAAATACTTAAAACATCGGAATATGTATTTCATTTTAGATGTGTCATAACTTAGTGTTTTTAAACAAACGCAATAGTAATATGTTCAAGACATTTAAATTTGTTTTTTTCTAATAATTACTCCGCCTCCCATGTGATTTCCGAAAACCTATTAAAAATAGAAGTCGCGGGCTTCTGCCCGGGGACTAATAACTGATGATGACCGAGGCATTGCCGAAGAAGGCAGGTAATACACAAATGGACATCACGCATATGACAGTTGTTTTAACAGTAAGGTTTTCCAAACACTCTCTTGTTATGTTAATAGTCGCTGATCCTCTGTCTAAGTTTGACGTCATGGCGTCATCCGAACTTGTCCAGTTCATCCTGCAAAAGAAAAGGCAATATGTCAGCCGTCCCGCGAGAAAATCAACATTATGGCATCTGCGTAATGTATCGATCCAGATCAGCCTGTGCAGTTCGCGACACATTCCGTGTCAGGGAGATAGAGGTATAGAGTAATGATTCCTGAAACAGAAAATCCACAGGAGGCGAAAAGTGTATATCCGGGTAAACCTGCGCTGAATGCTTATGCTGATCCGGGTCGATACTTTACGCGGAGTCCACAATGTTGGTATTCTCGCGGGACGGCTCATGTTTTTAACGCTTTTGTAGTTAGACTTCGGGAGTATTGACTTTAATTTACACTGAACGTTGATAAGTGACTGTGTTACCGGTGGATAACAAGTTTGCTATTCGTTGATAACTTTCGCAATGTTTAGAATAGGATTAATAACGGGTTAAAACAGTGACTTTATAACCCAGTCAACATATCAATTACCTTATAAACATCAATGTTTTGGTTCCCGAATCGCCACCAATTGTAGAGCAAATCCAATGTTTCTTGATTATTTCAGTCAGCGTACTGGAATATACAAATAGATTCCAGAACTACAAAAGCGCTTAATAAAACATTTCTTAATCGCCTATGTGGTAAAAATCCTATATAAATAAAACGCACAATCGGTTTTCCAGCAGATATTTATCTTATCTTGTTGTACTGCTCTTAGAATTGATACGGTTTTTGCTGAAAGTCACTTGTAAGAGTAGCGAGACCAAGCGCTGTTGCTATAGAACCAAACTTATGACCATTGGTTAATGTTAGGTTTATGGTGTGCTGGTTACCATGGTTGATTACCGATTCATGCCAATAGGAAAAAATAACGATACAAATACTATGACTAGTATACAAGGAAATATCCAATCAAATTGAGTCCGTTTGGTTATTTGAGACCTTATTAACTACACATGTAAATTGGCGTAAAACGAATACGGATGCAGGTTTAGTTTTTTGTCAAAAGATGCATATATACATCTTGAATTAAAAGACATGGAGACGGGCAGTAGATACTGTGTTGAGACTGTACACATATGCAATAGTGCCCCAAATCGCCAAACTCGATTTCATTTATTAGGTGTTATTCAATTCTGTTTTAACTGGCTTTATTACGGATTTTGGAACAGAAACATCAGAAATGCATTCCAAATCATGGTATGTTGTTACAGTAGAGTGAATTATAATGTTATTGAACACGTATCATCCTAATTTTAGTGGTGCTTATTGTTACATGTAGTTTTTTCATGCATTTGTTTTCTCGTTCGTGACGGCTATGCTGGTGCTCAAACGTTACGGTATGTTAAACATGAATTTACTGAATCGCATAAGTATGATCATAGATAAACGTTTATATCAATAGTAAATCGCAACCATGCGTGCGGAATATCTCTTACGGATACAATATACAAATGTACTCATACTTTATATAGTACTTTTAATACCCCACAATGAGAACAAAATTATTAACATAACAGAACAGAACATTGTTTATTTCTTTTGACTTGTAAATAGTACATAGTCATACAATCACATACAAAATACAAAATTTACAATACATCACATGAAAACATGAAACGAACGGAAAAGAAACAGAAAACATGGTGTTTTCTACAAGTTTTTTAGAACAAACAAATCACATTACGTTATTATAGAGAACATATGAACACAAAGCATGTACTGTTCTAAGGTGGTAATACAATTAAGGTAATGTTAATTCTATCTTTTAAAGCATCCTTCTTAAAAGATGGAAATACATAGCGAATTTTTAACCATTGAATGTGTTTTGTGGATTTTGATCACATGTGATCATATAAATAGTACAGTTTAATCTGCAGGAGCTGCATCTCCATGAGATGCCCCTCCCTTAGGCGTACAGTGAAGACTGCGATACGAATGTGAATATGCACAGCGTTATACGTGTTTTCACTTTTGCAGACGCAACAATAATTATTTTCGCCTGCCTGGCACACATGCGGATGGAGTTACGGCTACACTGGCGCACATGCGGATGGGGTTACGGCTGACCTGGCACACATGCGGATGGAGAGTTACGGCTGACCCGGCGCACATGCGGATGGAGTTACGGCTGACCTGGCACACATGCGGATGGATTTATGCCTGACCTGGCACACATGCGGATGGAGTTATGCCTGACCTGCGGGTGAAGTTACGGCTGACCTGGCATACTGGAGTTACGCCTGACCTGGCACACATGCGGAAGGAGTTACGCCTGACTTGGCACACATGCGGATGATGGAGTTACGCCTTAATGACTCCATAGCGGATAATTATGATTCTACATACCGCGTATATGTACATATAACCATACTTTAAACAGTAATAAGGAGTGCTTAAATTGTATTTTATGTGTATTTGGGTTAGGTGTTTTAAGTTATTCATTATGAAATGCCTTGTGTTTACTTACAGTAATATGGGTACGATTACCATGTGACCGATAACTCAGTCGTACTGGTATTACTATCGTCTTTTCCTTGGTGTAGATTAGATTAATTCATTGGAGTCCAGCAGCGTTTTCAACAATTGTTACAGCCTTATCACGGCGGCAAGTTCACAAACCCATGTGTTTCCTGGCTTTCTAATACAAATACTCCACACAACATACTTGCTAATTTTCCACATCGTAGACTGTTACTCCATTGGTGGAAAACGAATGACGCTTGTGACAGTGATTTTTGTCAAACAGATGGTTGGACGAGCTGGGGTTCCAACTCACAATCCCTTTATTGACAGCCCGCGTAGCTACCGACTGAGCAACTAGGGCTTAGCTGTAGTGATAAGAGCATCTGTTTCGGGAACCATAGGTTTGATCCCCGGTCGGGTCATACCAAATCCTAAAAATTGTGGTAATGGCCGCCCACATCGGTCCTTAGGGTTGCAGGTATAGCATTACGATTGATGCATCGGTGTCAGGATAAATTATATCGGTACTTACTGGTAATTAAAGGAACTCCAAAATATTGTTAAAAGCGGATTAATTCTTCTTTTGCCATGGGATGTATCCTTCCCGTTAATTGGGGCCACATGTCCGGCTAATACGTCTGACCTGTGACCCGACGCTTATTGGTTAATCGCGATTGGTTAGAATCGATCACGCTGACTAATTATCTAACGCATCTGTTTATCGCGCGGTTGCCTTATCGCGGCCACTTGCGATTTGGATTTGAAAGAGAAACAACGAAGATCGTATTTTATCTTTGAAATTGATTTTAAATCAATATTTGTTTCGTGTTTTTGTGAACTAGGAGGAAATAATTGAGACGAGGAGTGTTTTGACCAAACAATGGTGTTTCACTTTTTAAGATTAAACATTTTCTAAAATATTTCGCATTAACCATTGAAATTCGTCGGCAAAATTGTTTATTTAAAAATGGTTTGATTTGAAAATATGCGAGTAAAACCATGTTCAAATCAGGAAGATAAATATATATATATAAGAGAGAGAGAGAGAGGAGAGTGAGAGAGAGAGAAGAGACAGTGAGTGAGAGAGAGAGAGAGAGAGACGACTCGAGAGAGAGAGAGGAGAGAGAGAGAGAGAGAGAGAGAGAGAGAGAGAGAGAGAGAGAGAGAGAGAGAGAGAGAGGAGAGAGAGAGAGAAGAGAGAGCTAGAGAGGAGCAGAGAGAGAGAGAGATAGAGAAGAGAGAGAGAGATAAGAGAGAGAGAGAGAGGTGAGAAGGAGGAAGATATTAGCGAGAGACAGAGAGAGATAGAGAGCGAGAGAGAAATCATATATAGAGAGACAGAAAGAAATAGAGAGAGAGGAGAGATAAGCGAGACAGAGACAGAGACAGAGAGAGAGAGAGAGAGAGAGAGAGAGAGATAGCGAGAGAGAGAGAGAGATAGAGGAGAGAGAGAAGAGAGAGAGAGAGAGAGAGAGAGAGAGAGAGAGAGAGAGAAGAGAGAGAGAGAGAGAGAGAGAGAGAGAGAGAGAGAGAGAGAGAGAGAGAGAGAGAGAGATTACACCATAAATAATAATTTACGGAGTTGATATTAAAGCGAACGCACGTCTGGAGAGCTAGAATCTTTAAGCTCGTATGTGTTTTCCAAGATTGTACAGGTTGTGATATACAGTATCATTATTTGGAGTTAAAGGGGAAGAAAACAGAATGAGATTATATGGATGTTATTTTTAAGGAGGTAACAGCTGCGTTCAAGATGATGATAGACACACCTTCGGAAATAATAAATGATGAAAGATCCATGATGTCACTTGGACGTTTGTGTTGCATATTTTTTGGACCGCACAAAGTGCAATTCAGAATGTGAAGGAAGCCACGAATATAACATTTTTGCACTGAAGAGGTAGATCAACAGAGACAAGACCTCCAACACGTGCAGCGTTATTGGAGCATTCCAAGAGGAAAGCTTTTCATGTCCAGCAAATTTTGATGAACAATGACAAATGATTACAATTGGCCAACCTCTTTTGAACTTTTCTTCCAGAGGCTTCTCCTTCATGTCAGGGAACTTATTGTAATGTAGGAGTAACAAATGTTGAAGAGGTATCTGCAAATGCTTATAAAGGCAGTTTTCCCTTGGTCTCTTTGTGTTATGTGGAGGGGATTTTTTTTTAAATTATTTCTGCATAAGTTTACATAGTTTCAAGAATTTTGTAAATACAACCTTAAATTTTAACCGGAAGTGACGATTTTATTTCAATGAAAACTCAAGAGGACGTTTATTTGTTTTTAGGTGCCTTTAACTGTTTAAAGCGACTGAAATCCAGATGGCAGCGGAAAAAGACAAAAAACAAAGAAAAAAATATTGAATTCTGTCTCTTAAATGTTATTCTTTTGTGTTATCCAAGTACTAAAACCAGGGTAGAAAATGTATCGTTTTTTATCAATAAAGTGAACTTGAGTCGTTTTTCAATTGTCCCCGATGAAGGGGTTTCCCTATTTAAAAATACTTACCCCGTTACTGACAGGGTAGGAATTTGCGGATGGAAAAAAGTATCGAAAACAAGAAAATCTCACCGATTATAGGGGTATGTAATATGTCCAGTTATCCAATTAATGCCACAAATACAAAAATAACACTTATTTTCTTAAAATTGGATTTTTTTTTTTCGACAGTTTGGGGTATCTGGAGTTCAGTCGCTTTAAAACAGAATAAGAGAGATAATACTTATTTATTAGCCTTATGGTGTTTTCGCATGCATCTGCTATTCGTACTATTACGAGATTCGCACTGGGTTGTATAAGTTAACTGGTTTCAATGAAAACTCAAGAGACTTTGTTTGTTTTAGGTGCCTTTATACAAAATAAGAGATAGGACTTATTTTATTAGCCTTATGGTTGTCTTCCATGCATCTGCTATTCGTACGATTACAGATTCGCACTGGGCTGTATAAGTTAACTGGTCAAACGTCCCTGGACAACCAGCCCTTTTTGTTATTAAAACCATGAGTTACATTCAGATCGTTTTCTGATACTAGTTCGCAAAAACCTCTGTGATCAGCGAGTGTCCAGTTTAGGCAGAGCGGGATCGGCTGTTTAACTAGTATCTCATTATGCTGCAATTTGTATATTATGTTTGGCTGTTATAAGTTAACTGGTCGTACTCTACTGGATAACCAACCTTATTGTTATTGTGACAATGTGAACATTAAGATCGTTTTTCTAAAACAAGTGCGATCTTATTCTCAAAACGATCTGTGATATAAGTGAATGTCAAGGAAAGGCCTGTGCGCAATCGGCAGTTTGATCAGTATCCCAATAGTCCCTTAATTGATGTCATGTGGGGTTCTGGTAGAACGCCACCACGATAAATACTTTGAGTAAAGGCTTATGTCAGACTTTTGCCTTCCAGCCGCATTTTAAAACTAACTACCTGTAAGATTAAAATAAACTGGTTAGTGTGCATGTCGGGATTATCCAATAATGGCGTTTATAACTAAGGCAGAAAAAACAATCCAAAATTTCAGAATTATATGAGTGCAGTTGTTTAGCCCTGAACAAGCAGGAGAATGTTTAGAACCTTTCACCCGAGCATGGAATACAAGGGGTTCACGATACCACTAAAGAGCGGTTAGGACATTTACCCGAGTGTACAAATCAGTGCAGTAAACAGGCGCCTACGATGGAAAAAGTATGTTTAAACATTTCATCTTACAGTGAAAACTTAACTTGAACTGGGGTTTTCTTTTCTTCTTTTTTGTTTTTGTTAGAAACAATTTGTACAAACTTCTTCCGTATGTCTACAACTGAGGATTTTTTCATATTTCCTTTACACAACGAGTACGCATGTGCTCTGTTAAAAGTTATAATTTTTTATCGGTTGATTTGGCCTTATATCTTTATGTAGTCTAAACATGAAATATACATCCCATTAGAAACCTTTTATCACTTTAAATAAATATATTGACACAGGATCTAACACTGCTTCTGTTCAATTTGATATTTAAACATATTTTGAAATAATTTCTACTTTAGTTTCATAGTATTAAAGGGGTCCAATATACGGATAATTTTAATATGATCAGTTTTAATTATGTGTGTACCGATAAACCGAAAACATGTATCGATTTTACTCACATAATGTTATACAAGGAATGACATAGTAAACTGAGCAATATGGTTGTCTTTTATGATATATAATTTAAACGATCTTAATATAGAATTCCCCAATATTAGATCGCGTTATTTGAACAGTCAAAATACATATGTGTATATAGCCTATACGAGTTTATATCGTCTGCATAATGATATATGCGTTTAAAGATTACCTCTTTCTGATTTACTGCGCTTTACAATTACAACCTTAGATTCCTTAAAGGTTTTCTAAACAAAACAAATCAATCAGTAAATATATACACCGATTTAGTGGAATATTGATTCTAATATAGCAATGCTTCTCAAGAAGGGCAAGTTACCTATGCCATAAACGTATAGGTAGTTGCGTTTAAAACACCTGATTCTTCTACCATAACAGACCTATTTCACTAAGGCAATAATCTCTTTATAAACATATATCGAGGGCTTGGGAGTGAAACGGTTGTAAAAACTTATTTTGAAAACCCTAGTTTAAGTGACAATTTGTCCCCCTTTGTAAACTATGCAATTTAGGTGCCATTTCCATTGTCTTACCAACGAAG
>JASEVX010000011.1:49608425-49680025 GCA_031761405.1 Serripes groenlandicus | reverse complement strand
TGGAGAGCTAGAATCTTTAAGCTCGTATGTGTTTTCCAAGATTGTACAGGGTGTGATACAGTATCATTATTTGGAGTTAAGGGGAAGAAAACAGAATGAGATATATGGATGTTATTTTATGAGGTAACAGCTGCGTTCAAGATGATGATAGACACACCTTCGGAAATAATAAATGATGAAAGATCCATGATGTCACTTGGACGTTTGTGTTGCATATTTTTGACCGCACAAGTGCAATTCAGAATGTGAAGGAAGCCCGAAAATACATTTTGCACTGAAAGGTAGATCAACAGAGACAAGACCTCCAACACGTGCAGCGTTATTGGAGCATTCCAAGAGGAAAGCTTTTCATGTCCAGCAAATTTTGATGAACAATGACAAATGATTACAATTGGCAACCTCTTTGAACTTTTCTTCCAGAGGCTTCTCCTTCATGTCAGGAACTTATTGAATGTAGGTGTAACAAATGTTGAAGAGGTATCTGCAAATGCTTAAAGGCAGTTTTCCCTTGGTCTCTTTGTGTTTGTGGAGGGGATTTTTTTTAAATTATTTCTGCATAAGTTTACATAGTTCAAGAATTTTGTAAATACAACCTTAAATTTTAACCGGAAGTGACGATTTTATTTCAATGAAAACTCAAGAGACTTTATTTGTTTTTAGGTGCCTTTAACTGTTTAAAGCGACTGAAATCCAGATGGCACGGAAAAAGAAAAAAAAAAGAAAAAATATTGAATTCGTCTTAAATGTTATTCTTTGTGTTATCCAAGTACTAAAACCAGGGTAGAAAATGTATCGTTTTTTATCAATAAAGTGAACTTGAGTCGTTTTCAATTGTCCCGATGAAGGGGTTTCCTATTTAAAAATACTTACCCCGTTACTGACAGGGTAGAATTTGCGATGGAAAAAGTATCGAAAACAAGAAAATCTCACCGATTATAGGGGTATGTAATATGTCAGTTATCCAATTTAATGCCACAAATACAAAAATAACACTTATTTTCTTAAAATTGGATTTTTTTTTTCGACAGTTGGGTATCTGGAGTTCAGTCGCTTTAAACAGAATAAGAGATAATACTTATTTATTAGCCTTATGGTGTTTTCCATGCATCTGCTATTCGTACTATTACAGATTCGCACTGGGTTGTATAAGTTAACTGGTTTCAATGAAAACTCAAGAGACTTTGTTTGTTTTTAGGTGCCTTTATACAAAATAAGAGATAGGACTTATTTATTAGCCTTATGGTGTCTTCCATGCATCTGCTATTCGTACGATTACAGATTCGCACTGGGCTGTATAAGTTAACTGGTCAAACTCCTGGACAACCAGCCTTTTTGTTATTAAAACATGAGTACATTCAGATCGTTTTCTGATACTAGTTCGCAAAAACCTCTGTGATCAGCGAGTGTCCAGTTTAGGCAGAGCGGATCGGCTGTTTAACTAGTATCTCATTATGCGCAATTTATATTATGTTTGGCTGTATAAGTTAACTGGTCGTACTCCTGGATAACCAACCTTATTGTTATTGTGACATGTGAACATTAAGATCGTTTTCTAAAACAAGTGCGATCTTATTCTCAAAAACGTCTGTGATAAGTGAATGTCAAGGAAAGGCTGTGCGAATCGGCAGTTTGATCAGTATCCCAATAGTCTTAATTGATGTCATGTGGGGTTCTGTAGAACGCCACCACGATAAATACTTTGAGTAAGGCTTATGTCAGACTTTTGCCTTCCAGCCGCATTTTAAACTAACTACCTGTAAGATTAAAATAAACTGGTTAGTGTGCATGTCGGGATTATCCAATAATGGCGTTTATAACTAAGCAGAAAAACAATCCAAAATTTCAGAATTATATGAGTGCAGTTTTAGCCCTGAACAAGGCAGGAGAATGTTTAGAACCTTTCACCGAGCATGGAATACAAGGGGTTCACGATACCACTAAAGAGCGGTTAGGACATTTACCCGAGTGTACAAATCAGTGCAGTAAACAGGCGCCTACGATGGAAAAGTATGTTTAACATTTCATCTTACAGTGAAAACTTAACTTGAACTGGGGTTTTCTTTTCTTCTTTTTTGTTTTTGTTAGAAACAATTTGTACAACTTCTTCTATGTCTACAACTGAGGATTTTTCATATTTCCTTTACACAACGAGTACGCATGTGCTCGTTAAAAGTTATAATTTTATCGGTGGATTTGGCTTATATCTTTATGTAGTCTAAACATGAATATACATCCATTAGAAACTTTTATCATTTAAATAAATAATTGCACAGGATATAACACTGCTTCTGTTCAATTTGATATTTAAACATATTTTGAAATATTCTACTTTAGTTTCATAGTATTAAAGGGTCAATATACGGATAATTTTAATATATCAGTTTTAATTATGTGTACCGATAAACCGAAAACATGTATCGATTTTACTCACATAATGTTATACAAGGAATGACATAGTAAACTGAGCAAAATGTTGTCTTTTATGATATATAATTTAAACGATCTTAATATAGAATTCCCCAATATTAATCGCGTTATTTGAACAGTCAAAATACATATGTGTATATAGCCTATACGAGTTATATCGTCTGCATAATGATATATGCGTTTAAAGATACCTCTTTCTGATTTACTGCGCTTTACAATTACAACTTAATTCCTTAAAGGTTTTAAACAAAAAACAAATCAGTAAATATACACCCGATTTAGTGAATATTGATTCTAATATAGCAATGCTTCTCAAGAAGGCAAGTTACCTATGCCATAAACGTATAGGTAGTGCGTTTAAACACCTGATTTTCTACCATAACAGACCTATTTCACTAAGGCAATAATCTCTTTATAAACATATCGAGGGCTTGGCGTGAAACGGTTGTAAAAAACTTATTTTGAAAACCCTAGTTTAAGGACAATTTGTCCCCTTTGTAAACTATGCAATTTAGGTGCCATTTCCATTGTTTACCAAGAAAAGACTTTATCGCGAGGTGATTAACCTTGGTAAAAACATACCAAATTTAGTTACAACGGTGTCACGCCAAGCCCTCGATATGTGTATGACTTCTTTTTTCAGTTGGTGTCACACCTGCAAAGAATGGAAAACAAAGCTAGTAAAGTATCGCAAAGGATATGTAAAATGGGGTAATTTGCATTCATGGTTGTGGCCTAAAGATGCCAATAACATATTTGAGGTATTTGTGAATACCATTGAGCCAAATCATAAGGATATTTCTAACATATTCTGCGTGTGGAATAATTGCAGGGAGTTTGATGATCGACTAGCAAGTAAATCGCAAGGATTAAGAGATATGAGAAACAACCTCTTTCACAATGAGTGTGAAATTACTACAGAAGCCCTTGAAAATATTCTAGATGCCATACGACAGTTGATCGGCGAACAAGGCATTAAAGCCACGATGGGAAATTATGCAGAAGTAATACAAATCCTTGATGAACTAGAAAAACAGAACGTTTTGTTCGACGAATCTTTATTGATTCGAAGTATCAAGGAACTGATGAATAACCAACATAAAGAGAACAAAGCACGAATAACAAACCTAGTGGACCGTGTTCTGCAATTATTGAAAGCAGACGAACGTATTATTAAGGAACTGTTTGATAACCAAAACAAAAAGTTCCAGAAACTGTTTCACCAAAACAAAAGGTTCCAGAAACTGTTTCACCAAAAGTTCCAGGAACTGTCTGATCAAAACAAAAAGACCCAAGAAGGAATACAAAACCTAGCGGACCATCTTCAGCCATTTTTGGAGGAGAACAACCGTAGTTTTACGGAAAAGGTTTTTAGGGTTTTAAGAAAGACTAACAAATTTGTAATTTGGATAGTATTGTCGGTAATGTTAGCTTTGGTGTTCAGCTACCCGTTGTTTCATTTTGACACACAGTCAGCGGGAAGAACTCTGACAGATGAGTTTTCACTGGACATACAGATATACGGTGAGTTAAATCATCTACTTCATATAACGTTTACACTTAACTTAAGTCAGAGCATATGGGGAAACGTGTGTAGAATTAACAGGTGAAAGTAAATATAATTGTCGGAGTTCAGAACGTTTTGCAGATATAGAATAAACATGTTTGTAAGTTTCATCCCATTGAACTTAGAGTTATTATGCAGAAAAAAATCCAAAAATAATTCAAACATCAAATCGTAATACACGTACTTCTGTTTTTCAGTTCTGAATTATGAATTTCAGTCTGTTTGATGTTCAAAGTGAATCATACAGTTAAACATCATACCGTCAACTTTATCTTTTACATCACCAAACTATTATAATGAACACACGATTACTCGAAGTCAAAAGGGGCCTAAAAAAACCTTCGAATGTTCGTTGTGTTCGAGTGATCTCTCAATGTATACTAAATTAATTTATGTATTTTCAGCCTCGTATTTATACCTAAATATGAATTATGAAAACTAAACCAGTAATAAAATCATATCAGAACTGTTGCTATGCCATTTTTCAATAGACAGATTCGTTCCGGGCATTGTTTCGAGTAAACCGATATATTATTCACGTGTTCGAATTATCGAGAGTCCGATGTACGCACTTGCGACGATTAAGCTTGTTAAGCTGTGGTATCAGTTCTTGTATACTAGTGATTATAACCATTTTTCATTTCTATTCTGTTTTATAGTTCACTCACTATTACCTTTTTCCAACATATTATACAAGCATGTGCACATCGACGTCAACGTTATAAGCCTTTATTCAATTATAGGTTGCTTGGATGAACACTCTCCAAAAGCCGTATTACAAGCAAACTTCTCTATGGAAGAATATTTGACTCCCTACACTGAATTACACGGCAGAACATGGCTTTTCCAAGAAGTTGAAGAACAGTTACTAAGACTAGATACGCCAAGCCACGGACTTGTACTCATTGCGGACATGGGTTACGGTAAAACAGCATTCATGAAACATATAATTTGTGCTGAGGAACAAACACCGGGGGCATTGTTAAGGGAACACGTAGCCGCTTATCATGTCTGTAGATTTCAATCAAAACTCACCAGGAATGTTGGACTCTTCATTCGAAGAATAACTTCAATGATTTCGATTAATTTACGCAATTTCAGTAAATTTATAGACACTGATAAAACATGTATCAATAATTACAACACAATAGATGCGTGTGAAGCTGATATGTTTGGATGTTTTGATCAATGTGTCGTGTTTCCACTTAGGCACGAGCCGCGCGGAATACATAATCCACTCATACTTGTAATTGATGCTATCGACGAATGTTCTGAAGAAAGTACCGGTAAAAACAACATACTTAACTTACTTAATCGACGTATTCATAATTTACCACGTTGGATACAATTCATGATATCATCGAGAAATATTTCTCTTATTCATTCGCTCGATCAAACTTTGAGAATCCAAACTTTAAGTTCAAACGATTCTAGAAACATACAAGACATCAACTTATATATTAAATATCACAATGTATCCGACACTAAATTAAGCGAGTCGACTTGGAATTTCCAAATTCAAGTATTTCTTTTGGAACAAAGTGATTATACGATATTTTCGACGTCTTCGAGTCCTGAAGTATCACTACATCGATATTATGAACTTAACTTCGATAGATTTTTAGAAAACAAATATGAAATCGGAAAATACATTTTGAACATAATTTGTGCGTCTGATGAACCATTAGATGAAAGTACTTTGATAGATATTGTCAGTAAAATAAACGTCAATGTACGCGAAGCAGCCATTAAAAAAAATATGTTAACACTTCGTCACTTTATCAGTATAATAAATGGAAAGATTCAATTGGTACACAATTCCTTAAAACGTTGGCTAGCAGATGAAGACAGTCCATATAGAATAGACTTAAGGAAGGGACACCAAGATATCGCTGCTTATTTTATTGAACATCTCCCGTCCACAGGATATGACACTGCTGATTTGTTGATACATATATGTAAAGCATCATACCCTCCTGTATTAGTTGAAGGTTTTAGGAATCTAAATACGACTGAGTTACAACTCTCAGAATCATATCAAGATTTGTCCATCTATCATAGACTTGCGCTGAAGACTAATGATGGTCAAACAGTCGATTTAGCACATCACCACGTTAAGAGTATTGACTTTAAAAACAAGCACAGGGTACCCGCTTCTTACACAGCTGCTATGCATGGTAATGACAAAGTTCTAGCTGCACTGATACAACTTGGATTTGACATCAACTTTAGAGTCGATTTTCCTAACATGATAGATATGGCCGATGCAATAGAAATGATAGAGTCTCTCCATTGGAATTACGGTCTGTTAGATATAGCGGCTCAGTATGGAAGAACGCGCGTTGTTAAATACTTGCTTCAAAATGACAGTTATCAGATTGACAAACGCAATGGTGCACACTTGCTTCCAATACATCTGGCATGTAAATTTGGTTATTTAGAAATCGTTTCAATGATGCATACACAATTCTCGTGGATGCTAGATCATATATGCCTATATTTCAGTGCTTACCATGGGTTCAGTGACATTGTACAATATTGCTTAGATCATGACATTAATGACTATTGTATGACTTGTAATACATCTCTGTATTGGTTGCCCAAAAATCAAGTAAGAATACAGGGAAATAAAAAGCCGCTTTGGTCTCGTGTGGTTTTTTATGACGACTGGCACTACATAAACTGTGAAACTGCACTACATGCAGCTGTCTCAAGAAATCATTCAGACATTGTACAAATGTTATTACTAAGATTTCCGTTTACCATTGGATGCTTTGACAGAAGTGGAAAGACACCGTTTATGTATGCTGTTATCCATGATTATCGTCACATTGGATCTTTAATGATGGAGAGCGAGTACTTCAACCAGAGCGTAACATGTAAACCGTTCATGCTTTACGAGAACTATTCTCAACTCAGCGGTCATGAACTCGATATATTAAAAACAAATAGGTGTCCTGAGGATACTTCACTTATACATCTGAGTGCACAATTTGATAGAAATTGGTTTATTGAAAGAATATTTGCAAAAATGGGATATAATTCCGAGAAAAGAGATGAATATGGATGTCACCCGTTACATTATGCCGCTTGTCGTGGCTCCCTACAAATTCTAAGACAATTTGTCAAATTAAACTCAACTAATATTACGGAATTAACATGTTCCAATGGTTCACTACTGATGCATTCGGCGGCTATATGTGGATCTGTAGAAAGTGTAAAATTTCTACGAAACTACTTTCGGACAAATGTTGTTGACAAAGCCGGTAGAACGGTACCTATGTATGCTGTACTGAGATATATGGGACATGATACCGCATATGATGCCGAATCTTCACTTAGGAATACGTCAACGATTATTGGTGAATTGCACATAAATGAAAGTGATTTGAAAGTTAGTGATGCATATCGAAGGAACATACTTCACTATGCCATTGCGCATGGCCATTTAAGTGTTGTGACTGTTATGATGGAACGATATCCAGACTTGGTAAGGGTACTATTAGGAATGAAAGATGTTTTAGGATTAAATCCTGTCTCGTATGCTATTTCACAGATGACTCGTGACAACACATTTCGTATAAGTGTGACCGACTTAACAGAAATCGATTGCAGAGAACATCGACACAAACATCTCATGTCCCCAACTGAATATTCAATATTTTTACTGTTTTTAAGACACTCACAAGGATTGGTTAACGTTAAGTTGAATACCAGCCGAGTGTTGGGTAAATGCATTGAAACAAATAGTTTTCATTTATTTGCAGCAACACTTAAATGTATCCAGAATGACTTGACACGTGACGATGATGAACGAGTCCTAAATACACTAGTTAAGCATGACGCTTCTGGATTCATGATGCATGTTTATGCTAGGATGCGATTAGTACCATACATTGAACATATACAGAAGCCAGATGTTCGTGGAAAATCAAAAACTGGCCATAATGATCCGACCAAATGTGCAACGAAATTGGAATTTTCAATAAATCATTTTTTGGCTTTACATATAAACCATTTATCTCATGTTTATTATTTTAGTGAACAAAAGTATCATTTAATTGTGTCGATGTACTTTCAAAAAAGTTATGCAAATGAACTCAATACATGCTATGATTCCGATGGATATAATGTTTTAGAACGTGCGATACAAGGTGGCAACGAACACTTTGTGAGAAACCTTTTAGACAACGGGTTCACAAGTTCAAGGGACACTTGTGAATTACTATATATGACAGTGACGCCATATAAGTTCCGGAACACCACAAATAATGTATGTATTATAAAAGATATAGCACACGACGATTTTGAAGTTCGCACATTTAATAAATCAGAGAACGTTTTATACATGGAATTCAATGATTATCTTCGATGGGTATCATCCGGATTTATTTATTATTCCGGTTTGCTCTCCGATAGGATGCTATTTGACAATATGGGAACATATTTGCTCCAGACTTTTCACGATACATTGTCTGACCGTTGTATATGTTCTAATGGTAGCTTGCAACTTTCACTTGTGCATTATTTAGCCATGGGGAATTATAAAATAACTACGGACACGGCCGTTAAATACTTTGGAACATCTATTCTTATGTGTTCAAACAGACATTTGTTGACGCCTTTATATTTTGCAAAAATGTTCAATTCGTCTGAATTAATCAATTATCTAGAATCTCAAAATATCAAGCTTCAATTACCAAAAGTAGAGGCTGAGCAAAATTTAATTATCACAATGCAAACTAAATATGACTCCATCAAGACCTTGTTCAGAAAATGTTTCCCTTTCAGGTTAGATTGTGTATTTATATCAAGACAACTTCGCAGGGATATGAATATGATTGGATGTGTAAGAAAACTGTCCAAACGTTTAGGGCTCAACAATGAAATTCTAATGTCTGAGTTGTCCAATCTAAAGGCGAAAATTATGATGGTAAATAGTTATCAAATTATGAGAAGCTTGGACGTTAACAATCCCCTACTGCAATACCTTACTGTAATGGGCTTTAATTATTTTAGTGCCGACATGATAAAATATACTATCCTGTGGACTTAAACAACGCCGAAAGATGTACCTTTTAAATTTCATTTTTACTTCGAACGTTTTATAACTGTATTCTGTACTAGATGTAGAATTATATCGAACGTTTTGCCAGGTTTCAATAACATACGATACACACCTTCATATAGAAATTACTTCATGCCTAAATATGCAAGTATCGAGTCGCTCAATAAGGCTGCATTTAGGTTTGGAGGGATAATTTCTAGGATTTCGAAGGATAGCGATATTAATAGCGAAAAAATATTTAATTATATGTTTCAAGATGATATATAGAAAACATAATATAAAAGGCGAACAACATGTCACCAAAAACAATCGGTGCTACACGAAAACCAGTCTGATCATTATAATGACACGTGTAAATTAGCCGTGCTAAACGAAAACCAACCTGATCATTATACCGGCGCGTGTAAATGAGCCGTTCTATGCGAAAACTAACCTTACCCGCAGGGTCCACTACAATACATTAGCGTATTTAGTATTTCCTACATATGACAAATCTGCCACAAACGACTTAGAAATAACCAATGCAAACATATATCGAAAACCTCTCTATAAATTGAAGTTCAATTATAACATTAAGTTGAGAACATTGTTACAAAATGAGACATTTAGCAATTTCTCCATTTGACACAATGTTGTTAACATTCGCCTGCTTTAGATGCTTCAAAATGTATATGCATGTACACGTGGGAAAATGTTAATTAAATAGCCAATGCGTATAATTCCTTTCGTATATGTCATGAAAGTCAGTTGGTACACAAATGTACGAAAAGACACGTTTTTCCTTAGGAAAAAACACCAAAACTTGCTCTATGTTTTCCTGTTCATGTAACTTAGTGTTGTTGATTTCAATTAAATGTAATAAGAGCAATGTATCGTTTGTCTCTAATTTTATTTTGAAATCATAACCTTATAATTTAGTATAACAAGTTGATGAATGTAAAATGTTTTGTATACAAAAATATAAGAGAAAAATATAATGTCAAAAGTACATGTATGAGAACAGCAAACCACCAGTAAATAAATAGTTGAGTTTTGGCAAAACTCTAATCTTTGTTCCTGTTCCCTTATGATGCGTCGTTTTTACAGAGGCAAATTTGTAGCATGTGTAGATTTGTGAATAAATTATATTCCATGTGCCAGGAATAAGGATTTTGCCCTTATCTTTTACAAACTAAAGCACATTAGATAAGGATGTCGACACGTATCAGTTTACCACAACATACAACAAATCTGCAAAAGGCTTTGAAAACAAGCAAATGGTATCATCCCATTACATTTTTCGAAAACATTGAAATTGCAAGCCATGGGTTTCGATTGATTTAATACGTAGTATACTTTTGCTAGAGAAGATGTTGTTCCTTATACCTATCCCCCACTTCGTCAAACATTCTTTTTCTGAATTGTGTTTGTAATTTAAACAGCTATTAAAGCAAATAAATCAATGTTGTTTGTTTTGGTGAAAATATGCCGAAGTTCATAAAAGTTGGATATAATAGACATTGATTGATTGGGACTTCACGCCGTTTTCAACAATTTGTCAGTCATATCAGGGCGGCCAATTCACCTTGTCACGTGTTTCCTAGCTTTCTCACACCAGTACTCCTAGTCCTTTCTTAGCAACTGGCTGCCTTTCCACATAGACTGATAGCCCATTGGTGAAAGACGAATGACACCTGTCACAGTGACTTTTGTTTTGTCAAACGTCGGAAAGAATCTTTGCCGAGCCGGGATTCCGCGATTTCACGATCCCTGGATTGACAGCCCGCGTCGCTACCGACTGCGCGACCGAGGTCATGAACAATGGACGTGTTTAAATCCGCTTCTATGACGTAAGAAATTATTCTCTCATGTTGCTGTTGTGTGTTCAACTCCTTTATCAGACAAAAGCTAACGCAAAATATTTTGCATACAGACGACAGCAGTATTACTCAACAATGTTGACCCGATTCATTTGTTCCAGACCATGTGTAAACGGAAACGAAATACACATTTGATGAACATACATGTACGTCATAACAAATACATATTTGATGAAAATACATGTACGTCATAACAACTACATATTTGATGTAAATACATGTACGTCGTAACAATTACATATTTGATGAAAATACATGACGTCATAACAACTATATATTTGATGTAAATACATGTACGTCATAAAAAGAACATACATGTATTTGATGAAAATCTTGTACGTCATAACAATACATAGTTGATGTAAGTACGTGTACGTCATAACACATACATATTGCCAAGTACCACCCACATACGAAACAGAACATGTATGTATACTATGCTGACTTACATTATCTGGTGTCATGCAGACGCATTATGACCCATCTGCAGCAGATGACTTCTGAAAACATTTTTACAGAAGGAAAAATTGCTCATAAATGTACAAATTCTCATTTCGCCACTATTGTTTCAACGCTTTTAGATTATAACAATTGCAATAAAAGAAAAATTCTAAATATATATACTTCGCCTATGTGTTTTAAAAGTCATCTGCTGAATATTTGATATATGTGGGAAAGGGTAAACTAAGGCAAGTAAACATCTTCGAAATGCTTAAAATAGGTATATTCTACCTCCCTGAACAAGCACCACCGTTTCATTTAAAAAAATTCAGAATTCAACAAAATCATAAGTAATAAGTACTGACTTACAATATATAATGTTTGATAGCCCAAACATTGACTACAAATAAGAAGTCTGTCACACTGACAGAACTGATCAGTTCGAAACTTGAGAGTTTTCAAAGATCTCCAGCCAAAACATAGTAGTATATTGAGTGCAACTATGCAAGTGCCACTAACGTTATGAACAACTCAAACCGTTCCTACATGTAGACTAATCCGCAGCGTTGGAACTTTTGATAACATTGCTTACACAAGGAGAACTTGATCATTATGATAAATGTCTCTAGTTGCCACAATGGTTTAAAACTGTATTCAACTTTTGCCTAGATATTTTCATTTTTGTCTGCAGATTTGTTGTATGCGGTAAAGGGCGGTTAACACTTAACTACGAAAGGAACAAGGGCTACTTTCCTCAAAATGTGGGTTTATGCTACTATCAAACAAATCTAGTAACCGCTCATGACCACCATCTCATTAACACGAGACCCCATAGCAAGTTGGGGAAAACGTAATTTTAAATGCTTCAGAAAATTGATTGTAAACGAAATATATGTCTCTTTGTCGACCAAATTCGTGTGGGATTTGCTTTGCTTCGTCTTAAGATATTCTTACTTGCAGACTCACTCTGACCTGGAGGAATATAGTCCTATAATAGTATTGCTCCCGATGATACGCACATTTCTTAGAGATTTTCTATATTTTTGTCAATATTAGTTTGATGTTGTCTGCCGCACATTTGTTCGTATGTGGGAAAGCCTCAAAGGGTTAATACGTGTCAAAGCTCGAGCCGAAGGCTCGAGCGAAGCACGCCTATAGGTTACCCGTACGAACACATCATACGAGATAAACAAAAACGAGAATTCAGTACAATCTTACTGTTTTTCACATATCAAATCTCAACCCCATAGCACTTTTTTTCGGCCATTTTGCTTCCGGTCTTTCTGGTCGGACAAATTATCGTAACCTATTCATTTCGTAACCGGTAAAACCCGCAGACACGATATTCGTATGCTTTGACAAATAAAAAAATACTTAGAACTAGAGGAATAATTAAATTAAATTCCTTCTCGATAAAGGAATGAAAACATGGAATCCGATATGTGATAATTTGCATGTAAAAATAATATTTTCTCAACCGGAAGTAAACATATCCAAATGTGACGTCATTGCAACGAAAGTAACGTCATTTTAAGGCAAGTATTGAATAAATAACAAAAGGAAAACGACAGGAATGGTAGGAAAAGATAGTTTGACTCGTCACAAACAAATGGATTTCATTCACTGGAAGGACTTTATGAAGGGTAAGTCGACTATTCTTTTGTACCTGTCATCATTATTTCATGGATTTTATATCTTGACAATATAGAGAAGCAATAAACATGTGAAAATTATTGTAAATATTTCAACGGAAGTTATCGTTCGTTACACTGGCCTCGGATATTATTTTGACTGAAAAGGACGAACCTGTATCGACAAAACTTCATTTTCAAGATAAGCTATTTATTTTATCAATAATTTGCTTAAAAATAATATGTTAATAGGCAAAGCCTAGGTCGTGTGAAAGCAAGAACAATTAATTAAGCACTGTCAGTCCCACAACAAGAAACAAATTAATAGGCAAATTGTAGAAAGTTACCAAACAGAATTTGAAAAACATATTGAAAAAACCCAAACTTATCATGCATTTAAGTTTAATTAATTTGTTCATATATGTTTTATTTTTTATTAGGTCAGAATTGTAACAGACTGTAAGATTTCCAAGGATGTTGATGGAAAACAACACTAGAAGGCATTGAAGAATGTTTTAATTTATTTTTACAAATGCTAGTTATTTGTAAACTGGTAATACATATAATTGGAAACTGACTCTTACCATGGTTGATTGAATGACTTGAGCTTAACATTACTTTTGACGGTACTTCAGTTCACCTAACATTTTCCCCTGGCTTTCTAGAATACTAAAATACTCCACACAACAATCTTCCAAGGCACATGGCTAACTTTGCATGATCTGGCTGAATGTTTTTAAGATGAAAACACTATGCATGATACAGACTGAGAAAACTGTAATTTTTGACAAATATTTTCAAAAGTCCCATTTATAATGATGTATGTTGGAAAGGGTAAAGTTTAGCCCCTTGCCTGATGTAAATTACTTGATTTCTGTGACTAATCTGAATAGATTGTCAGAATGGTGTAATTGATCCAAAATGAACATATCCAAAATGAAAAATATATGTTCCTATTCAACAAAATTTCCCTTTGAACCCCTATCTCCTTTTCTGGTCTTTAATTTGTAAAACATGAAACAGCATCAGGTTATTTGTTAATAAGTTCCAGACTTAGTGTCTGAACAACTGATTATGTATGTATATATGTCGTTTGAAAAAAAAGTAGATAGTGAAAGATCTTATCAGACCTTGAACATGTACAGATTCTCAGAGTTATCAATGGTGATAACTTTTCCTTTTTTTAATTGTTATTGCGCAATTATAAAAGCTTTTGAAAAGGGTACAGGGAGTAAACTATTTTTACTAGAAGCCAGGATAAAAATGTAATAAGTGTTTAAGTAAGACTACTCCCCACAACATAATTGTTTCATGTATAAATTGTTAAGTTTAGTTGCTTCTTTCAAATCATGTACCTGCTGAGATTTGACCTCAGAACTCTTGTTAGACCAGGTCGAGGGCTTGTTGTGAAACGGTTGTAACTAAAAACCTATTTTGAAAACCCTTGTTTAGGGGCAATGTTGACCCCTTTGTAAACAATGGAAATTTTGGTGCAATGGCACCTAAATTTCCATTGTTTACCAAGAAAAATGATTTAACACTTATAAAGACTTTATGGCGAGGTAATTAACCTTGGTAAAAAAAAATACCAATTTTAGTTACAACCGTTTCACGCCAAGCCCTCGAGGTGTTCTACCATTAAACTACAGTATAGGTTTTTACTTTGAGCAGCAGTTCATGAAAATATGTATAATTTTATTACCAGTTAAGTATAAGATTTTTTTTTGTTACAATGAATGTATACTAGTTTAAATTTTACCATTTCTATTGTATAGATTATACAATTTCACACAGAAAAATGGATAAATTTTACAATAAATTACATAGAAAACAGAAAATATATACATTTCGGTGGTATTTCAGTTATATCAGAGGACAGAACACTTATGTGAGGTCACTGGGTGACTTATAACTGACATTAATTATGACATGAATCAGTTCACCCTGGTTTTGGGGTATACATAGTAAATGTCCCAGCAAGCAAGCACAGCTGGGGCCCATATGGGCTGTACCTGGGCAAGCTCTATATTGGCGACCGATGTGGGACCCATCTGGGACCCATATTAGAAAGTTCTGCCCTTACTGGACCCACATGGAACCCATGACAAAGTAACTTTTCAGAAATATATAAGTTAAATGTATAAGAAATAAATAAACGTTGAAAGCAGAAAAGCTGGTCCTTTTTTCTGTAATTTTATACGTCTTAAGCCATATATCCTCCAACCTGAAAGAGAGGAAAACACTTTCATGCCTTCAAATGAGTCCATTGTTTTAAAGAAATGATGTCATATGTGGACTATCAGTAAAACACATTACTTTTCTTTCAACAGGCTGAATTTCTAGTAGTTTCATCTTTTTTTTATCCAAAATTTGTTTATTGATCAAACGGAAATGAGTCCTTTGTTTTCAAGGAATGATGTCATGTGTGGGCTATCAATAAAACACATAACCTTTCTTTCGACAGGCTGAATTTCTAGTAGATTCATTTTTTTTATCCAAAATGTGTTTATTGATCAAACTCAAATGAGTGCATTGTTTTAAAGAAATGATGTCATATGTGGACTATCAGTAAAACACATTACTTTTCTTTCAACAGGCTGCATTTCTAGTAGATTCATCTTTTTTTTAACCAAAATTTGTTTATTGATCAAACTCAAATAAGTCATGATTGGTTTAAAGAAATGATTTCATATGTGGGCTATCAGTAAAACACATTACTTTTCTTTCAACAGGCTGAATTTCTAGTAGTATTTTGTTTTATCCCAAAAAAATTTATTGATCAGATTGGACAAACTTGGTACTAAGAATTTCAACATTATTTTCACTAGGTTATTATAAATACTCTGCATGTATGTATTCAAACCACATTTACAAAAGATTCAACATACATTGACAGCACTATTTTCATACTTGGGAGCACAACAACCAATGGTATCATATAACCCTTTAAATTGAAGAGCAAATGCAAAATAAAAAGCGTTTTACGGTCACCGATTACGGTCCGTCTATGAAACAGGGCAAGTACACTAACTATTTCAAACTAAAATAAGGTAAAAACAAACTGATCATTGAAATCTGCAGATAAAGAGGATCAATATATTGAATTTAACAAACACTCAAAATACTTTTTATTCAAATAAATATGTATAAACATTTTGGTTGAAAAATAAAGAAAACTTCGTCTGTTTTTCAACAGAAAAGGCTATATTATAAATCATAATTAATGCCAGTTATATGTCACCCAGTGACCTCACATAAGTGTTCTGTCCTCTGATATAACTGAAATACCACAGAAATGTATATCTTTTCTGTTTTCTATGTAATTTATTGTGAAATCCATTTTTTTTCTGTGTGAAATTGAATAATCTATACAATAGAAATGGTAAAATTTAAACTAGTATACATTCATTGTAACAAAAAAAAATCTTATACTTTACTGGTAATAAAATTACACATATTTTCATGAACTGCTGCTCAAAGTAAAAACCTATACTGTAGTTCAATGGTAGAACACCTGGATTAACGAGAGTTCTGAGTTCAAATCTTAGCAGGTACATGATTTGAAAGAAGCAACTAAACTTAACAATTTATACACGAAACAATTATGTTGTGGGGAAGTAGTCTTACTTAAACACTTATTACATTATTATCCAGGCTTCTATTGAAAATAGTTTACTCCCTGTACCCTTTTCAAAAGCTTTTATAATTGTGCAATAACAATTAAAAAAAGGAAAAGTTATTATCATTGATAACTCTGAGAATCTGTACATGTTCAAGGTCTGATAAGATCTTTCACTATCCATTATTTTTTTCAAACGACATATTTCATATACTAAGTCTGGTACTTATTAACAAATAACCTGATGCTGTTTTATGTTTTAAAAATTAAAAACCAGAAAATGAGATAGGGGTTTAAAGGGAAATGTTGTTGAATAGGAACATATATTGTACATTTTGGATATGTTCATTTTGGATATGTTCATTTTGGATCAATTACACCATTCCGACAATGTATTCAGATTAGTCATTCCTATAAACCATTGGCCGACTGATTGCAGACTACAAGTAATTTACATCAGGCAAGGGCCTAAACTTTACCCTTTCCAACATACATCATTATAAATTGGACTTTTGAAAATATTTGTCAAAAATTACAGTTTTCTCAGTCTGTATGCATAGTGTTTTCATTTTAAATACATTCAGCAAGATCATGCAAAGTTAGCCATGTGCCTTGGAAGATTGTTGTGTGGAGTATTTTAGTATTCTAGAAAGCCAGGGGGAAATGTTAGGTGAACTGAAGTACCATCGAACGTAACTCAAGTCATTCAATCAACCATGGTAAGAGTCAGTTTCCAATTATATTTATTACTAGTTAAAAAATAACAGGCATTTGTAACAATAAATCAGAAGATTCTTCAATGCCTTCTAGTGTTGTTTTCCATCAACATCCTTGGAAATCTTACAGTCTGTTACAATTCTGACCTAATAAAAAATAAAACAGATATGTACAAATTAAACTTAAATGCATGATAAGTTTGGGGTTTTTCATTATGTTTTTCAAATTCTGTTTGGTAACTTTCTACGATTTGCCTATTAATTTGTTTCTTGTTGGGGAACGGACAGTGCTTAATTAATTGTTCTTGCTTTCACACGACCTAGGCTTTGCCTATTAACATATTAATTTGAAGTTATTTTTCATACGTGAATAAGACATATTTTATTTTTTGTCCTTTTCGTTAATTTATAAATGTAATCTACACGTTGGTGTAAATATCACAGAGTCTTGTTTTGTATCACTCGGCCTTTTACGTGTTAACCGGCAAGATGGCAAGTAAAGCAGCTAATAAACAGAAGAATTTGACAAAAGAGGAAGAATTACTGCTTCAGGACTTTAGTAGAAATGTTTCAACAAAATCTTCAGCTTTATTTTACGGGAATGCATTGATTGTGTCCGCCATTCCGATATGTAAGTATGATTTAACGATTCACTTTTTGTTGTGTTCTGCCACGTCGGCATTGAAGACATGGTGGGTGGGGTGACAATTTGCTTAGAAAACAATAAATCGGTCGTTTTTCACTATGTTTTATGTTTTTAACTATCGATACGGTGAAAACAACATTCGATATGTTTTTTAAAGGTGATAAATTAAGATCGGGTCTTTTAGATGTAGTAACAGATGGAAATAGCAATGGCTAGAAAGTAGAATCTCGGCCTGTTACCAAATCGGACCACAAGTTTTTTATTCTGTTGTAGTGTAGCAGCTTAACACTGTTACACACATTCTAACCATTTTCCTTTCATATCAACCATTATTGTCTTTTCATTCGTCAGCCTTGTTTCTAGTTAGTTCATATAGTTCATATAGTCATAGAGACCAGATAAGTTGTATTTACAACTTATAAGCATATATGCTTTTGTAGGTCCATTTAATTTTGTTTTCCCATTTTAAGTTTTGTGATTACTATTAATCACGACAGTGATACAGACCTTATCTATTATAAGTCTGTTTTAATTGTTATACTTTCTATGGTCTTATTATTTTACATTAATAATAAGAAAAATGTTTTTAAAACTATTTAAACTTTACTCAATTATTTTGTTCCATCCCTTTTTAGATAGATTACATTTCTTTGTCCTATTTTTTATTTTTATATTTCTCTTGGATCTCTTAGCATTTTTTTTTTCTATTTACTTTAATATGGATTATAACAACTTGCATTGAATTTGTTCGGGGCATACCAATGTTTATTTAGTCTGGATTTAAAAGTATTCAGTGATGGTGCCTTGACTACTTGAGATTTTGGACTATTCCATACATTAACAACCCTGTGACTGTAGCAACTTTTTCTTATTAATTTGTTTGCTCTAGGTTTGTAAATCTTATATTTATGTCCTCTTGTCTCAACCGCGTTACCTATGTTAAGCAGCTCCATCGAAGTTTTATCTATTTCCTTTATTAGTTTGTAAGTTTGTACTAAGTCAGTCCTTAACCTTCTATACTCAAGTGTTGGTCAACCAAGTTCTACCAGTCTTTCCGGGTATGTCTTCCCCTTTAAGTTTCCGAGGGTTCTCGTTGCTCGTCTCTGCACGTTTTCAATAGATTTTGCATATTTTTTGTTTGATGGTCCCCAAATAACCGACGCGTACTCTAGGTGTGGCCGTACTAGGGATTTGTATAATTGTAGGAAGATTTCCTTGTTCATAAATGAGAAGTTTCTTACTATTAGTCCCAGATTTCTGTTAGCCAGATTGATTTTTGTGTTTATGTGATTTTCAAATTTTAGTTTGTGATCAAAGGTAACTCCTAGGTCTTTTTCTTGTTGGACGTCTTGAATTTTGTACATAACATTTTGCGAGTCCTTTTGTTAGTTAGAAATAATGTCATTGTTTGAAAATAAAACAATCCAATATTTCCATTCAGATTTATTTCTAAGTGATATAGTGACCTTCCTGCATCTGTTACGTCGCATATACACCTATTTGCAGATTATTGCCTATTCTATCAGAAAATCAATAACAAATATGACCATATACTTTTACAAAATGACCTGAAAGAATTAGAAAAATGGGTAGATAAGTGAGTCATGAATTTTAATGTCAAAAAGTGTTATAAATGTACTTATTATTGACTGGTAATCTCCACATTGCTACACACTTTGTGACCATATATTAAAACAAGTCAATGAAAATCAATACTTTTGTATAAACATTAGCAGGGCTAGCTCTGGCCTATACAAAAACAAAACCAACATTTTTTCATCCCTGGTTTAATCTGACTGGCACTCACCTTCCAAAATGTTTAGTCATTAGAAATTCCTGTTCAGATTTCACGAAAGATAAAAAATAAAGTGTCAGACATTCAGTCTGACAAAACATATTACATAAAGATCTGTCAGACCGAAATATATGAAACAAGAAAAAAGTAAAACAATTTTTTTTTTTAAAGTCATTTAGTGGAATACCAACTGCACATCATAAGGCTATTGAAATTTATAAGTTTATCTTGGAAATCTAAACACACCTCATCATGATCAATGTCTTTTTCCAAGTCTTTGAGCCAAACATTTTCTAAGTACAAACGGTTCGGTTACAAAACTGGCAATTTATTTCTGTTACGAAACGTCTGGACACAGTCTGCATTTAAATATTATAATAACCAAAGTGAAAGTTAATTTCTGGAAAACCCTTCCAGCTAAACAAAAACAAAGTCGGTGTTTAACTAGTCCAAATCATTTAGACAAGTACTTGCTCGTATTCTTTTGCAACCGACGTCTAAAAACCACTTCAATGATATATAAAAATCGAATTCACATCAACGATAAATTTTAATCGTCCGTCATTTTGTTTACTTCAAACACTTCAAAGTCTTGGTTAAATTGACTAGACGAAATAGGTAAAAAACAAAAAATCGTCGTCTTCATTAAATATTCATTTGGTCTGTCATAAAAAATGCACCATTGCCTGTCGTTAATTTGCATATCTATCGTTATTTAGATCAATTATGGACTATTGAAATATTGTCTGGGAACCATATCTTAAACAGGTCATATAAAAATTCGAAAGAGTACACAAAATTAGATTGATCAGGAATTAGTGTTGGGCCGATGATCGATTATAATCGAAAGTTGATCGGATATGCATCACGTTGGCGATAATCGATTGCATTTTACCACAATCGATTATCAATCGGTTCTCCTTTTTCGCTTCATTTATCATTTATGCTTGATTAATATTCTTGCTTCCACAAGGGAGATTACTCTCGCAGTCATGTTTGAAAACTCATGTGTGGTGGGCTAGCATGTAAATACAACAACTTGAGATCCCCAAAAAGTTTTTTTGGCAATCAAATAATATAACCTAGTAAAGACAAGACATTAAGCCGGTATATTTTTTATCAAACATAAATAATAAGAAGCATTGCGAACATTGAGGCTTGTTAAATACAATACTATATCGTATATGAACCGATTATATAATCGATGTCATATCGATTGAGGCAAAGCGATTGTAACCGATAATCGATTGTAAAAATGGAACCGATGACCCAACACTATCAGGAATGACTACAATATCCAGGAACATGGATGTTTTACCAAAACGTATGAAGAATTAGAACTCGCAACTCTTGCAAAAGAGGAAAACTTCAAGCCGACCCATACTTTTGTACAAAGAGGTCGAGTGGTTGGTACCAGCCGTACCTCCAGAACTGTATTTAATGCCAGCACTTGAAATTGTAGTACTCACTAGTAGTCTGCAATCAGTCGGCCAATGGTTTATAGGAATTCCTCCCTAAACGCTAGTAGCGCACACCCCACAGTTCCTTACACCATAACAGGTCATGCACTATATAGAAGCAGAAGTGAGATAAATTTTGTACATTGTGTTGTTTTTCACAGCAGGTGTTAAGTGTCCTTGAATCTCTCCCATAACAAATTCAATCGGTTATAGGATTAATGAAGCATGTTGATTAAAGATAGACAGTGTTTAAAAATTTGACCGATAGGCTTGCATTGCATATTGTCAGTCTAAACAATGGTACATCAGCTCTTTACACGTTACAATCAAGAATGTTTAAAAACCAGTCTTATAATCTAGACGTTTTTATATATATTGCAACAATTACAAAATAAAGCGTTCATAATATTGAAATTAAAAAACAATCAATTATCAGTCTGGCGAGCTATTTATAGGACGTTTTGGAATTTCCGTATGCGGTATTTTGTCATAAATCAACCGAACAAAAACAATCAAATATTTTTGAAAGTTTAAATTGAATAATGCCTGCATCAAATTTATCCTTTCCAAACAGATTTGTGCGCAAAATTCATTAAGAATCCGTCGACCATGCAAGGCTGAAGCAGGCAACTTTTAAAAGATGTCTGTATTATTGTGAGAAAGGGCCGATAGCAAACTTTTACTCATTTGGCGAAAGTGATGCATGTAGCGCTAGAAGTTATATGTCCATGGTTAATCCTGCAAACGTCATTCATCTTTAACCAACATACTAAAACTATTATATATTATATTCTGGAAGGTAGCTGTTTGCCTTGGAAGAATATGTGGTGTTCTGGTGCGAGAAAACCAGGAAACACATGTTTGTATGAAATGCCTATATGACCCGAAAAACTGTTGAAAACATTAACCCTTTCCCTCATATATACACTTTTTGACGCCTCTGCAGCTATTTGAAAACATAGTGACAAAACGTGCAATTTCTCCTTTTGTCACAATGTTTTCCACTTTTAGTCATAGGTTATCCATTCAATTATAGAGATTTTGTACTTTTTGACAAAATATGTTCAAAGTCGTCTGCTGCAGAATTGTCGTATGAGGGAAAGGGTTAAGATTCAATTAATAAGTGCTTATCTGGCATGAAACTTAACCCTTTCTCTCATATAGACGCTTTCTGATGCCTCTGAAGCAGACAGCTTTTTGAAAACATAGTGACAAAAGAAAAAATTGCTCAAAACGAGCAATTTCTCCTTTTGACACAATGTTTTCCACTTTTAGTCATAGGTTATCCATTTAATTATAGAGATTTTCTACTTTTTGACAAAATATGTTCAGTCTTCTGCTGCAGAATTGTCTTATGAGGGAAAGGGTTAAAAAATTCTACCAGGAGAAAACCCTTATTTCCTGCATAATAAATTTTCCAAATTTGATACTTTCAGGGTTCTTCTGGAGGATACATCAGATGGACCTGTTCCAGTCCGGAATCCTGTTTGCTGTAGGAACTCTTATTAGTACTTACCTTGTAGCCTTTGCCTACAAGAATGTGAAATTTGTTTTGAAACACAAGTAAGTAGAAAATTGGTAAAAATACAAGTTTCCTGTGTGCTATAGTGTATATGACTTCTTCATGTTTCTTCATTCAACCAATTTCTCCTTTTTTCCCAAAGTGATTTTTTATTTGGTAACCAGCATTACCAATGTGTTCCAATCCATTCGCAAGGTTCAGGGGAAGAAAAATGTATCAATTCAATGCAATAATTTGGCCTAGTTGTAATGTAAGTAAAATCTATTTACTTTTCAGAGTATTTAACTGTGAACTAGTACACATATAATTTAAATAAACGAGGGGTGTGAATTTATTTTGAAATAAAATAATTTGACTTAGAATTTGTAGACAGCTGCCTTTGCAGGGAGGCACATATATGGATCCCTTACTCATCATCTGTCTGTCCATCACTTCCTGACACATGAGCAGGCTATGAATGTGTTCCTTCCAACACTCCTCAGTCTTTTTTTGCTGTAAAATCATCACTTATCTACATTGAAGTGGTGCTCTAGGAAAACCAAACCATTTATGACAAGTGTAAATCCAAATAAGCATAAATATCCAAGCACACTTATCTTTATTTGCACTAGTCGTCAAATAGTGACAGAAGATTTAACCCTTTCCAACATAGGAATTATAGCGAATATGCAGCAGACTTTGAAATAATCTTGACGAAAATATGAAACATCTAAATGAGAGTTTAATAATTGAAAAGAGTTGATAGTAATGTGGCAAAATGATAAATAGTTCTTTCTGGGGTGGGGGGGGGGGGGGTGTTAAGAATATTATACCCCCAAACTATATGATATTGATGGGCAAACATATCTCGCTTTAACCATACATGTCACAAAAAACCTATGCTTGTTTTTCCTGGAAAGAATAAGACTAAGAGCTCATTGTTTGACCCTTTATCCAAATACACCACATCTGCAGCAAACGACTATAAACATCTAGTCAAACAAAATTGAACTCTATATATATAAAGATGATGAAAACATTGTGGCAAAAGGAGAAAAATAGTTATTAAATAAAGATTAAAACATTGTGGCAAAAGGAGAAATTGCCCAATATGAGTAATTTCTTCTTTTGTCACAATTAATTCAAAAGACATCTGCTGTGATGCGGGAAAGGGTTAAAGTTTTAATTAAACCCTATGTTATGGGTACTCGGTTTGTATGAGGGAGATACTGTAGTACTAACTGAAATGGATTTGATTGCTTTATGTACATGTACCAACAACATATTGTAGTACTAACTGAAATGGATTTGATTGCTTTATGTACATGTACCAACAAAATAGGGTTATTATTTGGGTAATACAGGAAATACTGAGGAAAAAAAAAGAAGATGATTCCCCCTTGGTCAGTATATTTTGATCATTATATTTTGTCAATAGGATTGCACAGAAGCGTGAAGATGCTGTAGCCAGAGAGGTGATGAAACAGATTGCTGATGACAAAAAAATGAATAAGAAAGAAAAAGATGAAAGGTTTGTAACTTTGAACCTAGCTTCTAGATACGTTGATGTTGTTCAAACTCTTTCCTACATGCAGATCTATGCAATTTGATGCATCTTCAGCAGTCATTGAAACAATTGTGTTGAATGTAAAAATTGTACATAATGAGCAATTTTGTAATTGTTTCAAAATTAAAAAATATTTTTGGGCGGGTATTTTCAAAGTCATTTACTGCAGATTTGTGTCATATAGGAAAGTGTTAACTGTTTACCTGATGTGATATTTCAAAATGTCACTGCTTTTAAAATTTAAAGTGATATTTTTATACAGATTTTTAATTTTAGCCTTTTCAACAATGTATTTTGCGACTTAGACATCAAAAGTAGTATGAAGCAGATCGTGGAATGACATTTTGTGGTTTTTGAAATGAAAGTTTAGATTTTCCTACAACTTAGCACAAGTCTTTGTTAAAGTGCTAGGAGGCATTCAGCAAGTTATTTATGTAAGGAGTAGTCTTTAATTGCTTCATAATGCACACCCCACTGGGCCAGAAATTTTGACTAGCGTCAGTTGTCTTCCATAAAAGTGATGACTTGTCTATGTAGGAAGGAAGCCAGTTCCAAGAGGAAAATATTTTCTCTAGTAAAGGATCGATAAAGCCAGGAAACACACATGTCGTGAGTTGGCCTCGATGATATAACAAAAACTGTAGAAATGCCTTTTTTTTAATAGATAAATCAATGATTTTTGATGTAACGAGATTACCATGATCAACATAGCCACATCCTATGGCTCTTTTTAACTCTTTCAAACATACAAAGAATCTGCATCAGATGACTTTAAAAAACATCTAGTAGTCCAGTGGCTTAGCAAAATGTTTGTGCACTTTTGGAAACAAGCATGAAATTTTGCACACATATACATATGACCATTACAGACTTTTTCTGCTGTAGAACCACTTCGACAGCGCCACCTGGTGCCAGGTGGCGCCACCTAGCGCCACCTGGCGGCAGAGGTGGCAGTTTTTTGCTTATATATTTACATAAATGACCATAACTTTTGATCTAGGTAACATTTTTACATTCTGTTTGCAGCATATATGTCTTGTTACATAATAGCATAAAATGGAAACACTTCTGCAGCGCCCCCTGGTGTCATGTGGCACCACATAGCGCCACCTGGCGGCAGAGGTGGGATTTTTTGCTTATATATTTACATAAATGACCATAACTTTTGATCTAGGTAACATTTTTACATTCTGTTTGCAGCATATATGTCTTGTTACATAATAGCATAAAATGGAAACACTTCTGCAGCGCCCCCTGGTGTCATGTGGCACCACATAGCGCCACCTGGCGGCAGAGGTGGGATATTTTGCTTATATATTTACATAAATGACCATAACTTTTGATATAGGTAACATTTTTACATTCTGTTTGCAGCATATATGTCTTGTTACATCATAGCATAACATAGAAACACTTGTACAGGGTCACATTGTATCTAAGTGGTGCAGAAGTGGCAGAAGTGCTTAATAATAAAGTTCGATCTACCGTAGTTGGAATATGTGTATTCAGTTTTCAGACGATAATATATGTGCATTTGTGCAAACAACTATGTTATTTGTTGCATGTGCTCACTGCTACTAATTATATATTATTCTAGTAGAAGCATTAATGGCAGGTATCACCATCTAGTGGCATAGCTGACTCATCTTACATATATGCAAGTGAGTTACCTCCAATACATAGTCATGCTTAATTGTCTTGATATATATAAATTTCACTGTTTCAGTCACAAGCGACAATTTAAGTCCCCTATATTGGGATCAAGTGTTCTTAATAATGCCACTAATTGTCTATGGAGAATGCAAATGTTAATTAGAACACGACATGGTAATGTCATCTTATAACGAAAATATCCACAACATTGCCTCCAAAGCATACCAGATGTGTTTGCCTTGGTATGTCAATTGCTTTTTGTTCGGTCACAAGCAATCATTTATCTCCCTTAATTATGTCAATTGTCTATGCATAATCCATGCACATGCATGAACACAGCGTAGTACATGACAACTTAGCACGGAAACATCCACAACGGCCTGTGGTGCACACTTTCTTGCAGCCACATTTGATGAGCTCGCGACATCCCTTTGATGCTTCTGGTAGCGGGGTCCAATATGGCTCCCATCCATCGTTTGTTTTCGTCCAACCCCACGCTGCCGGATCTGGTAGTTTCATTTGTGATCTGATCGATTGCCCCCACACATGGCCACCTTGATAAGTAGTTCTTTTGGCATGCTCAGTGAGAGCTGCTTTCGTTGGAGGTAGACTGTCGTACTTGAATCTGCCTTTTCTTGTGAAGAGATCTTTCCTAACTTCATTGACGTCTTTGAGTTGGCTGGTTCGGTCGTAGACAAGAATGACAAATCTCTCTATCAGAGAAGTAGCTTCTGTACTAATGACATCAGTGCCGCTGCACAAGTCTACAAATGCTTCTGTTATCTCTGGGTACACACGCCAAACGGCCCACATGGTTTTCTTTCCTTTCCCAGCGAATGCGGACACCGTATCACATCCCGTGAATGCGTGAAACATCGGCAACGATGCAGCTTTCGGTGAGCCTAGTGCACACGCAATTTCATGGGCTGGTAGATAACAAATTCCCTTGCCTGTGCCAAAGGCCACCCATAACTCTTCGACACCAATTCGCTCTACATATGCAATCGCTAGAACGAGGATGTCAGTGTCTACGGTCCTGATAAGGCACTTTTTACTGCCTTTGTTTGCAGCATCACTGGCATGAAGAATGACTCGTGTCCGCCTCCTCATGATTGCATGGACTAATGTAGGCACAGTCTGCATTTGGTTGTGAGCAGAGTACGTCTACTCCATCAGTGGCATACACCTCGTGTTCTGTTTGTTTTCTGTTTATAACAGCGTGTGTCAAAAAGTCAAACAGCTCTACTTTGTTTTCTGCCACACAGAGAAACTTCATCCAGTTCGTCGGAATTTTAGATGTTCCCAAAACTCTCCGTCTGATCCCTGTTCCTCTCTTCTTCCTTGTTGATTCCTTCAGACTGTCCGGTATGTATGCATCCCAAACCACATCCACGCGTTGTGCATTCTGTAACTGTCTGTCAATGTATGGCAAAAATATGGCAGAGGCATATTCGTTGAAGGTTGCCGCTGTTCTTGGAGCAAGTAAATGCACTACTGCGGCACCATCCAAGATTATACAGTCCACTGTAGGTCCATCAGTCTTAGGAGTAATCAGGCTTTGCAGGCATGGAATCAAATCTGACTTGTTGCTTGCACGCAGCTTCCCATGATCTGAGAGACTTGGTGCGTAGGGATGATTCTCATACATGAAGAAGTCGTCTTGGTTAACTGCTCGTGTTTGGCAGGATACATACAGCTGCGACATAAGTTCGCGATCAACTTCTAGGTCAGCCACTTGCAGCTGTGAACGAGATGGATTTTTTTTCTGTGGTCTGCTGAAGAGTGGCAATTGCTGTTTCGCTATGGGGTCTGAGATGGGTTTTTCTGCCTTCACTAGCCTCTGCTCTACATAGGCATCATACGCTTTCACGCCTATTTGTTCTATGTTCCTGACCGTCTTAACTACGGACTCACTGACTATGTCCTTTGTATCCAGGACTAGAAGATCAGCACTCTCTTCAAGAAAGGGATTCCCCATGTCTTCAATAGTTGACACTAGAGACATTACCTGCTTGGCAAATGCAGTTTGTACTGCTGGAGTCTGCTCATGGTGACCGGTGTCATCATCTTGAGCAGTGAACGCGGTCTCAAATTCAATTGTTATCCTTGCTAGCTCAGGTCCTGCAACCATCCAACGTCTGAACGCACTCGGATTTTCTGTGAGGCCTACTGCACCCCCAGATCCCTTCACCATCGCATTGTTCTGCTCATGACCTTGATCAATTGCCATTCCAGATGATACACGAGCAGTTTTGTGAATCACAAAGTTACCATTCTGGAATTCAGTGTGTAAGTCTGGATGAACCTGTGAAAGCGTGTTCAAGTCTCGAATGTGAACAGGTAACCATCGGGCATAGTTGGTTTGATCCAGTGCAAAGAACCACGGAGTCAGCTTGTTCAGGGTCTCTACGTAGAGGCAAAAATTGCCATCGCGTTCAGCTCTAACGAACAGCAATACCATGAGTTGCAGTTTCAGAGTTAGCCACCAATATTGAAAGTGAGGGCATGCCACAACCCGTTGCTCCTCCCAGTCGCCAATTTCAACTTTTGGATCTTCTTCAGGAAGTGAATCGATGTACGCCTGGTACGCCTTGTGCTTGAGGATGGCAAGGCTAGCAGCTGTGACTTGATGGGCATGTCTCGTCTTTGTGACATGAGCTACTTTAATAAATGAGTCTGCAGTGCCGGGCGTTGTTACATCTGCTTGAACTAGGGCTGATGTCCAACCGCTGTCTTGCAGCCAAGTACCAAGTGCTCGAAATGCAGCCATTTCAATATGTAGCCCACCAAACATAATGAGATATTTGTCTTCACCGTGTGTAACTGGCCAGGACATCTGAATCTGCTTTGCCAAGAAATACAGGGGTTGGTCTACAGCCATGACTGCGATCTGACCCGGATTGACATAATGTGTTGCATTTCTGATCACATCCATCCCATGCTTGACCATGGCAACTGTGTGCGCACTCTCATAAAAGAGTGGCAACAAGGAACCCAAGGTGACTGGATGTGGTTCTTGGGACTGTCGGGAAGCATGATACGCAGCCCATGACACATATTCACCTTTTTCAAGTTTGGTCTTGTCTACTAGACGTCTCACTTGGACAAGCCATTCTTGTTCTTCAAGCATTGCCTCTTGAACGGAAGTTTCAGCTGGCGTAACAGGACCAACAATTGCTACTGGAATACACATTGTTTTTGTGCGTAGTATTGCTGGTGGGACATCTGCATAGGCGTCTGGGAGTGGCACAACCTTTCGCTTGTCATCGTGTGGTGATGCAGGATGGAGCAAGGTTATACCTCTGTCAGTTCCAGGTACAGCCTCTGTCGGAAACTGGAAGAGTGATATGCTTGTTCCGTGGAAGGAATCGTGTGCGGTAGCTGATGTTGGGTTGTGATCGCAGTTATCAAGGGCACCTACTGTGAACAGTCCTAGCTTCATATTGACAGGACAAACGACGCCTTCTGCTTCAAACCTATCACATGTTCCATTTGCCAGATCAGTGATAACCTGCAAAACACGGTCATAGCACACGCTCATGCCAAGCTGAAACATCATGTCAACCAGTCTCTTCTTGCGTGTTGCAGCGTGTAGTTTTAGGCCAATATATAGAGGCAGCGGTTTTTCACGATCCGCTTTATGTCTGACCTGTCCAGAGGTAGATGCATGCCTGGAATGTTTTACAGCATTGAAAAGGAACATCTGTGATATGGTTAGGGCTGCTTGTAGGTCTGAGCCTTCCTTTGCGGACTGATCCTTTATGCTCGGTCCCTGAAGAACCATGTCAACTAATGCCTTCAAAGAATTGGGTATGTTCTTGACACTGTGGTGGAAATGACCCATTGAATAAGGACACATTGTCGAACATGTCTAATCGCACTATTTCAGCCGCCTTTGCAATATGGATTGCATCCAGATCATAGTCTCTATGGCGATTCGCTTCCTGTACAAGATTTGCTACATCAGAGTTAAACATGAAAATCACACCTTGACCCTGACTACATTTACTCGTATGTGCTGAGAGATCTGGTATTTGTGACAAGATTTTGTCCTTCAATCGTGTTGCATGCACACTGTCCTTAACACCCAGTTCCCCCATTCTGTTATTGTACAACTGGACCAGGTTAGCTAACCTGAACAAAGGTCGCTCTTCATCACACCTAGCCTCGTCAATGTATGCAAGCAGTTCAGCAAACACAATGCCATGAATGTTACCATCGGAGTTACTCTCATGTGATTGTTCCAAAAACTGTGCATGTTGTTTGTACAGAGACGTCAAACAGTTTGCATGGTATTCTGCTTCAGTAGCTACCATGTCGCCACCAGCTAATTTGGTTAACAATGTAGAGTCGCAAAGATCAGTCGCACATTTTCGCACTTTTCTGTCCAAAGCAAAGGTTGAAGCCACACGCTTGTATCTATCTGAAGACGAAATACTCTTGTCACAGAAAAAGCATAATTTGTCTGAAAAAACGCTGAAACTTGCAGATGGATTGCTTGCTGATCTAGTGATTTTAACATCACTTAGTCCGGAATCATTTCCTGACGTACTGCTCTTCACCTTGCGCTTCAATACCCGCTGTAACTTAGTCCTGTTGTACTGAACCCTGCAGGATTTATGCCAAGAAGCTTCGTGCCGTTTTAATGTCTCAACATCCATATTCACCAGGTCTATGGTAATTGGTAAGACCTCAGCATTGCGAAACTCCTTCAAACAGTCCACCAATGTTGTGTAACCTTTTCCAGAATCACTTGCTTTGGATTTTGCTGGACATTCCAAATGTTCCGAAGTATTTGATTGGCAAAATATGCATAGATGCCATTTAATAGACACGTTTGTATCGTCTCTGCTGTCCACCTCAGCCATGGCTAATGAAAGTACTACACGTGTTCCCGCTAAATTGTCCAATATAGCCGTGATAGATTTCTTCACTGGCCCATCTCTATCCAACGCCTTGTGTTCATGCGAACTTCATAGTAGACACAAACCTGCAACATCAATTATAAGATAAATTAGAACTCAATTAGGAAGTGGCACAGATAGTCCAGTGGCTTAGGTCCCAAAATCACAATGTTTGTGCATTTATGTTAGTGTATAAGCGAAAAATCCCACCTCTGCCACCAGGTGGCGCTATGTGGTGCCACATGACACCAGGGGGCGCTGCAGAAGTGTTTCCATTTTATGCTATTATGTAACAAGACATATATGCTGCAAACAGAATGTAAAAATGTTACCTAGATCAAAAGTTATGGTCACTTATGTAAATATATAAGCAAAAAACTCCCACCTCTGCCGCCAGTTGGCGCTAGGTGGCGCCACCTGGCACCAGGTGGTGCTGTCGAAGTGGTTCTACAGCAGAAAAAGTCTGTAATGGTCATATGTATATGTGTGCAAAATTTCATGCTTGTTTCCAAAAGTGCACAAACATTGTGATTTCGGGAGGTAAGCCACTGGACTATAGTCAATAATACATAAATCAATGTTTTAGCATAGAGTTGAAAACATTGTTGCAAAAGGCTAGAATGTTTTCAGTAGTCGTCTTCTGTAAGTGAGCAATGGTTTAATATAATGTCTGAAGATTTACCAGTGATGGGGCAAACACGAGTGTGTTATCTTGATGGGGCAAACACGAGTGTGTTATCTTTTTAGCTCACCTGAGCACAAAGTGCTCAATGTGAGTTATTGTGATAGCCTTCGTCCGTTGTGCCTCAACATCTCCTCTTTAACCAGTGGGTCAATTGGGATGAAACTTCACAGAAGCATCCTCTCAATGACCTCACCAGAATCCCTTCATTTATTTGGGATCCATGCAGAATTCTGGTTTCCATGAAAACGAAACGATAACAACTTTAAAATTCTTCTTCTCCCAAACTGGTTGAATGATTTTCAAATAATTTTGTAGAAGTTGTCCTTGGGTGACCCTCTATCAGATTCCTTCAAGTCATGTTGATTGGTCAACAAACATGGCCGCCAGGAGGCGGAGGTTTTTTTGCCTGATATGGCTATATCTTTTTAGCTCACCTGAGCACAAAACTTAAAAAATCTTCTCCTCCGAAAACGTAAGGACGATTTTCAAATAATTTTGTAGAAATGTTCTTTGGGTGACCCTCTATCAGATTCTTTTATGCCATGTTGATTGGTCAAAAATGCATAGCCGCCAGGGGTGCGTTTTTTTGCCGTATATGGCTATAGTGGAATCTTAAAAAATCTTCTCCGACGAAAGTAAGACCAATTTTATAATAATTTTGTAGAAATGTTACTCTATCAGATCCCTTCAAGCCATCTTGATTAGTAAAAAAACAGCGGGGCTTTTTTGACCTATATGGCTATAGTGGAAACTTAAAAAATCTCCTCCGAAAGTGTAAGGCCGATTTTCAAATAATTTTGTAGAAGTGTTCCTTTGGTGATCCTCTATCAGATTCCTTCAAGCCTTGTTGATTGGTCAAACACATGGCCACCATGGGGCTTGGCTGTATATGCATAAAGTCAAAACTTTAAAAAAAAATCTTCAGGTGAGTGATTCCAGGGCCATCCTGGCCGTCTTGTTTCAGTTAAAGGAGGTGTCGTTTTACAGATGTCCGGTAAAGCAGGGGTAGACAGCTGTTTTCCCCACAATATCTCTTATTATCCTAGCAAATCCTATGTCGTGGGTACTCAAAAGAATCATCTCACTGAGACAATTATATTGAGCACTCACAACATAGGGTTAAGGTGTCAAATACGGATTTTAGAACATGAAAAACGTCCCTTATCTAGAGCTCTGATTTTATTCATGAATGATGAATGTGTGACTTTTATTTCAGAATTTTGTGGAAGAAGAACGAAGTAGCCGATTATGAAGCCACCACATTCTCCATATTTTACAACAATGCCTTTTACTTGGTACTGTTGATAGTGATGTCATTCTTTCTTCTGAAGAACTTCAACCCAAATATGTATCCTTTATGTATGCTCGGTCAAGTTTATGACATGGCGCATTGTCCATAATGCGTCCATGCATCAACATTTATCTTCAAACAACATCTCGTCTGTAACTAATACGAAAAAAAACCATGAATGGGGTTTTTCGCTTATAGTTAACGGGCGTAAAAAATTTTTTTTTTTTTTTTTTTTTTTTTTTCAATAACCCATGAAGCTTTCTGAAATGAAACTGAAAAAAAAATCCATGGGGGCCGCCATTTTGGATATGTATAAAAAGCAGACGTAAAACACAGATTGAAAATTATTGTCGGCTTTTTAATCATTTTTTTTAAAATCGGTATTTTGGGTATGTATAAAATGAGCAGAAAAACACGGATTGAAAATTATTGTCGTCTTTTTAATCAATTTTTTTAAAATCGATTTTTAAGATCATAAAAGTGCTGGAATTAACATTTGTACGAAAAGTTAAAAAATGGAAATCTATAAGAAATATGTCAAAAAACGACAGCATTAGCCTTCTACGCTCGAAACTAAATTTTGACTGTATCGTAGCCAAAGAGCGACGTTGTTTCCCGCAAAAAAGTGGTACATGAAGACCCCAAATTCCTATACATGAGCTATTGACTCAATCATTCAAAGTATAATTATTTATCAAACATTGTGGCAAAAGGATAACTTTCTCATAAGGAGCAATTGTTCTTGTTGCGACAATCTTTTCCTAAATCATAGGCCTCAGAAACCGTCTCTAATAGGGAAAGGGTTTAGCAGAAATGTGACCCCTTACATAATTTGTTCCAGTCATATTGACTGCTTGAAAAAGGCAGTCGCCAGGTGGCATCAGAAAAGGGCTGATCTATTTGCTTCTTTAATGTAGGTGATCGATTAAGGATCATCTTGGCCCTCATGTTTTAACCTCGTTCATTATAAATGTATTCCTTGATTTTCTGAAAGTCTTTACTTTATTATTTTCTTTCGTAATACTAGACGACAGCAATAAGAATTGCAAATATGTTTTGATAATGCAAGACACATGCCATTAACATTATTATTGTCTAGTCAATTACTTATAAATCCTTATTTATGGCCAAAATATGCTCTTAAATTTTTGTTTATAATTATCTTGCGTTTTTTTCGTAAATAGGTAGCACCTATAGATATATTAGGCCAATTGGGATGAAACTTCATAGGAAGAATCCTGTCAATGCCCTCTCCAAAATATCTCAACTTTTTTGGATCCATGCAAAATTCTGGTTAATATGGCAACCGAAAGAAGAAAAAATCTTCTCCTCCCAAACTGATCGTCCGGTTTTCAAATAAATTTTGTAGGCATGTTCCTTGGATGATCCTTTTATCAGAATCCTTCAAGCTTTGTTTATTGATAACAAAATCATGGCCATCAGGATGGCGGGGCTGTTCTGCTTTATATGGCTATAGATAAAATTTTAATCATCTTTTTCGAAAGTATGAAGCAGATTTTCAAATCATTTTGTAGAAATGTTACTTGGGTGACCCTGTATGAGATTCAAGACATGTTGATTGGTAGAAAAACTTGGCTGCCATGGGTTGGGGGTCGTTTTGCCTTGTATGGCAATAGTGAATTGTGTTTTGCCTAATGACAGTGGAGAAATAATGGGCCTCTTGTCAAACCTAGGCACTCATAGCCATGGTTTTAAATCTGTTCATCTGAAAACATTTGCAAACTAGGAGAAAGAGCTTGTTTAATGTAAACCTTTGGTAGTTGTTAACCCTTTCCTTCGTCAAACAAATATGCAGTAGACAAGTTTGAAAACATCTAAGGTAAAAGTGTGGAAACTTCATTAAGACCATTCTTTAGGGTTTTTTGATGGTATAAACAATTTAGTACATGATAGATGCTCCTTATCTAGAACTCTTATATTATAATGATTTGATATAATTACTTCTCCTTAACTGTTTTTTCAGTAACTATGTATTTTCTGTAGGAATTGCTTCAGGTCTCTTGGCTCTTTTTTCTACCAGCACCAAGTAAGAAACGAAATGATGGGAAAGAAGGAGACTCTTTGTACAGACATCTTTATTTACAACAAGGCAAAACGTTATGTATACTGTCCCGTAGAATTGAAAGAAGAAGCTGGACTGCTGGACCAAAGTTGAAACAACATGGAGAATTCATTATTGTGAAAAAACTTGTTCTTTAACAGCAATAAAAACCCTTTCCCACACAAAACAAAATTGAAAAAAAATTAGACAAAATTACGGTAAATACCTATTAATAAATTGTATTTTAATAACTGTTGAAAAGGAGAATTTGCTCATAATGAGTATATTTCTATTTTAACTACAATTTTTTCAAAAGTTGTCTCATGCAGACGTAGGAAAGGGATAACTGCATGAAATATTTATGCGACTTCAGAGTATTAACTGATACTCCCCCTCCCTCATGTTCTTGTTTCATGTTATGGTGTAGGTATTAAGCTAATAAAGTGACAGATAATAAAATGTTTTGTCAAATAGTAATTTTTGTAAACATTAAAAAATCATTGATTTTAGTCAACTTCTTGTTATCTATGCCGTGAACATTTGGGAACACACAACTGCGACTGATAATAGGAATCACTAAATGCCCTAGATTGATTGTAACCGCCTTGGTGGTATAGTGGTAGATCCTCAGGTGTGTCGGGTCGCGGATTCGATCACCGGCCCGTCATGCCAAGGATTTAAAAAATGGATTCCCCCCTTAGGGCTCGTTAATTAGGAAATATGCCTTGTTTAAACTGAAAAATTGTTGAAAGCGGACAACAAAGATTGATTCAGTCCAGTTTACCGTTACAAAACTGTTGTGGTCGAGTGGTCAGAGTAGGAGGTTCTAAGACCAGGCATCCTGGTTTCAGTCCCCGTATTCAAATACCTTTCTTGAAATGTTCCTCTGCCAGATTCATTCAAGCCATGTTCATTGTCTTAAAACATGACCACCAGGGGGCGGGACTGTTTTGCCTTATATAGCTATAGTGAAAACTTTAAAAAAAATCTTCATCAAAAGTATCTGTCCGATTTCCAAATAAATTTGTATAAATGTTATATGCATGGCCCTCTTATCAGATTGTTAGCTTGCCTATTCGAAGAAATAGGGGAGCTTATATAATTAACCAGGCGTACACGTTGCCAGTTTGGTTAAACGTTTGCGTGCAAGTCCTTTTCTCAGACACTGTATGCTGTTGCTTCGAAACTTCACACACTTATTCAGGGTCATTAGATGACCTTGTATGTCAAGTACCATAACTGTGGAATGGATTTTTACTGAATTGTGCCCCTTTTTTGACTTAGAATTTTGTTCAAACCTTTGCTTGCAAGGCCTTTTCTCAGACACTGTGTAAGCTATTGCTTTGACACTTCACACACTTTATCAGGGTCATTAGATGACCTTGTATGATAAGTACCATAACTGTGGAATATATTTTTACTGAATTGTGCCCCTTTTTGGACTTAGAATTTTGGTCAAACCTTTGCGTGCAAGGCCTTTTCTCAGACACTGTGTATGCTGTTGCTTTGAAACTTCACACACTTATTCAGGGTCATTATATGACCCCGTGTGTCAAGTCCCATAACTCTGGAATGGATTTTGACTGAATTGTGCCCCTTTTTGGACTTAGAATTTTGGTCAAACCGTTGCTTGATAGGCCTTTTTTCAGACACTTTGTTAGCTGTTGCTTTGAAACTTCACACACTTATTCTTATTCACACACTGGAATGGATTTTGACTGAATTGTGCCCCTTTTTGGTCAAACCTTTGTGTGCAAGACCGGGAATTTTGATTTATAGTTAGGCATTCAAGGCCTTTTCTTAGAAACTATATCATTTATGCTGTTGCTATTATTTAAAACGGTTTTCTTTCTTTTGTAAATTCAATTTCAACTGAATTATTCCACTTTTGGATTTTTGACTTTTACCAATGCTATAACTGTTCTGAAGTATGCCCTGATAGGCTAGCTATATTGTCCACCATAGAGTGACAAAAAAGATAAAGATCTGATATCATTTACAATCTGATCTCCATGTACACAATGTGTCAGAAGGTACTCTGGCTTATTGGTGGACATTGACACCATCTACTCTGATTTGAATTTACACTGGTTAACCATTACTCTTTGGTGTAGATTTTTGCAGAGCTGCTGAAATAATTGAGCAAGATTAATGGCAAGTTATTTCAAAAGCCTCCAAGAGATATTGAGCGGTCACGGACTACTGTCAAACGACCTTTAAGTTCTAAGTGTGACCTTGAGCTGAGCTGGCAGAATCATGCGCTCTGTATGTCTAAATATGATGAGCTCTGTAGCGAGTTATTTCAAAATCGTTTAAGCGGTTCAAGAGATATTGAGCTTACGCGAACTACTGTCAAACGACCTTTGATTTCTAAGTGTGACTGAGCTGGCAGATACATGCGCTCTGCAAATCGTCCCAATAAGGTAAACATTCAAGCGGTTACTTTAGCCTTGTTACTTTTACATCGATTGCGTAACGAGCTTTCAGATTATATTAATCTCGCTCAATGTCTACTTCCTGGAGCCTTATCCAGTACCCCACCACTGTATTCCACACGGTTTCAGAAGTTATGGAGCGGGGACAATTTGTGACAGACAATCAACGGAGTTTCAGTTATATCACGGTAGCCAATATTCACCTTTCAAATGCTGCTAGTCACAGTGACATTTGTCGGTCATCAGAAAGAGTGAATGGCCAAGCTTTGATTGAACTCAGGACCTCTGAATTGATAGCCGTTACCAACTGCGCTATTGTGGCTCGGCAGCACTCTGTGATAAAACACTGGATTACAGCAAGATCGTAGGTTGTTGTGGTATTGCAATATTCCAAACACTTAACACTGTTGCAGAAGACGACTCTGACAACATCTGTCCAAAAATGGATTATAATTATTGAACAGAAAAGAAAACATTGTGGCAACGTGAGAATGGCTCACTATGAGCCTTTTTCCCTTTTTGCCATAATACTTCAAAAGTTCTCTGCTCTAGATTATATAAACTGCGCATGCATATGGGAAATGGTTACATTGACTGTTAAACTCAACAAGTTTACAGATGAAAATAAAATAGTTTAAATATATTTGTTTCAAAAACAGGAATATGACATAATTGAAAAAAATACCATGACAAAGCCAATAAACCAGGTTTTAGGTGATCATCTTCTTGAGACCACAGACTGGTCACGCAAAGCTTGGTTCTGCTTTGATGCGACTCTGATTAAAATCATAGAGGAATTTGCCGTGGCCGAGTTGTTAGAGTCGGGGATATGGAACCGGGCGTCCCATGTTCGATCCAAAGTCGCGGTGTTGTGGTCATGGTGTAGTGCTTTTGGCAAGGCACAGTTTCTAGCCTAGTACTGGTTTATTTACCCAGGGATCATGAACAAGTGAACTATCGCCGTGATTTATCTGAAATAATGTTGAAAACGGAGTAAAAAGGCCCAACAAAAGAAACACAATTAAGATCATAGAAATTATTACTTATATCTTTCTCACATACAACACATCTGTAGCAGACGACATTGAAAACATCCGAGATAAATCTTTGGAACATGTCTATAAATAAATCTGTTAATATTAAATAAAGTTGAAAACACTATGCCAAAAGATGAAATTGCTCCTTATGATCATTTTCTCCTTTTGCCACATTGGTTTATTACAGTCCTCTGTTGAAGATGCGTCTGCATGTGGAAAAGCGATAAGAAAGAAAGTGCTATTCCCAGTTTCTTCAAAATGAAAACTTTCAATTCTATTCCCGATACAGACAAGTTTTGACTCATTTTGCCATAATCTTTTCTATTCCAATCAAAATTCACTTTGAATTTGTAGACCATGTAAGAATGTTAAGGGCTATGAGATTGGAAATACAATTTTTAGAGTTGAAAATACAACAACGTTTCATGAGTCTGCAAAGAGATCAAGTTCAATGCGGCCGAGGAATTGTATTTAATCTAGACAAGGAATCACATAACATTTCATAATACATAGTTCAATCAACATCAATATTAACATCGCCTGTCGTACATGTTCATCATAGGTATATTTCGTACATGTTGAAATGAGAAAAAAAAAGTAAAAAAAAAAAAAAAGTAAAAAAATTAGTAAACCAAGAATATGATACAATTAGATAAAACAAAATACATGTACTCAATGCAATATGGTTGACAAGTTCAAATTAATTTGTGTTTCATAATTGTCATTTATGTGTTAGTATACTTTATTAATGGCAATGCCTATCAATGTTGTCATTTAAAATGGCCTTCAAGGAAGGTGAGCTACTACGTGTACATGTAGTTTTCGGAACTATATATTTATTGGAACAAGTGAATAGATCCAATGGTATCGTTATATTCTCTTTTTTCAATTTCGACCAACGTATTAAATATTCCGAACTTAATGGAAATACAAAACTATACGTTCTACATATTTGTATTTGTAAAATACAAATCATCACAACGAACTTAAACAGGTGATATGTGGAGTTTTGCCAATGAAACCTTTTACTATTCATTTACAACTGGTTTACTAGGCACACATATATGTATTTTGAACATTATTTTTTCTATCTTTGTATACATACATGTACATTAATTGTACACTCATTAGTTTGTTACATGAGCTTTTACGTTATAATTGCATAATAATACTATAAACACTTTACATTCACAAAAGTGTTATATTAGTTATGACGTTATAATTTCATTACAAAACTACAAACAAACAATTCTTAAATTGTAACATTAAATTCAAAATAACAACACAAGTTACATGAACCGGAAAACACATGAGTAAGTGTTTGGATTTGTTCTAAGAAATACCTGGCTATTTGATTAACCTATTCCCACATGTAGTCCCATTTTAACGCATTGTGACAAATGAAGAAATTTCTCAACTCTCTACAAATGAAAATATCATTAAAGTATAAAGTTGAAAACATTGGGGCAAAAAGGGTGAAAGTGTTCATTATGAGCAATTTCATCTTTAACTACAATGTTTACACAAGTTGCAAGCTGCACATACGTTAAATGTGTTTATGGTTTAATAAGATGACCTTTGAAACAAATCCCAGTCAACCAAATTAGTATGTACGATTAAACAGAAAATATCTTATTTATATGAATAAACTATAAACTTTCTAATAATAAATCAAATCACATAATCGTAATAAAAGAGTATGATGCATTATAACACTATACATGTACACTGGTAGTCGACGTGACACCCACACGAAATCTGACGGGAAACAGAAACATTGTTTTTATCAAAAACTTAACATAGTGATTAAAATCGTTAATAAGGTCAGCCATATTGTTATTGTTTAATTGGTTGATGATTGAAAACAGATCAGTTAACAATGAATGGCTGCATCAAGACTGCACGTATAGACTGATCCTATTCCAATTGACCGCAAAGTTGACATAATTTGCATGTATAATAATCGAAACGTAGATCCAATGCAAGGGTGAGAATATATCTATGATATAGTATAATTTCCGAGATATAATGAGCCCAATTGCATCTGAATTCTTGAAAGTAGTCCTCCAAGCTTATATGTTGACTTAAGCATAGCATCGATACTCGTATACTTGGACATAAGGAAATACTGATATGAAGATGTGTATCGGATGTTATTGAAGTAATTATAAGACCATAGGTTAGATATATATTGTATTGAAGGCCGAAATACTATTTGAACACGGTTAGAGTAAAATTGATATATGAAAGGTAAATTGTTGGTCGTTATATGTTTCAACAGGATACATTGTTTGGTTCGGTCGGCGACAACATATGCATTCAAATTAGATTCCGACGTGATTTTTTTATCATTGAGGTCAATGCAAATTTCACTACAACTTGTTTCTAGCGACATATTCTCGTACTCCACTATCCTTTGTTTCATATCTTTAGTGTTGAATATCCCATCAGGGTAGTGCAGCTCCAATTTCATCTTCCTAGTGGTAACTGTTCGTAATACTCTACATGTAAGTTGTAAAAACCTAATTAATTCAACAGACTGGCGACCTACAGTGTTGTGGAATTTAAAACCACTTTGAAACTTGCCAAATGCTTCAATCAAGAATGTAGCTGCATCCATTTTACGATAACGGTTATTCGGCAATCTTGTGGTGGCAACATTTACCTTTCGTCTTCTGAGCATAATATAATTATTTATCATGATACTTCTTGCCTTCAGTTTAGACACATACGCCGCTAACACTTTATCTTTGAGCCCAAATAGTTTGAAAAGTTTTCTAACACACCTTATCATAATCATAATACTGCGAAATTGTGATACATTATGTACATAACCTCTTTTGAAAGGGAAACATTTTTCGAACAAGGCCTTATTGTAATAATATCTAGTCTGGATTGTAAAAATTAAATTTTGCTCAGTCACCAATTCTGGCATTTGGAGATAAATATTTTGTGATTCTAGATAATTAATCAAATCTGACGAATTGAAAAGTTTTGCAAAATACAAAGGCGTCAATAAATGTCTGTTTGTACACGAAAGAATAGATGTTCCAAAGTATTTCACGGCCATGTCCATACTTGATTTATAATCCTGCATGGCTAAATAATGGACAAGTGAAAGTTGCAAGCTACCATTTGAACATATACAACTTTCAGACAAGTTATCGTGATACAAATCGAGCAAATATTGGCCCATATCGTCACATTTCAAAATATAGGAGATATTACCGGGGAAGTAATATTGAGATTCAATCCGTTGAAGTACACTATTGATTTCTTTGTATACATCGTTCGATGATATATTGAATACGAGAAACTCTAATTCATTGTGTATGGTTATATTGATGGCCCATTGAAGGTCTGAGCTATTTCTGAACTTATACGGTGTGACAGTCATGCGTAGTAATTCACATGTATCTCTTGACGTTCTGAATCCCTTCTTTATAAGGAATTTTACAAATTTAACATTGCCACCTTGAATTGCACGTTCTAAAATATTATATCCATCAGAATCATAGCATGTATTTGATTGATTGGCATCAAGTCTCTCAAAGAACATCTGTACAAGTGGAGCGTATATAAGTTGGTTGGAAATGTTTTCACCTAGACGAAACATCTGATTTATGTGGTCCATATGTAGAGCCAAAAAATGAGTTATTGAAAATTCAAACCTCGTTGCACATTTCGTTATATCATTCTTGATAGGTCCTAATGTAATACGAACATCTGATTTCTTTATATGCATACTTGTTATTTTGAATTGATTAAACCATCGCATCCGCGCATAAACAAACATCATGAGTCCGGAAGCGTCATGCTTTACTAGTTTATTGAGAAATCGTTCATCATCTTCACGTGTCAAGATAGGCTGGATGCATTTAAGTGTTGCCGAAAACAATTGAAAACTATTCTTTTCAATGAGTTGATCTAACACGTGTGTGGTATTCAACTTTACGTTAACCAATTCCTGTGAATGTCTTACAAACAGCATGAATATTGAATATTCAGTTGGGGACATGAGAGTTTTTTGACGATTTTCTATGCACTTGATTTCTAATAAATCCGTTAAATTAAGACGAAATGTGTTGTCCCGAGTCATCTGTGTAATAGCATACGAGACAGGATTTAATCCAAAAGCGTCTTTCTTTCCTAGTAGTACCCTTACCAAGTCTGGATAACGTTCCATCATAACAGTCACAACACTGAAATAGCCATGCGCTATGACATAGTGAAATATGTTCCTTTGATATTCATCATGAACTTTCAAATCGTATTCATTTATTTGGAATTCATCAACAATTGTTGACGTATTCGTAAGAGCAGATTCGGCATCATATACGGTATCATGTCCAATATGTCTCATTACAGCGTACATAACTGCCGTTCTACCGGCTTTGTCAACCAGATTGGTCGAAAAGAATTTTCGTAGAAACTTTACACCTTCTACAGATCCACATATTGCAGCCGAATGTATCAAACGTGATCCATTTAAACATGATAATTCAGTAATATTTGTTGAGTTTAATTTAACAAATTGTCTTAGAGATTGAAGGGAGCCACGACAAGCGGCATAATGTAACGGGTGGCATCCGTATTCATCTCTTTTCTCGGAATAATATCGAAATCTTTCATCAAACCAAGATCTATCAAATTGTGCACTCAGATGTTTTAGTGACGTGTCCTCAGGGCACCTATTTGTAGTTAATTCATGCAGCTCGTGATCGCTGAGTTGAGAAGTGTCATCGTAAAGCAAGAAAGGTTTACAGGTTACGCTCGTGTTAAAGTACTCGTTCTCCATCATTAAAGATCCAATTTGACGATAATCATGGATAATAGCATGCATAAACGGTGTCTTTCCGCTTCTGTCAAAGCATCCAATGGTAAAGGAAGCTCTTTGTAATAACATTTGTACAATGTCTGAATGATTTCTTGAGACAGCGGCATGTAATGCAGTTTCACAGTTTATGTAGCGCCAGTCATCATAGAGTACCACATCCTCATTAGGCGACATTGTATTTCCCTGCATTCTGACTTGGGTTTTGGACAACCAATACAATGATGTATTGCAAGGCATACAATTGTCATTAATGTCATGATCTAAGCAATAGTTTACAATGTCTTTGAACCCATGCTTAGCACTATAATACAGGCAAGTATGATCGAGCATCCAAGAGAATTTTGTATGCATCATAGAAACGATTTCTAAATAACCATATCTACATGCCAGATGTATTGGAAGCAAGTGAGCACCATTGTGTTTTTCAAACTGATAACTGTCATTTTGAAGCAAGTATTTAACAACGCGCGTTCTTCCATACTGAGCCGCTATATCTAACAGACCGTAATTCCAATGGAGAGACCCTATCATTTCTATTGCATCGGCCATATCTATCATGTTAGGAAAATCGACTCGAAAATTGATGTCAAATCCAAGTTTTATCAGTGCATCTAGAACTTTGTCATTACCATGCATAGCAGCTGTGTAAGAAGCAGCTTCCCTGTGCTTGTCTTTAAAATCAATACTCTTAACGTGGTGATGTGCTAAATCGACTGTTTGACCATCATTAGTCTTCAGCGCTAGTCTATGATAGATGGACAAATATTGATATGATTCTGAGATTTGTAACTCAGTCGTATTTAGGTTTCGAAAACCTTCAACTAATACAGGAGGGTATGATGCTTTACAGATATGTATCAACAAATCAACAGTGTCATATCCTGTCGGCGAAAGATGTTCAATAAAATAAGCAGCTATGTCTTGGTGTCCCTTCCTTAAGTCTATTCTATATGGACTGTCTTCATATGCTAGCCAATGTTTCATTGAATGATGCATCAATTGAACTTTTCCATTTATTATGCTGATAAAGTGTCTAAGTTTTAACATAGTACTTTTTATGGCTGCTTCGCGTTGATCAACGTATGTTTTAATGGCAAGATCTGTCAGAGTCATTTCACTTAATGGTTCATCCGAGGCACAGATTATGTTCAAAATGTATTTTCCGATTTCATAATTGTTGTTGAACAATCTATCAAAGTTTAGTTCATAATAACGATAAAGTGATACTTCAGGACTAGAAGATGTCGATAATATCGTATCATAATTGTGTCTATCACTTTGCTTCAATAGAAATTTTTGAGTTTGAAAATTCCAAGGCGATTCTTGTAAGTTAGTGTTGGATACATTGTTATATTTAAGGTATAAGTTGATATCTTTTATGTTTCTAGAATCGTTTGACATTAAATAAATGATGTTTAAAGAATGGTCGAGTGAATGAATATGTGAAACATTTCTCGATGAGATTAAGAATTGTATCCAACGAGGTAAATAATGGATATGTCGGTTAAGTAAGTTAACTATGTTGTTTGTACCAGTGGTTTCTTCAGCACATTCGTCGATAGCATCAATTACAATTATAAGTTGAGTGTGTATTCCATGCGGCTCGTGTCTAAGCGGAAACACGACACATTGATCGAAACATCCAAACATATCAGCTTCACACTCATCTATGGTGCCGTAATTATTGGTACATGTTTTATCAGTGTCTATAAATTTACTGAAATTATGTAAATGAATCGAAATCATTGAAGTTATTCTTCGAATGAAGAGTCCAACATTCCTGGTGCGTTTTGATTGAAATCTACAGACATGATAAGCGGCTACGTGTTCCCTTAACAATGCCCCCGGTGTGTGTTCCTCGGCACAAATTATATGTTTCATGAATGCTGTTTTACCGTAGCCCATCTCTGCAATGAACCCAAGTCCGTGACTGGACGTATCAAGTCTTAGTAACTGTCTTTCAACGTCTTTGAAAAGCCATTCTCTGCCGTGTAGTTTAGTGTAGTAAGTCAAATATCCTTCCATAGAGAAGTTTGCTTGAAATACGGCCTTTTTAGGATGTTCATCCAAGCAACCTATAATTGAATAAAGGTTTATTAAATTATATTCGATGTACATGCACTTAGATGTACATTATATGTTGCATAAAAGTTATACATCAAGAAAGTGACCTATTCAACAGAATAAAATGTAAAAATAGTAATGATTGGATGTTCTAAGCTCTCAAAACAGTATAAGAATATATTTTTAGACGACCCTACGATACATGTTATTAACCCAACGTGCACTTAGCTATTAACCTTTATAGAATGAAAAGATACATATACATTACGTTTCTAGGAACTAGTGTTCAGTTCAAAGCATATTCACACATAGTACATATATGGTGCAGTACGGTTTCTAGCAACAAGTGGGCAGTTCTGAGAACAGCCGCACAAGTTACATATATGGTATGAGAGAATGTTCTGATCGCTATATACATAATTTATTTGAAAAGCGCGTACGAGGCAATTGGTGTTGTGTTGGGCTGAGATGTAGATGTACGTGTATCGTATCTTTTTAAAAAGATATGAACAGTTAGCTATTTTAATATGGAAAATATAGTTTGTGAAATTGGACTCATGGACGCATTTAATAAATAAATCGAAACCAAGGTATAATGGTTGTTTTATTATGTTTGCGTTATACATGATTGTGAATGTATTGAACTGTTATTTACCCAGACACCGTTCCGGGTACATAGCATTGAACAACAATGTTTTTTCTACCTTCCCAATAAAAAAAAATTACATTATGCACAGGTATATTCACGCTTTACATGTTGTGAATTACAAAAGTATTGTCTAACAACAGCATCAGACCTTTACTCTTCTGACATAGAAACCAAAGATTGGCTTTCATACAACAGTTTACGTATCATTTATCTCAATGCCTTTCCTAAAATCATGGAAGAAGAGCTGCTTATTTAATGGATTTTGCCGTAGGTAAAAGAAGACAAATTATCAAATAAATGAATGTACGATTTTCTATGTGTTACATAAACACAGCTGTAATATTTTTCAACCACTTAGGTCAGGTGAAATGTCATTATTTTATAGACCAACTTTACACTTAAGATGTCAACGCATTTAAAATGTGATGAAACTTATTCATTTTCGTTGCACATACTGGAAATATATTGCCATTTATCAAGACGTAAAATATTTCAGACTCAGACTCTGATACAAGGAGTATCTGCCCTTGAATAAGCAAATATTTAGTCTTAAACAGTCTTACAGCTAAAACTTTACACTTATCATTGGATTTGTGAATAACTAGCAACAACTGTTAATCGTTTTGAGACAAAAAGTCACATACAATGTCACAACTGTATCTCGAAGGTCACGGTCACAATTTAAGATCAATGGTCAAAAAGGGATCCCTTCGCTCATTTGTTAACCTTGGTGACAGAGACTGTGGCTTGAAAGATTCAATACTATAGATCAAAGGTCAAGGTCACAATATTAGGTCAAATTATCAAATCAAAATTGGGTAAGATATAGCTTATCCTAGCTTTAACTTATAAATATATCGATGTAATCTTCAAATCAGCAGCATCAATTATTCACCTGAGCGAAAGGTTGTGTCATGTAAATGATCTAGGACACTATAGCTAGACAAATCACGATTAAGTTGTTAAATTATGGCTTGTATAATTTGTATTTTCTGTTTAGGGATCTTTGGCCTTGAACTTTAAGCTACAATTGTGCTACACCGTGTTATAATGATGGATATATATGGCACGTTTTATAAAAACTTACTAATTAATTATAAAGTAATAGCTTCGGTAAGCTCTAGTTTACCTAGTTTTGACCTTTGGCCTGGACTAGTGACCTTGACCGTTTAGCTACATTTATAAATGTTTATATGACACATCGTCTAACCAAGATGAACAATTGTGCGGGGTTATTACAACATCTAAATTATGCATTTAAAAGTGTTAGTGCTGATGAGCTTGGACTGCACGCACATACGAACGCGAACATGCACAAATGCACAAAAATACACTGAATTGACTACTTTTTGCTCAATGGGAGTAAAATAGACAAAATAATAAACCATTACAAGATGTGAAAATGTTTATACTGTAAAGGGTACCAATTTGACTATCAAAAATATTATGCTTAAACGTTTTTTGTGTAATAAAATTACGCTTTCATGAAAATATACTGACTTCCGGTTTACCGTAAAAGACGTCATATTGGGGACCAGTTTCGATTTCAATAATGGCGGATCAATTAAATTAAGGAGCTTTAGATGAAGACTTACACTGTTCGTCGTCTTCGTTCGAAAAAGACCAAAAAAAAAACAGCGATGAGTTAGCTATTTACAGTGAGACAGTTGATATAGGCAACGATCTAGCACCTTTAGGAATCAGTCCATACCAGTTTGAGCCAGTAAGACGATCTGAAACGAGCAGCGTGTCGGAAGACAAAGCAGGAAGTAAAATTGTTCGTGAAGAATAGTTCGTGCCATTTTCAGTTTAAAAGTATTGATAACATGCGAAAATAAATTAACTCTTGTTAGAGATTCTTTGAAGAAGCGTTTTCAAACTTTAATTATTTAGATCTAGATCTACTTTTAGTTTCATTTCTGTTTTGAACAAATCCACATACGTCCTTGGTTGAACACTGTAAGAAGACTCTGAAGGTGTATATGTTTTGTCTGATTTTATTTACATTGAAGCATGATACAATTTGATGGTTTTCTGACAAACGAAAATCTATCAATACGAAATTACGATAGAAGAGATCCACACACAGGAGTTTTTTAATTTGCACTTTTGATATAAGGGGATATGTTTTACTGTATATAATTGAATCTAAAACGATGTGTTTGGATCTGTTCAACATGGATGTGCACTACTAGTCCAGTCATATTGTTACCAAAATACTTCAGAAAATGGGAAAAGCACCAAATTTTGAACACATGTTCTTAAGGGCGAATAAAAAAAAATGAGCCCTAGACCCAAGCTGAAAAATCCAAGATGGCCGCCAAAATCCAAAATGGCCGCCATGCACTTTTTCATAATAAAATAATTTAATAAAAACCCTTATTTGATATTTTATAAACAATTCAACTGGTTTTTTTATGTCCTATTGAGAAATAAGTATTCAGCTGCATTAAAATGATATTTTAATGGCTATTTTGATTATAATTCAATTAAATCAGTTCTCTCCACTTGATATACATATGCAATTTTAAACCAGTTATTTCCCTTTGTTATTAGTCTGCCATTTGCAGGATGACATTGTGCCAACATTTTGAAGCATATTTTTCCTGTTAAAGGTGAAAGCAAGCATACTTTAAAACACTTGATGTTTATATAAAGAGGTAAGTAACAACTTTCATGAAAGCACTGAAAGCACTGATAAGAAAAACAAAATTATAATAGATAAATTATTTGTCATGCTTTTGACCTTTTTGAGACAATATATCGCTACTTTGGTAATGTTTATACTTTTTGTATTGAGAAGCTAAGCAATGCGTAACATACATGTATTGATAAAGTCTTATTAAATAGCTGTTAAAACATATGTTTATGTAAATGAAGCATTTTAAAAATAGTAGATTTGATAATTGTAAATTGAAATAGTTTTATTTTGATTTTTCAGCCTGAACCAATCATGTAGAAACTAACTTTAATAATGTAGTGCTGGATCATGTTGTCTTGTTTGCTTATATATACTATACTAACACAACTAACCAACAAACATGGCTGATGGTCTAAATATCTTCAAACATGGGAAAAAGCCCAAGTCCATCGATTGGTCAAAATGTATTTTCTGCCAAAGCAAATGTAATGCATTGCTAACAAGTCCAACTACATTAAAATCAAACAACAAAATTGGCTATATATCATTGTCAGAAGATTTGAAGAAGTTTGATGACTTGAAATGCCTCCCTATGCCAGTTGATTTAAGCCTATTCGATGATGGAGAAGGAATGGAGGAAACGTTTCTAAAACACAAAGCTAAATGGCACAAACTATGTAGAAACACTCAATGACTATTGTTAGCTTTTTAAATCCTGGTCAAACACCTGTTATTGCATGTGACCAACCCCTGTATGCAATTGCAAAACAAATTCAGTGGACTTGGCCTGACATATTTGGCGAAAATTGCTTCGTTGTAATGTTTGGGGGGTTGCATATACAAATTGCAGGTCTAAAAGCTCTTGGCAATTGGTTGCAAGACAGTGGTTGGACACATGCTTTAGAACAGGCAAATGTAGCAACAGCGGGTACTGCAGATTCTTTTTTAAAGGCATCACATGTAAGCAAAACGTTCTATGCACATCAGGTAACAGCATGTGCCTTGTACCGCCTTATGTATAATGCATTTCTTGCCAGAGATGAACCAGAGTTGCTTGACAGCACTTTTGAAGATTGGCGGTCTCACAAAGAAAGTGTTTCTCAATCTTTTATGTTTTGGTCGATCACGCTGAGGTTTGAAATAACTGTCATGCTGTTTGTGAAAGCATTACGTGAAGGTGATTTCGCTTTATACAAGGAAGCTCTTGTTTCTCTTGTCCCATGGTTTTTTTCTCTTGATCATCCAAACTATGCTCGTTGGTTGCCTGTGCATATTCGTGATATGGTAGTTTTAGAACAGAGAAACCCAGACGTTGCTGAACAGTTTGCACAAGGTAAGTTTGTGGTTCACAAAACTCAACGGTCGTTCTCTGCTATTGCACTTGACCATGCACATGAGCAGAATAATAAACTCATCAAAGGTGATGGTGGAGCGGTAGGTCTGACTGAAAATGCCAATCAGTTACTGCGCTGGATGGTGTCTGGTCCTGAAGTAGCCAGAGTTGTCCATGAATTTCAATCATCCATCAATTTGTTAAAACATGAGCAAAGTAAAGGCCCTGATATTCGCCACCATGATCGACAAAGCTTTACCCAGAAAAGGTTTACGACACATGTTCTTGCATTAAGTGATACCATTGAAGACATGGGGAACCCATTCAATGACCACTCGGGGGATTTACTAGTCTTAGATAGTAGAAATATTGTAGATGCAAGTGTTATTGAAACTGTGAAGAACATCGAACAGGCAGGTAAGGACCAATATAACAATTTCGCGCTTAGAAAGGAAAGATAAACTTCTGAAAAGTACCATTAAACAAAACAAGTTCCCTCTTTTCAGTAGACAGACTAAAAAAAAGATTTCCAAAGAAAAGCAGCAGATTGGCTACCTTAAACAGGATTGTTCTCTCTTTTCAAAGCTGTATGTTTCATGCCAAGTACGTGACGGCAACCTTGAAGATTTCTTTGCCCATGAAAAGTCTACTTTTCCTCCTTCATTGTCACAGTTCGGAAACCTCAGATTGGGTACCAAGTCGGACCTTTTGCATTGTCTTGAACGTCATTTACAAGTCACTCATGAACTTCCTCCAGTTAATGCCTTAGTTATAGATGGAGCAGTTGTTGTTAACATGCTGAAACCAACAGGTTGTCAAACATTCCAAGACTACTCAAACAATGTTTTCTCAACCCATATATAAGTCGTCAGCTTTCAACTGTCCAGAGGTTGGATGTTGTTTGGGATGTTTACGATCCTGATAGTCTAAAATCTGCCACACGGTCGAAAAGAGGGAAAGGCGTCAGACGAAGGGTCCTACCAGACACAAAAATACCAGGTAATTGGGATTCATTTTTGAGAGTAGATGATAACAAAACAGAACTATTTAACTTTTTGACAGATCAAATAGTCAATGTACATCACAACAATAAACTGGTGATAGCTACACGTGACCAAGGTATTGTATCTTTACCACCGTATGACTCTAGGAATCTCACTCCTTGTAGTCACGAGGAGGCGGATGTGAAAATGATGATTCACGTTGCCGATATGTCAGATCAAGGCCTGAAGAAGATAATGTTAAGGACAGTTGATACTGATGTGTTAGTTTTGGCTGTAGCAATTTTTCCCAAGATTGCAGTTGATGAACTATGGGTAGCTTTTGGTGCTGGTAAAAACCTCAGATATTTAGCTGTTCATTCAATTGTCCAATCTTTGGGTGAGTCAAAGGCCAAGGCCCTGCCACTTTTTCATGCATTAACAGGCTGTGACCAGACATCTGCTTTGTGTAGCCGTGGTAAGAAAACTGCTTGGGAAACGTGGAAAATGTTTGATGCTGCAACAACTTCATTTTTGGCTCTTTCTGCATCCCCATCTTTAGATACAGTTTTACAAGAAATGCCAACAATAGAACGTTTTGTTGTTCTTATGTATGATAGAACCTGTGCAGCTACTCATGTTAATGATGCTCGAAAGTATCTTTTCACTCAAAAGGGTAGATCCATTGAATGTATTCCACCCACTTCTGCAGCACTATTAGAGCATACCAAAAGAGCAGTTTTCCAAGCCGGATATGTTTGGGGACAGGCTTTGAAGTTGTTGCCAGATTTACCAAGTCCAGCAGAATAGGGCTGGGTTAGAGAAAACGCAAAATGGGAACCATTTTGGTCTTCACTTTCACAGGCAGCAGTATCTTGTCAGGAATTACTTAGATGTGGATGTAATCCGGAAAAAGGTTGTCGTGGAAAATGTAAATGTTTCAAAGCTGCAATGCTATGCACAGCTCTTTGTCGGTGTGGTGGCAATTGCGACAGGGACTGACAATTGGTTCATATTTTAAGCCATTAGCCATATGTTGGACACCAGTGTTATAGTATTTGAACTTAAGTTCATAATGCACAAATAGCAGGTGCATTTTATGAATGGCAATGTATAAGGAAAAAAAATCAAAATCAATTGTGTTGATGTGTTTTAAAAAACAAAATGTCATGCCTGTACTTGTTTTTATGCTTGTTAATTGTTTTTGAAGTAAAAGGTTTCATCTTATATAATTGTCTACAGTTAAACAGTTACATGGATTCATATTTGATGCTAATATCATATTGCTGCAAGGCATGATGAAACTAGTTATCTTAAACTAGATCTGGTTTTAATTTTTATTTTATTTTATCGTTTCTATGGAAACCCTATATTAAATATGTTAATTTATGTTCTATATTCTATATTTCTGCATCACAATGTTAAACAATGTTAAACACAGTTAGGTTTATAATAAAATGTGATCACTATATGTGTAAAACTTTGTTTTAATTCAAATACTTAAGACTTATTTGAATTTTCGTGAATTTTGGCGGCCATTTTGTAAAATGGCCGCCAGTCGGCCATTTTGAAAGTTACAAATTGGGTCTAGGGCTTAAAATGTTTGTACGTCCATTCTTCAAGTGTGTGCCAATTTTGGTGCTTTTCCCATTTTCTGAAGTATTTTGGTGTTTTCAATGACGATATGACAGGACTATACCAGCAACCTGTATAAATGAATGTATGGTCTCTGCATGTCAACAGCGTGTTGTCAAATGATCATCAGTAATAATATTATATTTTTAAGAAAGCATTCCCAACTTAATAAATTATATGAATGCCTGGTTTAGTCGAGAGAAAGAAATATACCTTCTTCATTTAGTAGGTGATTAAGTACTTGTAATGCAAACCTTTACACACATAGGGACCTAACCTATCACCTACCTATTCCATAGCTTCTAAGCAAAACACAAAACCATAATATCTTACTGCACTTCTATCTAAGCTTACAGGTCCAACCATCCTTCTGATGTTCAGAATTCAATACACTGAAGATATTATGATAATTTGCAGGTGCAGTTGTACAAATTGTTTACCAATGGCTACAGCAGATGTTGCAGAAAAATCGCACAAGTAACTTCAAGATTGGATGAGTATGTTGAGGAAAGCAACACGGATGCATCCTGTATTACAGATCATCCAGGTTTTGCCAGTGTCTACATTGACAGATATGTACTAGAAACAGCCTACTTGCAGTATAAACAGCAGTATGGAGAGAATACTAGCAATATAATTTTAGTATATCAATGGTAACTCACAAATGGTAAGAATAAATTATGCTGTGTATAACTCCATTTAATAGTTGGTATATTCTTTAACTTGATTATTTTCACAACACTTAGCAAGGAAAATAAAGGTCTGGTTATTTTGCTCAACTCAGAAAATGATATATCTTAAGGATGCCTGTTTGTGTTACTTGCACACTGACATGTAGGGATCACTTCTCGTCTGTCACATTATCATTTAGTAACATACATCAGGTGACATGTGATATCCTTCTGCTCTCATGTCTTTATTATTATGGACTTTATTTGATCAGACTTGTGATGTCATCATTCGGACCACTGCACTCAAAATCAGGTAGGATTGTGAATATTCATAGTATAGAATACATGTAGTAAAACTAGGTTTTACCTATGTATAGTTTAAATATTTACTAGTGCAGTGGCCCGAATGATGTATGCGCTTGTACGCGAGCAATTATCTTTCACAATACTTGGTAACGCATGTTATTGGGGATTCCAATTTTGTAAGCAAATTATTCAATTCTATTTTCAGAAGGAACCGCTTCACAGCGTACAGACAGTTGGCAAGATGGTGCTGGGGATATTTGGGGAAAGATGTGCGGGTAGTTCTTCCCATCTTGTGCTGTATGTACGATTAGAGAAATATTTCCCTCTGAAGACTATGTGGGGTTCCACTTTGCAGGATAAAATGGATGTTTTAATGTTAGTTCCTTAGAAGGTTTTAAAACCCTATGAAATCAATGTTTTTTGTTAGTAGCATTAAAATACATTGTTGAAAAAGGAGAAAAAGCTCTTTATTAGCAGTATATCCTGGACTATGAAAGTAGTATGTTTCTTCAAAAGTTATCTATTTGCCATTGCTTTACTTTATAATGTCAAGCATCAGTAACTGGTTGTTTATACAATATGAAAAATTTGTTCAAAAAATTCAAACTTAGTTTTTATAGCCAATTACCCCACCCACTTATTTCCAACAAACCTCGAAACATATCTCGAAAATGGTCATAAGCAAACACATCAATATGATGCATATGTAAGGACAATACATCAGAAGCAAAAGTCTCACAAAAAATAAGAAAATGCTTAACGTCAAGGAAAAACCCCAAAGTGATACCCGTCCATAATTTGGTGTCGTAATAGATAAAGATGATGGGAAAATGACTGAAATATGTAACTTAGAACTGAAAAATAAAAAGGTACGAGAAAAACGATTTGGTGTTTGAATAAAAGTTTTTGATAATTTTGTTTTCTGCAGATATCTCTTAAATTGCACTTATATAGAAAATCATAACAAAAGTAAGTAAAATAACAATTATTTTCCCTTATAAACCTTTATGAGGTGATGTTTGAATCTATTTAGACTGTAGTATGAGAAAGCTTTCATTTTTTTAAATTCAAATAAAATAGTTTTTCCCGGTTGGTACCGATTACGGAATTGCGGGAAATAACGGGAACGAATCAGATTTTCTCGATTTCTTAATCGGATACAGTCGTGAGATCACGTGACATGAACCACAACTAAATTATACCTCTTTAAAGGCTGGTGTCCAAAACAAACATTTGGTCGGGCGATAACTCAGTTCATTGAAGCACAGACACACAATAAGTGTGTTTATCTAGTGTTAAAATATTATACAATTCTGCTGTTTATGGGATATTGATGATTTCCGGTATGTCACAGAAAACTAACATTCTCTTATTTCCTATTAGTGAAGACCCTGATCATACTGCATAAGTACTGATCAGGATCTTCACTTTTACGAAATAAGAGAATGTTATTTTCTTGTGACATACCGGAAATCATCTAATAAACAGCATAAATAGTTTAGCACTAGATAAACATTTACTTGACCGTCTCGATGGTGTTCTGGTAGAACGTCTACCTCGGGTGCGGGAGGTAACAGGTTTGATCCCTGGCCGGGTCATACCACGTTACATGGTAGTAATTGCTGCCTTCCGTGACGCAGAGGGTTGCAGTGTTAGCATTACGACTGACTGGCTGATGTCAAGATAAACTAGAGATTGCTTTTTTGAAAAAGCGGTTGTCTCCCCATGTGTGTTGTCGTAGGGAGGAAAAGAAATGATGGAGATGAATTTTTTAGTTTTGGACTGGAGATGAAGCAACAGTGACAATCCTCAGTTATTGAGCGGAAACTATTTTTCAGCTGAGGGTTACCATAACCTTGGTCTTTGACCTAGTGACCTCAAAACCAATAGGGGTCTGCTGGTGACCAACCTGCACAACAAGTATGAAGTTCCTGGGCCCAAGCAATCTTCAGTTATTGATCTACAGATTAGGACCAAGCTGCACACCAAGTATGAAGTTCCTGGGTATAATCGTTCTTGAGTAAAACACATTTTTCAGCTGAAGGTTACCGTGACCTTCGACATTTGACCTTGTGACCTCAAAATCAAACAAATTCAATAAAGGTCATTTACTGGTTAGGACCAACCTGCACACCAGGTATGAAGCTCCTCAACATAAGCATTCTTTAGTTATTTAGAGGAAACCATTTTTCAGCTGAAGGTTACCATGACCTTGACCTTTAAGCTAGTGACCTCAAAATCAATAGGGGTCATCTACTGGTGGTGACCAACGTGCACACCAAGTATTAACTTCCATGGCCAAAGCATTCTACAGTTATTAAGCAACAAGAGTTGTCGGAGGACAATATAGCTCGCCTATAAGGGCCATCGTATATCAGGGCCTACTTCAGAACAGTTAAAGTATTAGGTAAAGTCGCACAGTATCACCTATTGCAAGATAATACACCTTTTCAATACTTTTGACAAAAATTCTAAGTTCAACTAGAATGGAGTGCTCCCCGGAGCACGTGTGTCACCTGCCGGCGCCTTGTCAGAAAATTTTAATTTTTGATAGAAAAGGGGCAATAACTCTGATATAAAAAATATTTGGATTATCCCCCTTTTGTGAACCCATCACAAAAATTGATATAAACATTTGTCAGAAGTTTCAATCCAATCCTTTGAGCAGAAAAAAAAGCCATTTGAATATTTGACATAAAAGGGGCAAAAACTCTGATATAAAAATATTTGGATTATCCCCCTTTTGTGAACCCATCATACACATTGATATAAACATTTGTCAGAAGTTTCAATCCAATCCTTTGAGTAGATTAAATTTTTGACAGAAAAGGGCCAATAACTCTGATATAAAAATATTTGGATTATCCCCCTTTTTGTGAACCCATCATACACATTGATATAAACATTTGTCAGAAGTTTCAATCCAATCCATTGAGTAGAAAAAAAGTTATTTGAAAATTTAAATTTTTGACAGAAAAGGGGCAATAACTCTGATATAAAATTATTTGGATTATTGCCCTTTTGTGAACCAATCACACACATTGATAAAAACATTTGTCAGAAGTTTCAATCTAATCCTTTGAGTAGAACAAAAGTTATTTGAAAACGTGACGAAAAAAGTGTGACGGACAGACAGACAGACAGACGCCGGATAAAAAAAAAAATAGACAGACAGACGTCGAATAAAAAAAAAAGTAACATTTGTCAGAAGTTTCAATCCAATCCTTCGGGTAGAAAAAAAGTTATTTGAAAATTTAATTTTTTGACAGAAAAGGGGCAATAACTCTGATATAAAATTATTTGGATTATCCCCCTTTTGTGAACCAATCACACACATTGATATAAACATTTGTCAGAAGTTTCAATCTAATCCTTTGAGTAGAAAAAAAGTTATTTGAAAACGTGACGAAAAAGTTAGATTTTTTGACAGAAAAGGGGCAATAACTCTGATATAACTTGACCTTGACCCAGGGTCAGGACGGGTGTAGTGGGGTGCGTAGATGGACCAATAGTTCCTAAATGTATAAACTAAATATGAAAGCAATCAATGTCATAATAGTGAATGCAGAGTGATATGTTAAACGTTAAACGCAAACCTTAAACCTTGTAACTGAACCAAGTAGAAATGACCTTGACCTTGACCCAGGTGCAGGACGGGTGTAGTGGTGTGCGCAGATGGATGACCAATAGTTCCTAAATGTATAAACTAAATATGAAAGCAATCAATGTCATAATAGTGACTGCAGAGTGATATGTTAAACGTTAAACGCAAACCTTAAACCTTGTAACTGAACCAAGTAGAAATGACCTTGACCTTGACCCAGGGTCAAAACGGGTGTAGTGGTGTGCGTAGATGGATGACCAATAGTTCCTAAATGTATAAACTAAATATGAAAGCAATCAATGTCATAATAGTGAATGCAGAGTGATATGTTAAACGTTAAACGCAAACCTTAAACCTTGTAACTGAACCAAGTAGAAATGACCTTGACCTTGACCCAGGGTCAGAACGGGTGTAGTGGTGTGCGTAGATGGATGACCAATAGTTCCTAAATGTATAAACTAAATATGAAAGCAATCAATGTCATAATAGTGAATGCAGAGTGATATGTTAAACGTTAAACGCAAACCTTAAACCTTGTAACTGAACCAAGTAGAAATGACCTTGACCTTGACCCAGGGTCAGAACGGGTGTAGTGGTGTGCGTAGATGGATGACCAATAGTTCCTAAATGTATAAACTAAATATGAAAGCAATCAATGTCATAATAGTGAATGCAGAGTGATATGTTAAACGTTAAACGCAAACCTTAAACCTTGTAACTGAACCAAGTAGAACCAAGTAGAAATTACCTTGACCTTGACCCAGGGTCAGGACGGGTGTAGTGGTGTGCGTAGATGGATGACAAATGGTTCCTAAAGGTATAAACCCTTAAAACCCAAATGAAAACCTTAAACACAAACCTTAAACCTATGTGTCTACGCCACCGCCGACGCCGACGCCGCCGACGGTGCCGACGGTGCCGACGGTGCCGACGCCGGGGGTAACACATAAGCTCTCCTGTACTTCGTACTGGCGAGCTAAAAACAATGTTTCAGCTCATTGTCACTGTGACCTTTCAGCTCAAGGTCACTGTGACCTTGACTTTGACCTCAAAATTAATAGGGACTTCTACTGGGCATGGCCAACCTGCATACCAAGTATGGAGTTCCTCGGCCCAAGCGTTCTTCAGTTATTGAGCGGAAACCATTTTTACCTCACAAGGTCACCATGACCTTGACCTTTGACCTTCTGACATCAAAATCATTAGGAGTCATCTACTGGTCATGACCAACCTGCATACCAAGTATGAAGATCCTATGCCCAAGCGTTCTTCAGTTATTGAGCGGAAACAAGTGTGACAGATGTGACCTTGACCTTTGACCTAGTGACCTTAAAATGAATAGGGGTCATTTGCTGGTGGTGACCAACCTGCACATCAAGTATGAAGTTCCTGGGCACAAGCAAAAACTATTTATCAGCTCATTATCACTGTGACCTTTCAAGCTCATGGTCACTGTGACCTTGACTTTAGTTGTACTGATCTCAAAATCAATAGGGGTCTTTTACTAGGCATGGCCAACCTGCATACCAAGTATGGAGTTCCTCAACCAAAGCGTTCTTCAGTTATTGAGCGGAAACCATTTTTTACCTCACAAAGTCACCATGACCTTGACATTTGACCTTCTGTTATCAAAATCAATAGGGGTCAGCTACTGGTCATGACCAACCTGCATACCAAGTATGAAGTTCCTACGCCCAAGCGTTCTTCAGTTATTGTGCGGAAACAAGTGTGACAGACGGAAGGACGGAAGGACGGAAGGACGGAAGGACGGAAGGAAGGACGGACGGACGGACGGAACGGGCAAAAACAATATGTCACCCCCATGTAATGGGGGAGACATAATAATGGACCAGTAGGACTGGTAACTTACCCAGGAAACTCCATGATATAACATAAAACATGTTGAAAGCTGCGTTTAACTCTAAACAATAAACATTTACTTACCGTGTAACTTAAGATGGTTTCAGGTATGTCACAGAAAATATGGAAATAAGATATTGTTAGTTTTCTGTGACTAACCGAATCATCTGTTTTCCCATAAACAGCAGTTATATTACATTTTAAAGCACTAGATACACATACGTATTGTGAATACATTGTATATGCCTCGTTGAACTGAGTGTGTTTTTATAACAGTTATGTATATTTTATCTCACAACGGCTTGTATATGACACCCAACCTTTAAATAGGTATAATATAGTTGTGTTAACGATTCTAACCGACATAATGCGATACATTTCCGGAATGAAAATGTACATGAACGGCTCCGTTTTTAAAATCCTGAAATCTTGGAGAAAAGTATAATTTGTGAGTATGTGCTCTTGTGATACATGTTTGTGTTTAATCCCAAACCCATTCATCTTCATATTTATAGAAAAATCGATTTGAGCTTTTTTTACATGAATTTCTTCCCTCTCGATAACATAACGTTCTAATCTCTGAATATCATGTTTACTTTCTTTCACCTATGCTTATTATGTTTACTTTCCTTCACATATGCTTATTATAAAATAAGTGTAAACGTTATATGAAGAAGGTGAATCAATTTACCATAGCTCTGTATCTCCAGTGAAGAGTCATCGGGCAGGGTACTTCCAGCTGACTGTGTGTAAAAATTAAACAACGGATAGCTGAACACCAAACTTAAGATTACCGGCAGTACTATCCAAATTATAGGTTTCTGGGAATTTCTAAACAGCATTTCCTTAAAACTATGGTTATTTGTCTCCATTAATGATTGAACACGATCCTCTAGGTTTTTTATGCGTTCTTGGTTCTGTTTGTGTTGATTATCAATCAGTTCCTCCATACTTCGAATTAATAAGGACTCGTCGAACCAAATGTTCTTTTTTTCTAGTTCATCAAAGATTTGTATTACTTCTGCGTAGTTTTCCATCGTTGCTTTAATGTTTTGTTCACCAAGCAACTGTCTTATGGCATTTAAAATCTTTTCAAGGGCTTCTGTAGTAATTTCACACTCATTGTGAAAGAGATTGTTTCTCATGTCTCTTAAGCTATGCGATTTCATTGCTAGACAATCATCAAACTCCCTGCAATTATTCCACACGCAGAATATTGTAGAAATGTCCTTATGATTTGGCTGAATGGTACGCACATTCGCAAATACCTCAAATATTATATTAGCATCTTGAGGCCACAACCAAGAATGCAAATGATCCCATTTTACGGATTTGTATCGTTTGTGATACTTTTCTAACTTTTCTTTCCATTGTTTGCAAGTGTCACACCATCTGAAAGAAAAAGCCATACATATTGTTATTACATAAATGAAATAGGTCTGCAATGTTAGAGAAATCTGGTATTTAGAAACACTCCCTATACTGTTATGCCATAGGTAACATGATTCGAGAAGCAGCTATATTAGTCTGGAGTTCCTTCCCCTTATTACTATGTAAAGGAGTCAGGCACAAACCAAATAATGGCGGACGCGATGGACTATCAGCTAATATCTAAATTTCTTATTTTGTTGATCATCTTGATAATAATTCATTTATCGTATTAAAATAAGGTTATAAATTGATTCCATGTTTTTATTTTATGATGCTTTGTCCTGTTTGGAAGAAAATAGTTTGTTATCGAGTAGTATAGTTTTCGGATAGATGAAAATGTAATTGAATTTCGGATACACAGGATATCATTAGAAAAAAATGTTTGTAGCTTTATGAGATACGTGTACATCATTTAAATGTTCAAATGTTTCCTTTATTATAAGTTTTAGTAGTCCCAGATTTAGGCAATATAGGCTCTATTTTGAACAATTTACAATAAAACATTTATATGTTAACTGTTTATTTGATTTATCAAGTCAATTGATTTCTTAGTTTATATTGTCAATGAGATCCAGATCAGCCTGCAAAGATAATTCTGATCAAGATCTAGATTGTTCACTTCACGCATTCCAACATACAACAAATCTGCAGAAGACGACTGAAAACATCTTGAAGATCTCTAGAAATTACATAATAATTACTGTAAAAAGTTAAAACATTGTGACAAAAGGAGTAACTGCTTTTCAATAGTCGTCGGCTGCAGAGTAAACACAGAGGTGCAATTATAATCAAAGACAAACTTGTATTCATTAAGTGAAGGTTTAATCTATGGGAAAGGGTTAAAATATGATTAACTTAACACTTTCCCACATACAGCAAATATGCAGTTGACGACATTGAAAACAGTTTGGCAAATATCTCTGTAAATGAAAATTTAATAATTGAATAGAGTTGACAACATTGTGACAAAAGGAGAATTATAAGTAATTTCTCCATTTATCACATTGTTTTTAAAAGCTGACGGCTGCATATGCATCAGAATGTATCTACAAGTAGGAAAGGGTTAAAAGGAAAGCATTCTATAAATAGCAATGTAACAGTCGGTTCAATTTGGCTGGTTTTATTTTTAAACAAGATGTGTTTGTGAAACACTGATGCCCCCGAATGGCAACATCTAGGTCAAAGGTCAAGGTCGCAAGGTCAACAATTTTGGTACTGACAGAAAGGTCATGTCACAAGGAATACACATGTGAAATATGGTAGCCGTACCTGTTATGGTCCAAAAGTAGTGGACAAGGTTAACGTTTTTTTCGACAGACAGACAAAGAGACAGACAGACAGACAGACAGACAAACAGACAGGCCAAAAACTAGATGCCCACCGAATCGGTGATTCCGGGTGATTCCGGGGGCATAAAAATGTACCGTTTTGTTTACAGGGTGACAAAGTCTCCTATGCCCTATCAGAGTACTGCAATTTATAGTGTATGGCACTACCATAATTATTCTAACAAGCTAGTGTAAGTAATATGTGAACAGCGTAGATCTTGATCAGACTGTGTATATGCACAGTCTAATCTAAATCTTTAATACTATTCTCAAAAGCCAACTTGTACATTTTGTCATGCATAGGCTCATTTCATGTTTAAAACATGTACAATAAAATGTGTGGCACTCAGAAACATAATATATTTTGAAAAGTTAATGAATGAATTATAAAATTTCAATCTGCCTAAACTGAACACAAATAGAAGGTAATGAAGCATGGAGTTAATGATTAAAGCATTTACATGTATCTTGATAATATTAATAATTTCTGACTGTGTACTGAACTAGAGTTATAGCATGTTTTATAGGACATGTGAAACACGTGTAGATCCAGCTCACATATGTGTATTCAGATCATGATCTATATTGGTGGCTAATATATATATATTTTTTTTTTAAGTAAACAATATAGATCCGTATTCGGAGGAATGGACTAGTTGCAGTAATTCAGAGCCAGATGAGCCTATACACCTGTGTATGACATACATAGTACGCTCATGATCTACATTGTTCACCTTCTGAACAGAAATAATCTGATAAATCTTAAAGCCAAAAAATCAGATACTGAGCAGATTGCACATTTAGTTATGTCCATGCAGAACGTTATTTAAGTTGTTTCTATTCTTTCACAGCTTATGTCCAAGAGGTAGGGAGAACTGGCAGATCAAGTGGTGAAGCTGATGCTATTTTATACTACAACAAAGCTGGCGTTGGGCTTCCTAGTATGGAAAAAGATATGAAGGAATATTGTCTTAATAATGATACATGCCGGCGGAGAACAATAAATAGTTACCTAGGTTTTGAAACCATTAAAACACCACAAAACTGCTGTGCACACAATACCTTGGAATTGAATGGGATTTCAATAATTTGGCTATGAAGTAGAATGTCTCACTTCACATAGTTAGAAAACATCTGTCTTAAACCTTTCCCTCATTTAGACGCTCCTAGACAACCTTTGAAAACATTGTGACAACAGATGAAATTGTTCATTATGAGTTATTCGCCTTTAGCTTTCTTCAGTAATTAAACAAAACTAATTGTAGAAGGGGAAGGGTTAAAGAGAATATTTGATTATTTAGTATTTTAAGCTTATTTAAGCTTAAAAGTAACAGAAAATGTGTAGATTTTGTTGTAAGATTGAATTTAATTTCACCCAGTGATCTCAGAAACCTAGACTATATGTTCACCTTCAAGTGGCTACTAGTGAAAATATAGTCTAAGTGTCTTTGATCATGATTGAAAAAATCCAATCTTGCACTGAAATAAAAAAAATCTATACTCATGCTTAAATTTAATTTAAATATAAAAGTTATGTTTATTGAAAATAATGTGTAACCATCATCATCTTTATGTCATTAAACAATTAGACCAGGCTTAGCAATGTTGAGTATTTTTTAAAACACACATGGGATCCAACATCAAAACAGTGAAATTGTTATAAAATAATCTGATTGAAATATACTATCATAATAATAATGAGACAGCTACTTAATTTCAAAATTTGAAACTCTTTATATGATACCATTAATTTTGTCCTGATGTTTTTCCAAATTGGTCTGCTGTAGATATCTTGTTTGTATTTCTTAACCCTTTCCCTTATATAGACGCTTTCTGGTGCCTCTGCAGCAGACGGCTTTTTTGAAAACATAGTGACAAAAGAAGAAATTACTCCGGATTTTTCGGAGGTTCCTTTACATAACTGTGGACTGGTACTGACCTTCATGTACCAGTAGTGACCTGGAACCCAGGTATCCCGTCTCCTTTCTTGTAGTATGAGTGATCCATATGATAAAATAATTTTATAAAGATATTATACATCATCCAATTCATTGAATAGCATAAACATGTCTACACTTGCATATCAAATATGTATTATCATTGAATTGTATGTATAATTAGCGTTATAACCCCTCATCATTAATCGCCGGGCAAAAGTCCGCGACTTATATTTCTAATAGGTTTTCGGAAATCATATGGGAGTTATTATCAGAAAAAACAAATTTAAATGTCTTGAACATATTTCAATTGCATTTAGTTAAAAACACTAAGTTATGACACATCTAAAATGAAATAAATATTCCGATTTTTTAAGTGTTTGCAGTTTCTTTATTTTGACTTGCATTTATATATATATTTTTTTATTTACGAAGACAAAACAGTCCCTATTAGACTTGCAGCAGACTGTTATGTGTCAATATCGAGATAAAAATCACGTCAAATTCTCCTTTAATAGCAATTTTTACTTACTGAATGTTATTTTCATGTTCAAAGAGATGTCTTGATTTGTGAAGAATGCATTTAATAATGTTTATCCATGTATATCTAAAATATGAACTGTTTCTAAGCTAAAACTGTTGATCATGTGACTAGCGAATACCGACTGCGTAGATCAATCTCCTTTGCAGAGAGCCGTTCTTTACACTCACTTACAAATAGTTAATTATAGGTGATTTAAAATGTTTATTTGGTTCGAAACAAATGAAGAAAAGAACAAAATGAGATAAAACTGGTTTTAATAGAAAAATAAATTTGAATGAACACTCTCTTCCTATAAAGAGCTTTTTCGACTTGTTTACTCGCGTAACGAGAGTAACTGGAGTTGAATGTCGAACGCATCGAGTAGGCGAACTGCGCATGCGCTTAATCTCTAATCTACTCGACTCGAACGACACTATTTGACCGCTAACACGAGATCAAAGATGGCGACGGCTGGAAGTAATCCGCGGTAAGAAATGATAAAAACTAGTTTTGTTGCAAAATTGTGCTTTGTTATTGGATAATTGTTAAGGCGATATGTATATTTCTTAAATATGAATCTAAACTGATAACTTTGATTATTTTTATTTATTTATAAGTTGTTATTAATTTTAGTCAATGTTATTTGTCTTTCCGATTTTCACTGCTGATGCTCCGAAGGTCGCCATTTTGTAAACAACACAAGACAGGGGTTAGGCGTTCGTGAATGGTTGCTCGTGTCGTGTACTGCGCATGTCCAGATTTTCTACTCGAGTTACTCGATTGCAAAAGCCTTAAACGCTCAAAGAGAGTGTAAAGAACGACAACTCTGCGAAGAAGAATAGTTCACGAATCGGCTCTTTCGTACAAAAATAGTTCGTCCTTGACAATTTTAAATGTGTCATTAGATTCCCTACAGGCATTTTGCTTGCGATCTGCAAAGTGCTATGCATCATTGACACAAGGGCGCTCATCATAATATCATTTTAAAACATGAGTAGTTTGTTTTCTTCATTATAAAAAAGGAAGGAAAGAATTACAATAAACTAACTTGTTGTAGGGTAATTTATTTTCGAAATTAAGTTTGAAATTATACAACAATTTCAATGAAATTTAACTGTTTAGCTTATTATTAGGGTGGTCTAATTTATAAATATTGGACTACAGCTTAACATTTGTCAAAGTATGATATAGTTAGGATGCCAAGCTAATATCATTTTTGAGAAAAAGAGAAAACTCATGTCATCAGCGATTTAACCCTTTTCTCATTGTTTTAAAAGTAGATTTCTGCAAAGGTGTCCAATGTTGACTTTAATAGGGGAAAGGTAAAATGAAGTGCTATTGCATGCACATCCTAAAGTGTCTGTTTTGTGGTTTTATTGATAAATAATAAAATTCAAATATTCTGACAAACATATTGAAAAGTGTACGTGGAATTCACAAATCTTATAATTATTCCTTAATGAAAGCACTGTATACATACTAAGACTAATGATTGGCAAGATTACTCATTTCCATTACTGTTTATGATCAATAATTAGTAAACAATGAAAGGCTTCAATTATATTTCAATGAAGGACATTTACTTCGTTGACACAAAAATGCAAGTTATGATACATTTTCGCTTGACCCCACCCCTGATGTTCCAATATATATGCCCCTCAGTTGATAACTGTTTTTTCAACTACTATAATTTAAGTGTTATGCATAACTGCAGTATGGATTTCCGGCGACATTGATGCGTTGCATCAACTTTCTCTTGTTTCTTTTTATTTCCGTTGTCAATGTAAAGCGCATTAAATGTGAAAGATGCATTCTCATAAGACAAGAGCTTCTTTTCGCTGCAGTAGGTAGTAAACGCTCATATACGCTGAGTGAAATATTTTGGTCTGATTTTAAATGAGATTCGTGAAAGAGGTAACGATTATTACATTACATTAAACGCAGGTATAGATACTATTTTGTTTACGCTATAACTAACTTAGATAACACGATTACAATAGGGGAATACTATATTTGTATCAAATATGGTGTCGTACCTTTAGTTATAAGATACGTTATTGAGCAACATGGGAGATCATGGGGCGTGGCGAGGGAAATACAAAGCAATTGGAGGATACTATCCCTTTGGATCCTAGTGTTTGCATCCGACTATTGGCAGACAACGAGCGTGGTTGATATAAACTGAAAGCTGGTTTCGATTTATGATAAATAAGTTTAAAATAAACTAAAAGACATAAAGTACAAAATATAGGAATGAGCATAAAATAGTTCAATTATTAATCAATATACAGGCGCATCTTCGTGCCTGAAAATATCTCTCTCTCTCTATATATATATCATTTGTATACATATATTAAAATACCAGTTATATGTACACACACATTATTAATGCAGGTATACATATCCACATCAACTTTCAATTGAGAACTAGGTTATACATCATCGTTAACAGTATGATATCATATTCCCACATTTATATTATAAACTGACATACACGGATGCAATGGTTTAACATACCGTCAAAAGATCTTTTCCGCATGTGTGATTACAGGTAAGACGGAGTTGATAAAACATTATTGGTTGGTAGAGTTTGACTAAAATGTTTACCAAACAAGAGGGCCTTAATGCCATTGATCGCTCACATGAGAATGTGCTTTATGACAAGATCAATATTTAAAGGCCACTAAATTATATGCAGGCATTCTATCGCTATTACACCTAGGCTAGAGTTACCAAAGCTACATACATTCATCTAGGGATGATGTATCAAAGTATGATCACTGTGGCTTTGCCCACACTTAGAATAAAACCCTGTCTTGGCAATATCTCCTGTACCTATGCAAAATATGCAACATTTGTGCCATATTTTTTCCCTATATCGCTCACCTAATTCATTTAATAGAACTTAGCTTTCAAAATAGAAAAACCGTCCCCCGTTGGGCATATCTTTCAGCGGATCGGAATTATTTGAACAATCTTGGTTGTTGGTTACATAAGAAACGTTTTTGCCAAATTATTTGTAAATTGGGCCAATACTTTATAGAAGGATTACCCAGTACATTATATGTCGCGCACAAAATGAAATGCACCTACCAATAGGACAAAGTTAGTCCTTGATATTTCAGTTTTAGAAATTAATGTAAAGTATTAAACAATTAAATTCTGCTTCACAAATCGTAGATAAATATTATATAAATTAGTTGATCAATTGTTTAACGGTATTTCAAATACAGCTTAACAACCAATACATTTTTTTTCCAATTTGTGTATTTGTTGTTATGCTGTGTTTGAAATACTCTTAAACTAATGATCAAATAATTAATTACATATTTATTTATCTACGTATTGTAAAGCAAATATCGATTTATAATACTTTACTTCCATTTCTAAAACTGAATTATCACGGCCTGACTTTGTCCTATTGGTATTTGAATTCCACGTTGTCAAGATTTAAAAGTTTTAACATTATAGATATAATAAAACCCCACCTGGAGACCTATGGCCATGATTTTTAACTGATCGGAATAGTTTGAACACTCTTGGTAGATGGTCACAAAAGTAACATTTATGACAAATTATGATCATATCGGACAAGTTCTTTTGGACAGTGTGAACTTTAAAGTTTTAACTCTATATACATATGAGGAAAATAAGCTCCAGGTGACTGGCAGCCATGCTTTTCAACAGATTGGAATTATTTGAACAAACGTGGTAGAGGGTCACCAAAGGAACATTTATGATAAATTATTTTCAAATCGGGCTAGACCTTTTGACCAAGAAAAGTTTAAAAAGTTATGCGCTTTTCCCTCTTTCTGATGCTACAGCAACGAAAGTACGACATGGAATTAAATTATTTTACCAATTGTGAAAGACGACCACCAAGGATTATTCCTGTGAAGTTTCGTGAATTTTTTTCAATTAGTTTTAGAAAGGATGCTGTTTAAAAAAGTTGTGGAAAGTGGGGCGTTAAGTGACCACACAAGCTCACCCCGAGCTATTTGTGCTGCTCATGTGTGCTAAAAAGGTAACAAAGTGAAACTTAACCTACATAATACACCCACAGACACATCTCTTTCCTCTGTTTTTGAACAATATTAATCTTTGTGTTATCAGTTATCAAATTCGCTATTCGGTATATTGATTACAGGTACACACACTTAAACTTACATGTATCAAAGGTGATTTCATATAGCAAGTGTATTCGTATACTGGCCCTTTATTACTATGACACTAGAGTATAATCCAAATGCAGCTTTTTAAAATCACAAGCGCGATTGATCGGTGTGTCAATGAACTATGCATAAACCACAGTTGTAGAGACAAGGATCAATTGGAAAGATAAAATGCTAAACATACGTTTTCACCGTAGGAATCTGTTCACTGCACTGTTTAGTACACTCAGGTAAATGTCCTAACCGCCCTTTAATGGTATCGTGAACCCCTTGTATTCCATTCTCGGTGAAAGGTTCTAAACATTCTCCTGCCTTATTCAAGGCTAAAACGGCACTCATATAATTCTTAAACTTTGGATTGTTTCTCTGCTTTGTTACAAACGCCATTATTGGATAATCTCGACATGCACACTAAAAAGGTTTTTATCTATCTTCCGGGTAGTTTGTTTAAAATGCGGTCGTAAAAACCATCGGCCTCAAAAATCTTGAGCGGCGTATTGTGTAATGTGCGGCTATCGAGATACTAATACATATGCCCTTCCCAATCTGGTAATGCACTGATCGCTAAACAATCACAGAAGTTTTCCAAGAAACGTGTTAAAGACACAGTACACATGTATTTCAGAAAGAATGAGTGTGCAAAACAATTATAATGTACACATGTCATAGTAGCAATAATATTGGTTTTACAAGTGTAACTCACTCATACAACCCAGCGCGAATATATTGGTTGTCTTGTAGTCTAAGTCTCCTTCAACTTTTATCAGATGTAATATCGCGATTAGCATAAACATACATACTTTTCATGATCATTATTTTATTAGCATTTCAGGTAATCCTTGATTAAATGTACGCAACTATCAATTCATGTTACTATGAATAAGACTTCAAATTATTCGAATTGACATAGATTGAACATTCTCCAAACATTCTTCAAACATAATAAGAAGCTAAGCATTGCCTCAGTTTGACCATTTCAACGAACCTTACTGAAATTATTTTCAACGCTGACAAGTGAGCTTAGAAAGAAGATTTCAAAAGGTTGTTTTCACAGAACCCACAAATGACTGTCGTGTTTTGTTAATCAATAAAGACTACTTGAACGATATTGGAAGATATTCAGCCTAGAAACATTTCTGAGATTTCTTTATCAAATCGGACAGGTAGTTTCAGAGAAGAAGGTTTTTAAAGTAAAGCTTGCACTATGTCCATACAAGGGTAACTAGCCCCGCCCTTTGGCGCCCACGTTTTAAACTATCATCAAATTAACTTAAATTTTTTAGGTAGAGGGTCATCTGAGGAACATTTCTGCCAACATTATTGAGAAATCAAAGAGACAATTTCAGAGAAAATATTCTTAAGTACTGTCATGTCACGCCTTTTTGACGGCATAGCAATTTTACAAATCATTTAATTCTTTGAACAATTTTGAAAGACCGTTGCGCCACTAAGTCATATTATACTAAACATGTACATCGTATAGAGGAGAACAATTGTCTCGACAGGTTTGTATACAAAACTGGTTTGACCAGTTTGTTTCACGTGATTGGAGGCTATTTGTGATAACAATAGTCAGTTTTACGCAGACCACGAGACGGTTAACTTCAATTCACTTCGGTCTTACTTAGAAATTAATTTCGGTGTTTAAATAAGGATGAAGAAGTACATGTAGCAAGAATGATCCGAGATACAGTAAAGGAGAGCGTTGAGACAAGCAGACAGACATTGTTGCAAGAAATTGGAACGCTGTTTGACAAGATAAGTGAACAAAATAATTCTTCGCAGTTAATAAGAATTTCTAGCCTGGTTCAACAAGACCAACCAAATTTTAAAAATAAAAGTAAAGAAGAACAATTTAAAGCTAATAGTAAAGTGCTCTTGAAATTAAAAGAAGCAAATGCTAGTTTAGAACAGCTGAACGTTCTAGATGCACAATCGAAAATTACTTTTTGCAGGTTTGCAGGTTTAATATGCTTTATTTCATCATTGTTTAAACGTAACGTAATTAAAGGCGTGGTTATATACATGCTGTATACACATCAACGTTATACTGTAGGAGAGTTATGCCGTGTATATACAGTAACACAGATATGTTCATATGCATTATTTGATTTGGGGTGTGGTCATTTGGATGGATTGATAGACAATTAAATGTTTTCAATGACTTACTCGGATGTATTGGTAATTAATGTAACAAGGGTAGCTATTGTTTGTTTTTGTAATAAAGGACACGGATATGACCTATCATTTACGCATAATGGATATTTATTCATTTTATTTCATCTTCGCAGCGATAGATATGTTGTCATATCGACATAAACTGATTAAGATGGCTGACAGCAGCGAATATGGTTGGAAAATCGTGAAAGAATACGAGTCGAACCCGCTGGCTGAAGACTCGCAAGACGAGAAAAAGATGTATAAAGCAGAGACACGAGCTAATCAGAAAATTAGAGCAGAAAGAGCGAAGAAAAGCAAAAGGACAGGGCCATATAGGAGGGTTACAGCCAATCATGGTGATGCCATATGTCAAGTTGGTTATGCTCCAGTACAAAGGCCCGGATTGTGCTTTCAGTGTAGGAAAGCAGGACACTGGAGAAAGGATTGTCCAGGGAATACATCATATGATAAGATGAGTATTAAAAACGATGAGAACAAAGCGTATTTTAATGATTGTTCTATGTATGTTTATAATGCCTGTGTGGGGTATGAGCCTTTCTAGCTCAGGATATCAGGCATTGAAAAGCAATGGCATTTCTCCTGTTGGGAGACTGAAAGCTCACGCTGATAAATGGCGTTCAGTAACGGATAGTACGTATATTGTTACCGTTGTAGTAAAAGGTTATAAATTACCATTTAACAGTTACCTTACAAGTACACATTTAAAGAATAACAAATCGGCCAGAGATAACACGTAGTTTGTAACGGATGAAATTGAAAGTGTGTTGGGAAAGGGAGTAATTACTAAAGTTGATAAATTGGCCGAGGTTGTGAATCCTTTAACAGTAGCAAGATTGGTTTTAGATTGCAGACATTTGTTTAAAATTAAAATTGTAGACATCCGTGTGGCACAGTCAATTTTTTAAAGCGGGTGTATTTGCATTTAGGTATGATGTAAAGTGAGCGTATCATCACATCGATATATCAGAGGTTCATAACCCATATTTAGGATCATGGCAAAAACACTTATTTCGTATTCAATTTGCTACCTTTTGGTATTGCAAGTGCAGGGAATATATTTACGAAAACTGTTTGCGTTGTCGTT
>JASEVX010000011.1:49523095-49608225 GCA_031761405.1 Serripes groenlandicus | reverse complement strand
AAATTATTTATCGTTTATGCTTCACTTTTACTGATAGACATACCCAGTAAGCCAAATGTTATACATTTTCATGACTTTCAATTGACAGTTTTAAAACATTTAGTGAACAAATAGTTCTGAACTATTTATTACTTACTTGGTTGTCACTATTAGCATTATTTGCATAATTTCAACATTTCAAAATTTTGATCTCCATCTGGAGTTCAGCACCTTTAAGTCCATTGATCGCTCACAAGAGGATGTGCTCTAATGATAAGATCAACATTTATAGGCCACTTAATTATTCTGATCAATGAAACTATCCACTTTCATATTCAAAGTGTATCTGTATGCATTTGAGTTATATGTCTTAAATATATTTTATTTTATCTGTTCCATATTTCCAACGCTATTACACCACGAGTTACCAAAGCTACATACATGCATCTTGGGATGATGTATTGTGTATCAAAGTATAGTCACTGTGGCGTTGCCCACACTTAGAATAAAGCCCTGTCTGTGCTACATCTCCTGTTCCTTAACAAAATATGCAATATTTGTGCCATATCGCTCACCTAATTTAACAGAACTTAGTTTTCAAAATCGCAAAACCGTCCCCCGGTGAGCATATCTTTCAGCGGATCGGAATTATTTGAACAATCTTGGTAGTTGGTTACATAAGAAACATTATTGCCAATTTATTTGTAAATCGGGCCAATACTTTGTAGAATAAGGACGTTGCACACGTGTCAAGATTTTAAAGTTTTAACATTATAGATATAATAAAACCCTAGGGCCATGTTTTTTAACTGATCGGAATAGTTCGAACAATGTTGGTTGAAAGTCACAAAAGTATCATTTATGTCAAATTATGATCATATCGGACCAGTTCTTTTGGACAGGGTAAACTTTAAAGTTTTAACTCTATATACATATGAGGAAAATAATCTCAAGGGGACTGCAGCCAAGCTTTTCAACGGATTGGAATTATTTGAACAAACTTGGTAGAGGGTCACCAAAGGAACATTTTTGATAAATTATTTTCAAATCGGTCTAGACCTTTTGACCAAGAAGATTTTAAAAGTGTATGCACTCTTCCCTCTTTATGATGCTACACCATTTGGTTTTAGAAGAGATGTTATTTAAAGAAATTGTGGAAAGTGGGACGGTGAGTGATCACACCGAGCTGTGCTGCTCATGTGTGCTAAAAAGGTAACAAAGTGAAACTGAACCCACATATACACACACAGACACAACTCTTTCCTCTGTTTTTGAACAATATTAATCTTTGTGTTATCAGTTATCAAATTCGCTATTCGGTATATTGATTACAGGTACACACACTTAAACTCACATGTATCAAAGGTGATATCATATAGCAAGTGTATTCGTATACTGGCCCTTTATTACTATGACACTAGAGTATAATCCAAATGCAGCTTTTTAAAATCACAAGCGCGAATGATCGGTGTGTCAAGGAACTATGCATAAACCACAGTTGTAGGCACGGATCAATTGGAAAGATAAAATGCTGAACATACTTTTTCACCGTAGGAATCTGTTCACTGCACTGTTTTGTACACTCGGGTAAATGTCCTAACAACCCTTTAATGGTATCGTGAACCCCTTGTATTCCATTCTCGGCGAAAGGTTCGAAACATTCTCCTGCCTTGTTCAAGGCTAAAACGGCACTCATATAATTCTGAAACTTTGGATTGTTTCTCTGCTTTGTTACAAACGCCATTATTGGACAATTTTCTTAAAAATCGATAATCGGCTATATAGAAATAAGAAGGGCAGTGTAACAAATGTGGGCATAACTTTCTTAATGTTTATTATATTTTAAGTTCGCATTCATATTTGGGAAGAACAAAATCTCTCGATTTCAATTATGTAATTTGCTTTAATTAGAAATAAAATGTAGGTGGGGGAATTTATATAAACATTAGGTGACCCTATATTCCTATTGAATTACATATGATTTTTGATAATTACACAGAAATTGCCATCAAATTTCGTTGGTTAATTAGTTATAACTTGTTTTCCTTTAAACTTTTTATAAGTTCGCATTCACATTCGTAAAGTATATTCATTTGTTTAAAGAAGGATATCATTTTTTATGAAATTAAGAAAGATTTAGGCGGGGGAATTAATGCTTTTGTCAAACAACATGTAAGTATTTTTTGTGTTCGGTGGAGTCCGTCAAACATTAGCGGAAACTTACGAAGTTAATCGGATTTCACCGCTACTGGTTTTATGACTTCGATGTTTTATTGCAGGGCAATAAAATCTTACTCTTTCAGGGCAGGTTTTAAATATCTGGATAATTAAGAATTGAATTAAGAGTTAAATTTAAATCAAATATGTTTTATCCTCGCGCAATAACAATAGGAATATTATTAAATAATAGCCCGCCGTTAACATAATTATTACCTGTAAATTAAGGCCAATTATGTATTTGTCATATTTAAATGGGTTAAAAGAATAGGAATAATAATTCATTTGAGTATCAGCGAAAAAAAAGTATACATGATACGTTGTCAATCTCACTAGGATTGATTATCCGATGTTGGTTATGGAAATAATACTGACCAAAAACTGTTAAATACATACGTTTGATGCGTAATAAAAAAAATAAAAAAAAAGATCATGTAATCTACACAAATGTTATTAACTTTACTAAAATCATCTTAGATTAATACACTTTATGGTTCACAAAGTGTTTATGTATGTTGACAATATTTATGTGCAAACGGAAATGCGGTAAAAACTGTTTTCATAATATACAAATAAAAACATTTTAATTGCTACCTTTTTGCAATAAAAATATGCCAGCTTCTTGTAATTTTTATATAAAATGTGAAAAAAATTAAGGAAACACAATTTGTGTTATTAAGATAACCCTTTTGTTATTAACACACTATTATTTCTAAAAAGTTAATTAAAACTACAAAAAGTATATATTTTTTTTTTAATACTGTTTATGACAACTCTCAATGGATACCGTTTTTGTAATTATGATGCTGTTTTTCAAAACATCATCTCAATTTTAAGGTATTATTATAAGTGTCAAATGTGTGTATTCAGGTTAATCTGTAATGCTCTAATAGACACTGCCCCGGGCGTTTTATAAGTTAATTGGGTCATAAAAACCAGGATTGACATTTTCTGCCATTTGTTATTATCAGCGTGACTTAATATAGATTAAATTAAAAGTTACGACATAATATTTATAACTATTGTTATCAGTTTCATGAAAATATTTAATATCATTTCTGAATAATGGATTTTCTGTATTGTTTATTTTGATACAGGTTGGATTGATTTTATTTTCAAAGCAAATCCAAATATAATTTGAACTTATGAAGTATGGGTTCTGATCTTCGTAAACAAAATAGCTAAAATCTGCATATTAAGCTGAGAAGTTAAAAATCTTACATTATCATTTTTGATTTTTTTTTTTATATATATAGCGACTTTCAGTTTTATATTGGTGGCTGAAGTCAGCCCTATTAAAGTGAATCTCTTTGATTTTTAATGACCAAAGTAAAACTGCTCGGATTATACTTTTTATTAAACACTTTATTATAAATTCATGCTTCGGCTTTTTTTAAATTAAATTAATGGTTATTTGTTTATGAAAAATCAATTTTAAACTTGATTTTATATTAAAACGTAAAACACAAATTTTGCTATGCTCTTTTAAATATAGCATATCCCTATAATAAAACCGTTAACCTACCAAGATTAAAACTGCTAAATCCGTTTGAATTACCCTGATGATTTATGATTTATGACCCCTACGAATTGCGTCGGTGATCTTCGTAAACTGCCGAAAGATAAGAAACTCCGGCGATCGATTAGGTGAAATATCGATAAAAGTTATTGAGTGAAACCGGAGAAGACAGATTGTTGGTAGGCATTTTCAGAGCATAGGGGGTAAAGTGTTTTTATTGGGTGACCTCAATGCACGGGTAGGATGTAAAACAGATTTCATATTGAATGATAGACTGCTTGGTGACCATGATCTTGATAGCTATCACGAAATCGATGAGTACTTACCTCGCGCGTCATGCGATAAGGGGTCGAATCGATTTGGTGATTGCCTTTTGGAGTTGTGCAAATCGCTTGATATGCGCATTATAAACGGAAGGGTTGGTAAAGACTGTAATGTAGGTAATTACACGTGTTTCACCCATAACGGAGAAAGTACAGTAGACTATGTGATAACCAGTCATTGTAATTTTGACATTTTGTTAAATTTTTGTGTACATAATTTCAATATATTTTCTAATCACACCCCTATTTCGTTTAACCTACGGGTAAACAACGCTCAAAGTGAAACTTCAATGTGGGAAGAGCGTGTCATACATAAATGGGACTCTGAATTTAAAGATAGTTTTATCCATGATGTCGGTACCTCGACCAATAATCTTTGCTCTAGTTTAGAGGATAATATGTTACTTGACTGTGATTCTGATCGTTTAGTTAACATTTTCACTGATTTCTTAAGCAGTAAGGGTAATGCATATTTTGAAAAACACATAAGATATAAGAAAAATGTATTTTCAAATGACAACTCTAGCTATTCTATGAAAAAATGGTTTGATGAAAGTTGTAAACAGAAAAAGATGCTATATGAAGGAGCACTAAGAAATTACAATTTGAATAAAAACGATGAAAATAGAAAAGAATTTCTCTTGATAAAGAAAGATTTTAAGTATCATTGTAGAATCACCAAACGTAAATATAACAGACAATTGGCTAAGGAACTTGAAAACTTAAAAAATAAAAAACCGAAGGAGTTTTGGAAACTCTTTAAGCATAAGACCAGTGGTCAAAGTAACAACTCTGATATTGAGCTTTGTGATTTTTTTTAACATTTTAAAACATTATCATCAGATATGTCTATCGAAGAAGATACCGAATGCCAGAATTTCGTAAATGACTATGACATGAAATCAAATGAATGCATCTACGATGAATTAGATGAGCCATTTACAATTATGGAAATAAGAAAATGTATTAAAAAGTTAGGTTCTAATAAGGCATGCTCTACCGACAATATAATGTATGAATATTTCAAGGAGTGTATAGATTGTCTAGATAAACCCTTGCAAATCCTCTTTAATTACATACTCGACAAGAAAACCTACCCAAAGTCATGGTCCCAGGGTTTAATCGTACCTATTCATAAGAAAGGGGATCGATCAGATCCAAATAATTACAGAGGAATAACCCTTACGAGCTGTTTCGCAAAACTATTTACATCTTTAATCAATGAGCGTCTAAAAATATGGTCGGTAAAATATGATGTGATCAGTGATGCACAATTTGGCTTTAAATCTAATTTCAGTACAGTAGACGCTATATTTCTACTTAATTCCTTTATTCAGAAACAGTTCCGGGATAAGAAACAATTGTTCTGTTGTTTTATTGACTTACAAAAATGTTTCGATTCTATTTATCGAAACGGCTTGTGGTTTAAATTGATAAAACAAGGTGTTACTGGCAAAGTATTAAGTCTAATTCGTTCATTATACGAAGATGTAAAATTATGTGTTAAACATCTAAATAACGTATCGGATCTCTTCGATTGTAACGTTGGATTATTGCAGGGAGAGACCATGTCACCAATATTATTTTCATTGTTTGTAAATGACATTGAGTTATTTTTACAACAGAATACAGCTCATGACTTTACGCTTGGCCAATTATCCATTTATTTACTCTTATTTGCTGACGACTCGGTTTTAATTTCAGATACCGAGGACGGTCTACAAAGTTTATTGGATGCTTTCGAATTATATTGTAAAAAGTGGAAATTAACAGTAAATGCTGAAAAAAACAAAATAGTTGTTTTTCAAAAAGGCAGAAAGGCACAAAATTGATACAATTTTAAATACCATGGTAAAAGTATAGAACAATTGACCACTTTTAATTGCTTAGGAATTGTTTTTACAAGTAACGGGACCTTCCATAATGCTATTAAAACATTGGTTGGTAAAGCTAATCGGGCTCTGAGCGATTTATTCACTATTACTAGGGGTAAAGAAATACCATTAACAATTATGCTTGATTTATTTGATTCCTTTGTCGCGTCTATTATTTATTATTCGAGTGAAGTGTGGGGCTTCTTAACTAGTGAATTGGTAGAACGATTGCATAGAAAATTTCTTAAGAGATTATTAAAAGTAAAACCCTCAACTAGCAATTCTGCTATATATGGAGAGTTTGGAAGATTTCCGCTCCATGTCATTATTAAAATTAGAATTATTAAATATTTTATAAAACTTTTTACTGAAAAGGGAAATAATTGTATCCTTTCAACATTATTAAACTACAATATTAATAGAAATAGTAGCGATTCAAATGCTGATTGGGTCAGAAACGTTAAACATTTGCTACAGACTATTGGATTTTATGATGTATGGTTATTCCCAGCATCTGTTAACATAAAGATGTTCATTCCAGTGTTGCGACAAAGATTGATCGACATGTATATAGCTGAATGGTATATTGATGTAAATATTAAAACTTCACTGATCTTATACAAACGCCTAAAAACCTCTTTTGATAGGTCTTGCTACCTTGAAAAAATGAATATTCCAACATACAGAAATGCCGTTGCGAGATTACGCTTATCGTCACATCAATTACTTATTGAAACAGGTCGACATAGAAACATCAAAAGAGAAGATAGGAAATGTACTATCTGCAATTTAAATGACATTGAAGACGAGTTTCATTTTATGCTAGTTTGTCCTTTTTATCAAGATCTAAGACATATATATATAAAGAAAATATATTTCAGAAATCCTAATATGTACAAATTAATTTCTATGTTAAACTCAACAAATCTAAATGTTTTAAATGCAATTGGAATATACTATACCAAAGCTAACCACAAAAGAATAAGTGTACTTAATGTAGTAAATGATTAGACGATGAGAGTTATGGCTCCTTTTTCTGATCAGCTTATTGCTTAACATAGCATGAAAACATAGCACCAAGCGCTCTATCCGAATATCTGCATACTTATATATTCCGCTCATTTCAAACATTATTTCCGCCTTCTTGGGAAGTGCATTATTCTTTCAAAATAGTAATTTGATAAACTGTATGTCTATTTTTTTTTTTTTTCGTATGCACATGTATATTGTAAATGTTTTGACGATGAACCATATGTGTTCAAGTCTTATGAATAAACTTCTGTTCTGTTCTGTTCTGTATAAACAAAGCGATTCTCGCGCGTACGTGCCGTTTCAGACCGGTTAGATGTTTTACATATGCATTACCCGGGCACCGTTAGTAAACAAAACATTGACGCTCCATCTCCCATAGAATAGGAGCAAGTGTTGGGTTAACAATAACACCAGATTTTTTAACTCGATAATCGGTAACATGCAATAGACTCACAGTTAAAGAGCATAACATAATCTAAAACCATTCGAGTCAGCGATGGCAACCTTGATGTAGGACCGGTTCGTGGATATATAAAACATAACTTGTTTACTTTATGACGTCACATGTGTCAATCCTTATCGCGTCATTGTTCATCGGCGGTTATCGTACAACTAGACTATATGTTGGATGTTTGCTCTTATTTTATGCAATAATAGCGAAAATACACATTTTCTCGGGCGTGAACATCTGCGGACGCCCTTAAAATGTGTTTATGCCCTCGTGCTTCGCACTCGGGCATAAACAAATGTTGCGGGCGTCCGCAGATGTTCACGCCCTCGAAAATGTGTATTATCCCTATAGTGATTACATAAGCACTGGTGTCGTTTGGGAACTTGAGGAAAGATGGCGGCATTTTCTTTGATCTTTTCCCATTCGAATGTGTCACTTACCGACCTCTAAGTTGGTCATTTATGGACAATGTTTTCTTCATAGATCGTAGGTATATAATTAAAGGAGTATTACGTTGCGGGAGCGATAAATGGGTACGTATTGCACGACTCGTAGCGTGGGAAAATCCATATCTTACTCGACCTTCGGTCTCGTAAGATATCGATTTTTCCACGCTACTTGTCGTGCAATACAAACCATTTTATCGCTCCCGCAACGTAATATTCCGTATTTATCACTCTTTGGAACAAGATTAGTTAGTTCTGGAATAATTAAGGATTTAAAAAACGGTTTGTTGAATATATTTTCCTCCTATTCTTTACTACTCGCCCCGGCGTCGGCGACCGGTTACAGTTTTAGGGCAAGTTGGCATTTTCATTCATAAGTATTTGTGCTAGGGCTTTCATATTTGGAATATAGTTACATCTTATACCTTTCCTTACATTGAATGCGAAAGGTGCTGAGTGTGACCTTCTTTTTGGGGTAAAAAACATGATTTTGGGTGGTTAAAGTTTTAGGGCAAGTTGGCATTTTCATTTAATTTTTAAATTGTTCTCAATAAGTATTTGTGTTAGGGCTTTCATATTTGGAATATAATTACATATAATACCTTTCTTCACATTGTATGTTGAAGATGCTGAGTGTTACTTTTTGGGGGGAAAAACATGATTTTTGTTTGATTTTGATAAATTTAGATAAATTCACAGTTTTTGGTTACATTCCTTTCTAATTGTGATCATTCATTTATCAAATATAATTCTTCAACATATCAAACGGGTTTTGCATGGTGTCAAACATTTGGAAAACCTTTTTTTGGTTTTGCTATTTTTGGACTCGGTCAGTTTTAACATTTGCGTTTAGCTGAACGTTAAAGTTTCATCATTCAAATCACTTCATACTTCACACATTTGTTAAGGACCATAGTACAATTAGGTTAGATAACTCCATTGTATCCTAAATATGGAGTAATGGCCCTTGATTGACTTAGGAAATGTTATTTTTAAATTATTTATATTTAAATGCATGTATCTATTCAGTTGCTTTTACATATAGAGTATATAATATGATTTAATAGTACTTTAAAAGTGCAATATAATGAAATAGTGCTTTAAGTAAATAAGCGGCATAAAGTCGAGCGCGCTGTTCTCCGACAGCTCTTGTTATGTATGCAGTCAGAGTTTGTCGGAAGTGAAAATGACATTGCAATTTCTCCGTAAAAATAAATATACTGAGCAATTTCTTCTTTTGCCACACTAACTCAAAAAGTCGTCTGCTGCAGATGTTTACAAATGGTCTGTATGTGGGTAAGGGTTGATATATGAGGTTTATTTTTCTAAATATTTCAGAATAAATTAGAAAACATTGTGGCAAAAGGAATTACTGCTCTCTATGAGCAATGTCACCTTTTGTCACAATGTTTTCTAAAGTCATCTGCTACATGCATCTGCAAGTGGTAGAAATATCACAAACAAATCTACTTTAGCAACAGAACCCCGTTTCTTCACATAATTTTAACTTTTTACCTTGATTTTCTGACCAATAAATATTAAATATTCGACCCATCACCATTGTTTACATTTTTAAAACAAATCGCTAGATTTTCTGTGACGGATACTCATTTGAATGTCGCTTTTTTACCGAATGTGATATTTAACCAAACCAAATATTCAACGAAATAATTATATATAACTTATTCATACAAAAAGTGTAAGGAGTTGGCTAATATTTCGTTTAATTTGTTTTACCTATTTAGTATAGTCTATTTAACCACGTGTTGGAAGAAAACAACATGGCGGACCATTTAAATGTTTCGCTGATGAGACTAGCATATTTAGAGACTAAATTCAATGTTAAATATGATTTGTATAATCGTTGCAATAGCTGTCTATTATGTTAATATCATGATAACGTTGATCGTACCGGTCGAATATATGTGAAAGGAAAACAAATGCATAACTAAAGCGACTTTGATGGGCTTCCTTACTAGAAACGAGCACACCCCATACGCAACTTCACAGATGATTTGATGGGCACTTGTCGAAGAAATAAATGGATAGAGAGAAAGAATGAATGTATATTGTTTTATGGCGCCTCTCCAGCTAAGGTCATTTAGCGCGCAATTAATTTTAATTATTTATGATCCCTGGGTAAACAAACCAGTACTAGGCTAGAAAATGTGCCTTGCCCAAGGGCACTCCACCATGACCGTAGTGCCGCGACTGGGGATCGAACCCGGGACACCCGCTTTCGAAATCCCCGACGCTAACCACTCAACCACAGCGGATTCCTAGAGAGAAAGAGAAAGAAAAGGCTAAGCAATGCATAATATCATTATGATTAAGGACATGTACGAATATGTTTGAACATGTTTGGACTAGCGCCTATAATTTCGTGCTAACCCGATCCTTCATTCCACTCGCCAATGCTAGCGGGCGCGTGGATGTTTACATACCTGCCGAGAGGGGAGAAAGGGTTACAATTTACAAAGGGTAATTGCGCGGTGCCGTGTTGACAAACTTATCTATATTGTCGTAGTGATATCCAAATAAGTGTGTACACTTAAATATGATATTTACACATTAAGAGACTAGTCATTTTATTTGGATACCTAGAATAAGTGGAATTTATTTTAATTATTTTACTTTTGCTTATGTTTGCATTCGTAATTCAGTCTGATTTGTTTGCTCTATTTTTGTGTGTGTTCTGAGTCATTTACATATACATATTCACACGAACTTTCAATTGAGAACTAGTATAATATCCTTTTTCAATATACCAATTCATTATACATTAACAATGTTCTAGGTAAACAGATGCCGATTTTCCACCCTTGTGATTACAGATAAGACGGGGTAGAAAACATTATTGGTTGGCAGAGTTTGACTACAATTTTAACCAAACAAAAGGTGCCGAACTCCAGAATTTTTTTATTATAGGCAAAGTTTTAAACTGTTCAAAGCTCGTCTTGAAATAGTGAGGCGGTTATGTGTAAATATATACCCAAATTGGTGGTTTTATGGTAAAAGCACTAACAAATTTGCACAAATGAGGTGAAGGATATACTAAATGAGTTTAGATATTATGCCAAGCTGGATTTTTTTCCAGAAGCCCATAAAGTATGTTCTTGTGTCAACTATTCACAAAGATATGACAATTTACAGATATTTCATTTCGGATGGCGGCCATCTTAGTAGTATCTTGGTCTTTTGCACTTTATGGGCTTCTGGGAAAAAATCCAGCTTGGCATAATATCTAAACACATTTAGTATGTCCTTAACCTCATTTGTGCCAATGTTTGTGCTTTTATAACAAAACCCTCAATTAGTTCACATAACCGCCTCGCTAAAACATTAAAGTCATAATTCTGGTATAAAATTAGAGTAATAATTTCACTTTTCAGTACCATAAACATTTAAATATTTATCGTTTATGCTTCACTTTTACTGATAGACATACCCAGTAAGCCAAATGTTATACATTGTCATGACTTTCAATTGACAGTTTTAAAACATTTAGTGAACAAATAGTTCTGAACTATTTATTACTTACTTGGTTGTCACTATTAGCATTATTTGCATAATTTCAACATTTCAAAATTTTGATCTCCATCTGGAGTTCAGCACCTTTAAGTCCATTGATCGCTCACAAGAAGATGTGCTCTAATGATAAGATCAACATTTATAGGCCACTTAATTATTCTGATCAATGAAACTATCCACTTTCATATTCAAAGTGTATCTGTATGCATTTGAGTTATATGTCTTAAATATATTTTATTTTATCTGTTCCATATTTCCAACGCTATTACACCACGAGTTACCAAAGCTACATACATGCATCTTGGGATGATGTATTGTGTATCAAAGTATAGTCACTGTGGCGTTGCCCACACTTAGAATAAAGCCCTGTCTGTGCTACATCTCCTGTTCCTTAACAAAATATGCAATATTTGTGCCATATCGCTCACCTAATTTAACAGAACTTAGTTTTCAAAATCGAAAAACCGTCCCCCGGTGAGCATATCTTTCAGCGGATCGGAATTATTTGAACAATCTTGGTAGTTGGTTACATAAGAAACATTATTGCCAATTTATTTGTAAATCGGGCCAATACTTTGTAGAATAAGGACGTTGCACACGTGTCAAGATTTTAAAGTTTTAACATTATAGATATAATAAAACCCTAGGGCCATGTTTTTTAACTGATCGGAATAGTTCGAACAATGTTGGTTGAAAGTCACAAAAGTATCATTTATGTCAAATTATGATCATATCGGACCAGTTCTTTTGGACAGGGTAAACTTTAAAGTTTTAACTCTATATACATATGAGGAAAATAATCTCAAGGGGACTGCAGCCAAGCTTTTCAACGGATTGGAATTATTTGAACAAACTTGGTAGAGGGTCACCAAAGGAACATTTTTGATAAATTATTTTCAAATCGGTCTAGACCTTTTGACCAAGAAGATTTTAAAAGTGTATGCACTCTTCCCTCTTTATGATGCTACACCATTTGGTTTTAGAAGAGATGTTATTTAAAGAAATTGTGGAAAGTGGGACGGTGAGTGATCACACCGAGCTGTGCTGCTCATGTGTGCTAAAAAGGTAACAAAGTGAAACTGAACCCACATATACACACACAGACACAACTCTTTCCTCTGTTTTTGAACAATATTAATCTTTGTGTTATCAGTTATCAAATTCGCTATTCGGTATATTGATTACAGGTACACACACTTAAACTCACATGTATCAAAGGTGATATCATATAGCAAGTGTATTCGTATACTGGCCCTTTATTACTATGACACTAGAGTATAATCCAAATGCAGCTTTTTAAAATCACAAGCGCGAATGATCGGTGTGTCAAGGAACTATGCATAAACCACAGTTGTAGGCACGGATCAATTGGAAAGATAAAATGCTGAACATACTTTTTCACCGTAGGAATCTGTTCACTGCACTGTTTTGTACACTCGGGTAAATGTCCTAACAACCCTTTAATGGTATCGTGAACCCCTTGTATTCCATTCTCGGTGAAAGGTTCGAAACATTCTCCTGCCTTGTTCAAGGCTAAAACGGCACTCATATAATTCTGAAACTTTGGATTGTTTCTCTGCTTTGTTACAAACGCCATTATTGGACAATCTCGACATGCACACTAAAAAAGGTTTTATTGATCTACCGGGTAGTTTGTTTAAAATGCGGTCGTAAAACCATTGGGGGATTTCGGCCTCAAAAATCTTGAGCGGCGTATTGTGTAATGTGCGGCTATCGTGATACTAATACATCTGCCCTTCCCAATCTGGTTATGCACTGATCGCAAAACAATCACAGAAGTTTCCAAGAAACGTGTTAAAGACACAGTACACATGTATACATATCAGAAAGCATGAGTGTGCAAAACGATTATAATGTACACATGTCATAGTAGCAATAATATTGGTTTTCCAAGTGTAACTCACTTATACCGCCCAGCGCGGATTTATAGGTTGTCTTTTAGTCCAAGTCTCCTTCAACTTTTATCAGATGTAATATCGCGATTAGCATAAACATATAGACTCTTAATGAACAATATTTTATTAGCATTTCAAGTAATCCATGATTAGATGTACGAAATTATCAATTCATGTTACTATGAATAATAATTCAAATTATTCGAAATCGACATAGATTGAATATGTAACCAAACATTCTTCAAACATTATAAGAAGCTAAGCATTGCCTGAGTTTGGCCATTTCAACGAAACAAATGAACTTTCGCAAACTTGAATGAACTTTTGTGAAATTATTTTCAACACTGAAAAATGAGTTAAGAAAGATCATTTCAAAAGGTTGTTTTCACAGATCCCCCAATACTGACTGTCGTGTTTTTTAACCACTAAAGACTACCTGAACAATATTGGTAGATGGTTAGCACAGACAAATTTCTAAGATTTCTTTATCAATTCGGACAGGAAGTTTCAGAGAAGAAGGTTTCTTAAGTAAAGCTTGCACTATGTGCATATAAGGGTAACTAGCCTCGCCCTTTGGCGGCCTCCACGTTTTTAACTTATAAAATTAACTCAAAACAACTTTGGGTAGAAGGTCATCTGAGGAACATTTCTGCCAGAATTATTGAGAAATCAGAGAGACAATTCCAGAGAAAGTGTTCTTAAGTACTGTTATATCACGCCCTTTTTGACGGCATATATATTTTACAAATCATTTAATTCTTTGAACAATTTTGAAAGACCGTTGCGCCACTAAGTCACATTATGTTAAGCATTTATGAACACTCTCCAGACAAAATAATTCACGAAACCTAATCAGAACATTTGTCTCTTTCAAATATAGGTCATGTTGAAAATTGGGTCCCATTGAAACATAATTTTCATGTCGAAACTTCATTATATATGTTCATATTTGTCCTTTGCCTTTATCGAATCTCTGTCAGATTTGAAACGAAAATTATAAAAATGTACATATATTCGATAAAGGCAAAACACAGATACGAACATATAATGAAATACGTTCTAATGCGACCAAGTTTTGAACAGATCAATATATCTTAACAATGATCGTAGTGGCCGAAAGGTAATCGTTGGGTATTTGGAACCGGGCGTCTCGGGTTTCATCCCCAGTCGCAGCAGTCATGGTGGGGTGGCCTAGGACAAGTCATATTTCTTAGCCTAGAACTGGTTTGTTTACAAAGGATGCATGAATTAGTGAACTGTCGCCGGGATATAACTGAAATAATGTTGAAAACGCCGTAAAACCACAATATCAAATTTGAAAATGGATCACCTAGTCAAATAATAGGTCAACAGGCCAAATATTTTTTTAAAAACTGCCTGTGCACAATTTAGACGATTCATTTCTATGCAACCTTCGATTCATGAACTGCTGTAAGAGAAACCTTGATCAGTTTTGATACCGAGTCAAGTGAGATCAAAACATAGGCCACTAGGTTAATACTCAAGCGAGCGATTCACTGTCATCGTGGCCTTCTTGTTCTTTTATAAAGATACAGAAATAAAGACTCAAGTTATAAAATCCAATGAAATTAATATTAAATTAAATGTATAGGAAATATATTGTTGTAGTAGCAATATGTGGCTTTGTATTGTACTATTCTTTGTTTGTGTTTTTTTTATACATTTTTGTATGGTGCTTAACGTCACAGTCAACAACGAATTTCTCGGAAAACACGATTCTTGTTTTATTTGTTGCACGCGCTTTTACCTGATGTTACAATATTTGATTAGGAAACCGTATATCCCGACTTTCGAACGTTACTTATTTTTTGTTTTATAAATTCAATTTTCTCTGAAAGTACGACACAACTTAATTGTTATAGTTGTTAGTCATAATAAAAAGTTCCTACATGCCCTGACTTTTAGTAGAAACCCAGTTTGTTTCCATTTTCATTTATTTTGCATGTTTTCTATGAAATTGATATGACACCACGGAAGTCACAAGAATAAAATACACGACGTCTCTTCGGTTAAAGAAAGTATGGACGAAAATTAGGACCAAAACGTAAACTAGAGGGACATAGTGGCCCTGGATCGCTAACCTGAGTTTTGCCAACCACATAGTCAATCACAAGAACTCATTTTGTGTTAACTGGATTTCCCTTCAATTTGGCCTAATGACCTTGTTTTTGATCCGACATGACCCATATTTGAGCTTGGCCTAGATATCACCAAGACAATCTTTCTTACACAATGTTAAGTGACCTAGTTTTTTTTACCGAAAATGACCCAAATTTAAATATAGTCTATATATTATAAAATAAACATTTTGAGTAAGTGTTAACATCTTCAGGAATGCTAAAAAGATTTTCCTTCAATATGGTCAAGTGACCTATTTATTGAACGCACCTAACACGCATTCGAACTTAGCCTAGATATCATAAAGACAAACGATCCGAAGAAGTTTCAAGCTGCTGAAAAACGTTTTCTGTCGCGTCTTAGATGCTCAAGCCAAAAACTTAACGTTTAACTTGGTCGATATTTTTTTATTGAAAGAGAAAATCGAATTTGTGTCCATTGTTTTATGCAAAAAGATGCCTTAGTGATCGAGGATGAATTTCATGCCCCGTTTTTTGTTGTGAAAAGATTAAGATTATATGAGATTTGTTTCTAAATATATGGTTTAATGCTTTACCAAGCTTACATAATTTTTATTCTTCTCCAAAATGAAAATCTAGTAGTTATTAAAAGAAAAAGCCCTTTATGTTTCAAAATCTTTTGAAGAAATTTGAATGTGCACATTACTACACTGTAAGTTAAATGTAATACAATATGTATGTGTTGTGTTTCGGAGGCATAATTACGCAAATAAACTATTGTACGGTCTTTAGATTGTTATGAATATGTTCTAGGCATAGTGACCTAGTTTTTGAACGGACATGGCGGCCTATATTCAATCTAAACCTAGCTACATGTATCATCAAGACAATTATTCTGACAAAATTTCAACATGCTGAAGTTAAAATTGTAGCTTCCAGGGTGATGTTTCTTAAATTGTGCGTAGAGGCCTAGTTATTGACACCCACATGAACCATATTCGAACTTGGTCTAGATATCACCAAGACAAACCTTCTGTCAAAGTGTAAAGCTACTGAATAAAAGAATGCGGTCTCTCGAATGTTAACAAGATTGTTCTCCAATTTGGCCTTGTGACCTAGATATGATCAAGACAATTATTCTGACAAAATTTCAACATACTAAAATTAAAATTGCAGCTTCAAGTGTTAACAAATCTTTCTTTCAAATTTGCCTAGTGACCTACTCTTTGTCATGACATGACCCATATTAAAACTTGGACTAAATACCATCTAGACAAACTTTATAACAAAGTGTCAAGCTGCTGAATAAAAGAATGCGGTATCTAGATATTAACAATATTATTCTCCAATTTGGCCTGGTGGTCTGGTGTTTGATCAGACATGACCTTTATTCAATATTTGCCTAAAAAATTACCAAGACAAATATTCTGACAAAGTTTCAACATGCCCAAGTTAAAATTTCAGCTTCCAGTGTTTTAACAAGTTTTTTATTCAATATTGTCTTGTGACCTAGTTTTCTCACGACATGGCCCATATTCGAACATGGCTTAGAAATCATCAAGACAAACTTTCGGACAAAGTGTCAAGCTGTATTCACCGTGCTCAGAAATGAAATCCATGCTCTAAATCAGATTTCGGATTGTCAATTTCGGGATTGAATTTGCTTCTGACCAATCGTATATTTGTGATCACAAATTATGAGTACAGATTAAACTTTAATAGTTTTAAAGCTTGGACACAATTTGAAGTTGATGAATAGGCAAAAGGTCATGTAAATATTGTCAAGAAACACTTAACCAGGTCGGATGTGATTTTCTGCGTCTGTGTTCTTCTTGATCGAACAGGGATAGACACTATACCGGTCGGATGTGATTTGCTGTGTCAGTTCTTCTGGATCGAACAGGGATAGCTCAATCGGTATCAACGAGAGATATCAATATAGGTGTGGCGAGTCCAGGCTCCAAAACTATAAAAATTTAATCGGTGCTCAGAATGTGTGCTACGTTATCCGATTGGTCAGAAGCAAAATCGTTTTCCAAATTTACCAATCATAAGCATTATTTGGACCGTGGAGTTCATTCCTGAGCACTGAGAACGTTTTCAGAGTTTTAAAAATTGGTCACGTGACATTCAGAAAATAGTTTCGAGTGGAAAGGTGCTACATGCTGACTTAAGATGCCTTGATCCGGTAGCTCAGTTTGTAGCGATGCAGACTGTAGATCTAGGGGTTGTGAGTTCGAAGCTCAGCTAAGACAACATTCTTTCCGACGTTTGACAAAAGTTAATGCGACAAGCGTCATTTTTCTTCCACCAATGGGCTAACAGTCTATGTATGAGAGCAGCCAGTTGCTTGGAAAGATTGATGTGTGGAGTACTGGTGTCAAAAACACGTGGATAGGTGAACTGGCCACTGTGATATGACTAAAAAGATTTTGGAAATCTTGTTAAAATCCCAATTGCTTGGGCTTAATGTTGCATCCTTTCTATTGAGGATAAATACATTTAGTTTCTCTGTGCAAGATAATGACATATTTTCACTAAAAGGTGAAGTTATACAACAAGTGAAGATAACTAATTGTGTGTTTAAAAAATAGAAACAAGTTAAAATGAATTGAGATCCCTAGCCAAAATAACAAGAGTACCAAGAGGGCCAGTATTACTCCACTGTCATTAGCGAAACATTTACTCACAATTGCCATATAATGCAAAAGAGCCCCACCCCATGGCGGCTATGTTTAAACCAATTACGTGGCTTTAAGGTCACCCAAGGAACATTTCTACAAAATGATTTGAAAAAAGGCTTCATACTTTCGGAGATTTTTTTTGAAATGTTCACTACGGTAAAACATCCGCACATCCCTAGCGGCCATGTATTTTGGGCTTGAAGGAATCTGATAGAGGGTCACACAATGAACATTTCTACAAAAATATTTTGAAATCGGCCAACCAGTTTGTGAGGAGAATATTTCTTAAGTTTTTTACTTTCTGTTGCCATGGAAACCACCGTTGCGTGAATTCAAAATATTTGAAAGAATTTAGGAAAAGGCATTGAGAATATGCAACCTAAGAAGTTACATTCCATTTAGCACATATATTACAGAGGAGAAGTTGTTTGAAGCCGAAGGTTAATGAACGGACACGACATACAATTCACAATGACCAAAGCTCAACTGCCTTTCAGTCAGTGGAGCTTAAAACTGTAAAAGAACACTTGCCCCACCCTTGTATAAAGTTTACAAGTGTTTGCTCAAATTTGACCAAGTGACCCATTCTCCTTCGCAGAGTTGTCGTTCATTACACTCACATACATGAATGTAATGAGTCGATAGTGTTAGAGAATGCAAGTGACCTGGGGGATTACCCCACATTACCTAGTTTCGAACCTTTCTTTGATTTGATGGAAATTAATGTTCTGATGATTTGTCATAAACATTTGGTGTAAGATGTGAACAGTATTGTGTTCACAAGATTAATCTGAAAATTGACAAAGTGACCTAGTGTTGGACCAAACAGGACCCAGTTTCACACCTGACTGGGAGTTGATGGAGATGTTATGATGATTTCCTATAAAGATAGGATGAAAAATGTGGCCTTTGATGTGAAGGTTTTTCTAAAAATATAAACCTAGTGACATTGTTCTTGACCCCACATGAGACAGTTTCGTATCAAACTGGGATTTGACGGAGATGAATGTTCTGATGATTTATCATGAAGATTGGATGAAAAATGTGGCCTCTAGTGTGTTCAAAATATTTTTCTAAAATTGGGTGTAGTGATCTAGTTTTACACCTCAAACTTTTCAAACATGACTGAGAGCTGATGAAGATGATTGTTCGGATGTTTTTTAGCTCTACTGGCCAAATTTTAGCTCTACTGGCCAAAGGCCAGAAGAGCTTATGCGATGGCGTTGTGTCTGTGCGTGCGTCCATGTATCCGTAAACAATTGATTGTGAACGCGATAAAGTCTTCAGTTTGTATTGTATCTCAATTAAACTTATACAGTAGTTAGATATCCATGAGAGCTCGTTTCCTTTTGCAAACCAGCCAGATCCGCCCATGCAAGACTGGATAATGGCTCTTGAAATTATCAAAATTGCTACAATACAGCTTGTGAACACAATAGAGCCTCCATTTAATAATCGATCTTCACCAAACTAAGATGGTAGTTAAATATTGATGAGAGCTCGGTACTGCTCATGAATATTTCAAACATTTCGTTTGTAATAAATTTAGAGCAAATCGCATTTCATACCAGTTCAAATTACCATGCCTGTGTTCAACCTCAGTGTTCAATAAACATTTCTATAATTGCCATTTATTCGTCCATAATACAGAAATATGCAAACTTACATAATAAATACACAGTTTATCATAAACAAGACTTGCTTATTCTTCTTCCCTTTGTTGCCCATACATACACATACATTCTCTGGATTGAAAATGACCAAAGAACCATGCAAGTAGAGCATAGGCCTCTTGTTTATGAAAATCGGATGGAAATGTGTCCTGTGTTAACAAGTTTTCTTTCTAAAATTGGACATGTGACCTAATTTTTAACCCCGTTTGATCCAGTTTTAAACCTGACTGGAATTTGATGGAGATGAATCTTCTGATGGACCCTTATGTTGATTTGATGAAAACTAAGGCTTCTAGAGTGTCCCAATAGTTTTGGGTTTTTTAATTAAGCTTAGTGACCAAGTTTTTTACCCCATGTGACCCAGTTTTATAGTTTGACCCAGATTTGATGGAGATGAAAGTTCTAATGAATTTTCATGAAGATTGGATGTAGAGTGTTCACAAGGTAATTCGGTGAATAAGTCCCGAGTACTTTTTTACAGTAGGTTATTTCCCTTTCATTGTTATTGTAATTCTATATATTTCATATACAATATATGTTCAAATGATCAACACTGGTGTTTTGATGGCAATCTTAGTGATACTTGCCGTCTGACATTTTCCTATGGTGATTAACATTCTTCATATAGTTTTGAATCAAATGCATCCAACCATCCCTTGGATATGTATTCAAACTGACTGACAGAAACCGACAGACAATGCCAAACCAATAGCCCATCTGCCTTTGGCGGGGGATAATAACAATTTGGTATCAACAACAAGAGGCCCATGAGGGCCTATGTTCTACTGGTATGGTTCTTTGGTCATTTTCAATCCAGAGCATGTATGTATGGTGAAGATCGGATAGTAAATGGAGGCTCTTTTGTGTGTTCACAAGCTGTATTATAGCAATTTTGACAAGTTCAAGGGCCATAATCCAGTCTTGCATAGGCCGATCTGGCTGGTTTGCAAAAGGAACCAAGCTCTCATTGATATCTAACTACTGGATAAGTTTGATTGAGATTCAATCAAAACTGAAGACTGTATCGCGCTAACAAGCAATTGTTTACGGACGCAGATGCACGGACGACAGACATCACACCACGGCATAAGCTCTTCTGGCCTTTGGCCAGTAGAGCTAAAAATGGAAATAAATCTTGATCTAAACAAGTTATTGTTCTGTTTATTTCATGCTTTTACTAACTGTTGACATGTAAAGGCAAATTAAAGGAAAAATCAGCAGTAAAAATTATCACTTGGTAAAGCTCACTTTTATAAAAGGTGAGCTATTCAGGATATATTCCAGTGTTAATTCTTAATAATCCAATGAAAAAAGCTTACAATAAATACACATGTTAAAGTAATGGAAGTTTTCAACATAGCTTGGGCATTACAAGTTAAGTTGATATTGAACTAACCCTTTCCAACATACAACAATTGTCTGGTAGAACATTGCTGCATCAAGCAGCATCTGCATGTGGGAAAGGGTTAAATGAAACTGTTTGGATAAACCAAAAGCATTGGACCTTAACTGTTGTTTAGCTGTTTAGAACTTTGAAATAAATAGTAATTGATTGGTTGATTAGAGCTTAACACCATTTTCAACATTTTAACATTTATATTCCAGTCAAAGTGACTTTGGTCAATCATACGAAAGAGTGAAAAGTCGAGGCAGGATTTGAATTCAAATCTCTTGATTGTTAGTCGTTACCGATTGAGCTATGACGGCTTGGAATAACTATTGAATAACAAGAGGCCCATGAGGGCCTATGCTCTACTGGTATGGTTCTTTGCTCATTTTCAATCCAGAGCATGTATGTATGAAGAAGATCGGATAGTAAATGGAGGCTCTTTTGTGTTCACAAGCTGTATTATAGCAATTTTTACAATTTCATGGGCCATAATCCAGTCTTGCCGGATCTGGCTGGTTTTCAAAAGGAGCCAAGCTCTCATCAATATTTAACTACTAACTAAGTTTGGTGAAGATCAGATAGTAAATAGAGCCTCTATTGTGTTCACATGCTCAATTATAGCAATTTGAACAATTTCAAGGGCCATAATCCAGTCTGGCTGGTTTTACGGAAGGAACAGAGCTCTCATGGATATCTAACTACTGTATAAGTTTGGTTGAGATACAATCAAAAGTGAAGACTGTATCGTGTTAACAAGCTCTTTTATAGCAATTTTTACCATTTCAAGGGCCATAATCCAGTCATGCATGAGCGGATCTGGCTGGTTTTCGAAACGAACCAAGCTCTAATGGATATCTAACTACTGTATAAGTTTGGTTGAGATACAATCAAAAGTGAAGACTGTATCGTGTTAACAAGCTCTTTTATAGCAATTTTTACCATTTCAAGGGCCATAATCCAGTCATGCATGAGCGGATCTGGCTGGTTTTCGAAACGAACCAAGCTCTAATGGATATCTAACTACTGTATAAGTTTGGTTGAGATACAATCAAAAGTGAAGACTGTATCGTGTTAACAAGCTCTTTTATAGCAATTTTGACCATTTCAAGGGCCATAATCCAGTGATGCATGGGCGGATCTGGCTGGTTTTCGAAAGGAACCGAGCTCTCATGGATATCTAACTACTGTATAAGTTTAATTGAGATACAATCAAAAGTGAAGACTGTATCATGTTAACAAGCTCTTTTATAGAAATTTTTACCATTTCAAGGGCCATAATCCAGTGATGCATGGGCGGATCTGGCTGGTTTTCGAAAGGAACCGAGCTCTCATGGATATCTAACTACTGTATAAGTTTAATTGAGATACAATCAAAAGTGAAGACTGTATCATGTTAACAAGCTCTTTTATAGCAATTTTGACCATTTCAAGGGCCATAATCCAGTCATGCATGGGCGGATCTGGCTGGTTTTCGAAAGGAACCGAGCTCTCATGGATATCTAACTACTGTATAAGTTTGGTTGAGATACAATCAAAAATGAAGACTGTATCGTGTTAACAAGAAATTGTTTACGGACGCACGGACGCACGCACGCACGGACGACGGACAAATCGCCACGACATAAGCCCTTTTGGCCTTTGGCCAGTAGAGCTAAAAACTGTGGATTCAAGCAAGATTAAAGTTTGTAGTAAGACTGCAAAATATGACTTTGAAAACATTTAGGCAAAACTATGGAAAATCTTTTTAATGAAATTGTAATTATTGTGTTGCAACATTTTGGCAAAATGAGGAATTGTTTGTTATTAGACATTATATCCTTTTTGCCACAATGTTTTCAAAAGTTCTCTTCTGCAGAGGATTCAAAATGTGTCTGCACATGAAAAAGAGTTACTGTGACTCTGCTCAATTCATAAAGTATTGTTTAACCCTTTCTTTCCCTCATACAACAATTCTACAGCCGACGAATTTGAACATATTTTGTTAAAAAATAGAAAATCTCTATAATTGAATGGATAACCTATGACTAGAAGTGGAAATCATTGTGGACAAAGGAGAAATTGCTCGTTTTGTCACTATGTTTTCAAAAAGCTGTCTGGTGCAGAGGCGTCAAAAAGCATCTATATGAGGGAAAGGGTTAAGTATATATATTTGTTTTAAAAAAAGGAATATGACATCATTGAAGCATAGAACATGAAATGAAGCAAATCCACAGAAGCATATTTTAGACTGCCATCATAACACACATCCTCGGTACCCAGGCTTCTAATAAAATATCATAACACACATCTTCGGTACCCAGGCTATTAATAAAATATATGAGATTTTTACAGCCAATTTGCAGCAGACGACTTTGAAATCATCTAGGCAAAAATATTGAAAATCTCTATAAATGACAGTTCAATTATTGGATAGAGTTAAAAACATTTTGGCAAAAGGAGAAATTGCTCATATTGAGCAATTTCTCCTTTTGTCACAATGTTTTGAAACAATTGCCTGCTGCAGGGTCATCACATAAAAATCAGGCAAACAAGCTACATTGGGGTCAACGGACTTCATTGAAATTTTACACACAGCCTAGTTATGAACTGATATAGTGAAGTTCAAACCCTGTTCCGTTTAGATGTTATTTGTATTTGAAAAAGGTCATATTTCTATGAAAACAAGAGGGCCATGAGGCCCTGGAATCGCTCACCTGAGAATGGGCTATTTAAGACATAACTCTTTCAGCGCCAATGGCGATATCATCAAGACAAACCTTCTGACAAAATTTCAAGCTGCTCAAGTCAAAAATATAGTGTTAACTAGATTTTTCTACAATTTGGCCTAGTGACTTAGTTGTTGACCTGACCTGACCCATATTCGAACTTACCCTAGATATCATCAAGACAACATGCTCAAGCCAAACATGTGGCTTCCAGAGTGTTAACAAGAGTTTTCTTAAATTTGGCCTAGTGACCTAGTTTTTGATCGGACATGACCCATATTCGAACATGGCCTAGATTTCATCCAGACAAACTTTCTGATAAAGTTTCAACATACTCAAGTTTAAAATGTGTCTTCCAGAGTGTTAACAAGATTTTCCTTCAATTTGGCCTAGTGACCTAGTTTTTGACCCGACATGACCCAGTTTCGAACTTGGCCTAGATTTTATGGAGATTTATGTTCTGATAAACTTTCATGAAGATTGGATGCAAAATGTTGCCTCTAGAGTGTTAACAAGCAAATGTTGACGACGGACGATGGACGACGGACAAAAGGCGATCACAAAAACTCACCTTGAGCACTTTGTGCTCTGGTGAGCTAAAAAGAAGGAATTGTTATTAGATTACAAAATGAAAAAGTTTATTTTTTCAATTATTATTGTAAATTGTCATCTGAAACTTGGCATTTACATTTTAATGTATATAAATAACAAAATAAACACACTTTTCCACTGGAATGAAGTATAGACTGAGTGGTAACTTTTAACAAAAAAATAAAAGTGCAGGCCAACACTACCATATCCCTTTTTATAATTGTTTTGCGAAGAGAAACTAAGACCCCAAATTACAAGGGGGTCATTTGTTTCAAAAACATAACTTTTACACAATGTAAGCATAAACAAGAGGGCCATGATGGCCCTGGATCGCTCACCTTAATTATACAATGTACTGCAATGTAAAACACATCAAGACAATTATTCTGAATGCAACCTCCACAGTGTTAACAATATTTTCCTTCATTTGGCCTAGTGATCTATATTTCTTTACCTGATATGACCCATAATCCAACATGGACTAGATATCATTAAGACAACATTCTGACAAAGTTTCAACTTGCTCAAAGTAAAAATGCGGCCTCCGGAGTTTGAACAATATTTTCCTTTATTGACCTAGTTTCTGATCCAATATGACCCATATTCAAACTTGACCTCGATATAATTCAGACAAACATTCTGACCAAATTTCAAGCTGCTGAAGCAAAACATGCGTCATCCAAAGTGTTCACATATTTCCTTCAATTTGATCTAGTGACCTAGTTTTTGACCCAGCATGACCCATATTCGAACTTGGCCTACATATCATCAAGAAAAACATTCTGATAAAGTTTCATCATGCTGAAATTAAAAATGCAGTATCCAGAGTGTTAACAAGATTACCCTTCAATTTCGCCTAGTGACCTAGTTTTTGACCCGGCATGACCCATATCCGAACTTGGCCTAGATATCATTTAGACAAACATTCTGACCAAATTTCAAGCCGCTGAAGCAAAACATGCGGCTTCTACATATTTGAACTTGACCTAGATATCTTTAAGACAAACATTCTGACAAAATTTCAAGCTGCTGAAGCAAAAAATGCGGCATCCAAAGTGTTAACAAGATTTTCCTTCAATTTGGCCTAGTGACCTAGGCATATTCGAACTTGGCCTAGATATAATTCAGCTCAACATTCTGACAAAATTTCAAGCTGCTGATTGATTGATTGATTGATTGATTGGGGTTTAACGCCGTTTTTAACAATTTCTCAGTTATATCACGGCGGGCAGTTCACCTATTCATGCATTTCCTAGTTGTCTCACACCAGTACTCCACACAACAATCTTCCCAAGCAACTGGCTGCTTTTCCACATATAATTAGCCCATTGGTGGAAGACAAATTACGCATGTCGCATTGACTTTTGTCAATCCTCAGAAAGAAAGTTGGCCGAGCCGGGATTCGAACTCACAACCCCCGGATTGACAGCCCGCGTCGCTACCGACTGAGCTACCGGGGCTCGGCTTTCAAGCAAAAAAATGCGGCAGTGTTAACAAGATTTTCCTTCAATTTGGCCTAGTGACCTAGTTTTTGACCCAGTATGACCCATATTCGAACTTGGCCTAGATATAATTCAGCTCAACATTCTGAACAAATTTCAAGCCGCTGAAGCAAAACATGTGGCTTCTACAGAGTTAACAAGATTCCCCCTCAATTTGGCCTAGTGAACTAGTTCCTGACCCAATATGACCCATATTTGAACTAGACCTAGATATCTTTGATACAAACATTCTGACCAAATTTCAATCTGTTGAAGCAAAAAATGCGCCATCCAAAGTGTTAACAAGATTTTCCTTCAATTTGACCTATTGACCTAGCTTTTGACCCGGCATAACCCATATTCGAACTTGACCTAGATATTTTTTAATACAAACATTCTGAGAAAATTTCAAACTGCTGAAGCAAAAATTGCGGCCACTGGAGTGTTAACAAGATTTTCCTTCAATTTGACCTAGTGACCTACTTTTTGACCCGACGTGACCCATATTCGAACTTGACCTACATATCATCAAGACAAACATTCTGATAAAGTTTCAAGTTGAAAATGTGGCCTCCAGAGTGTTAACAAGATTTCCCTTCAATTCGACATAGTTACCTAGTTTTTGACCTCATATGGCCCAGTTTCGAACTTGTCCAAGATTTTATGGAGATGAACGTTCTGATAAACTTTCATGAAGATTGGATGCAAACTGTAGCCCGTAGAGTGTTAACAAGCTCAAATGTTGACGACGCACGCCGGACGACACACAACGCACAGCGGACGGACGCCGGACAAAATGTGATCACAATAGCTCACCTTGCACTTCGTGCATAGGTGAGCTAAAAAATCACAGCAACTGCTATCTGTTTTCGCCCATTTCTGTTACAATTTTCACAGGTGATATGTTTGTCAGGTCATCTACTCCAAGACCGCAGGCTGGACACGCAAAACTTGGGTCAGCTTTCATGTGACTCTGTTAAAGAGCATATAAAGAACTATTTAATATCTTTCCAACAAACAACTGTACAACAAATCTTCAGACGTCAACCTTGAAAGTATCTAGGTCAAAATATGGAATATGTCTGCAAATAAGAGTATAATAAATGTCTATAAATAAGAGTATAATTATTGAATAATGTTAAAAACACTATGGCAAAAGATGAAATTGCTCTTTATGAGCACTTTCTCCTTTTTCCAGAATGTTGTCAAGTTCTCTGCTTAAGATGTGTGATATTTCAAGTTAACTTTTAAAACTCTGCCTGATGCAGACACGTTTGGACTCCTTTGAAAGAGGCCGGGCAACAACACCGTTGGAAAAGGAGGCCAGGCAACAACACTGTTGGAAGGAGGCCAGGCGACAACACCATTGGAAAAGGAGGCCAGGCGACAACACCATTGTAAAAGTAGACCTTTTTCATAAGGAGCAATCTCTCCTTTTGTCACAATATTTTCTATTCTAATAAGAATTTATTTTCCTTTACAGAACATTTCCCTGTTTTATACGGCATCTTTTCAACTTTCATTTGCGGCAGTTTTGGTTTATGTGAGAAAGAGCAAATACCAGACATGCTTTTCAGACTGTTCCAAATTGGATGTTTTTAACCCATTTCCTCATACAGATGAGCTTTAACACTTACCCACATATAGACGCCTCTGCAGCAGACGACTTTTGAAAACATGGTGGCAAAAGGAGAAATTGCTCAAAACAAGCAATTTCTCCATTTGCCACAATACTTTCAACTTTTTGCATTAATTATTCATTTATAGCGATTTTCTGGGTTTTTGCCAACATGCTTTCAAAGTCGTCTACTGCATGTTTGCTGTATTTGGGAAAGGGTTAATGACTTAGAAGCAGGCCAGACCACTTTTGTAAACATATTTTGAAAAGTGGATGTTGCTAAACTTAATTCTTTCAACTCCGTTTCAAAATTAAATTATTAAGTTTTTAAGATACATGTATTTGCATATTTTCCTCAGGTCATTCAGATTTGCTGCCCACATACAATAGAGGACATGTCTTGCAGTTAAATATGTCATGTTGTTTTTGTTCGCTCTATATACAGACATTGATCTTGCATACAATACAAATGATAATAGTGATGGGTGACTTTTGTTCCATTTGTTTTAATTGGGTTTTACACCATTTTCAACATTATTTCAGTTATGTGAAGGCAATAGTTCACTTATTCATGATCTCTGGGTAAACAAACCAGTACTAGGCATGGTGGCCCAAGGACACTCCACCATGACCACGACTGGCGATCAAACCAGGGATGCCCAGTTTCAAATCCCCGACGCTAACCACTTGACCACGGCGGGTTCCTGACTTTTGTTCCAAGTTGTAAGTATAAAAAGCTCTACAGGCACAAACAAAAAATACTTACATTTATACAATAAAAGCAGAAGATATGTGAACAACCAATTTCCTGGGCTCTGATTGGCCACTCTCCACATATAGCACATGTAGTGTAGTCTCGGGGTGAATTTGATGAATGACTAGATTGGACAGATACTGGCAGCATCTTCCTTACTATATAGTTTTTGATTCTTTGAAAATTGACAAGGGGAAGTATAAAGAACAGGAACTCCTGCAAGTAGAAAAAAAATACAGTTTCAGAATATTAATTGATTAATTGATTAACTGGTTAATTGATTTACTGGAGTTTAACTCTTTCTCACTTATAGATGCATTTTGATGCATCTGCAGCAGATGACTTTTGAAAATATTGTTGCAAACGGTGAAATTGCTTATAATGAGCAATTTCTCCTTTTACCACAATGTTTTCAACACTATCATATAATTAAACTCTCAATTATGGAGATGAATTACATTTTTTTTTACATTACAACGTTTCCAAAGTCGTCTGCTCGAGATTTGTTGTATGTGGGAAAGGGTTAAAACAGCATTCTTCACAGGAGACTGGCTAACTTCCAATGAAGATATTTAACCCATTGCTGGAAAACAAAATGCCGCTAGTCACAAGGACTTTTGAAAAAGAATGTCCCAGGATAAGGATTCAAACTCTAGACCCCTTGATCGATAGCCACATTGTTACCAACTGAGCTAACCTGTTTTTCCAAAAAGAGAATTTTAAAGTTTTTACTGCATACATATAAGGAAAAAAAGCCAGGTAACCTGACAGCCATGTTCTTCAATGGATCAGAACAAGAGAAAGTTGATGCAACGCATCAATGTCGCCGGAAATCCATACTACAGTTATGCATAACACTAACATTATAGTAGTTGAATAAACAGTTATCAACTGAGGGGCATATTGGAACATCAGGGGTGGGGTCAAGTGAAAATGTTTCATAACTTGCATTGTTTGATCAACGAAGTGAATGATAATTGAAGCCTTTCATTGTTTATGATCAATCTCCATTCCAAAGTAGGTTGACCATACACACAACCAACTAATTATTGATCATAAACAGTAATAGAAATGAGTAATCTTGCCAATCATTAGTCTTAGTATGCATACAGTGCTTTCATTAAGGAATAATTATAAGATTTGTGAATTCCACATACACTTTTCAAGATGTTTGTCAGAATATTTGAATTTTATTATTTTTCAATAAAAACACTAATCAGACAATTTAGGATTTGCATGCAATAGCACGTCATTTTGCCTTTTCTCTATTAAAGTCAACAGAGGACACCTTTGCAGCAATCTACTTTTAAAATAATGAGATAAGGGTTAAATCGCTGAAGACATGAGTTTTCTCTTTTTCTCAAAATGATATTAGCTTGGCATCCTAATTATATCATACTTTAACAAATGTTGAAATGTAGTCCAATATTTATAAATCAGCCCACCTTCGAAATATAATATCAGCTAAACAGTTAAATCTCAATGAAATTGTTGTATAATTTAAACTTAATTTCGAACATAAACTGAGCCCTACAACATGTTAATTTATTTTAATTATTTCCTTCCTTTTTTATGATGAAAATAACAAACTACTCATGTTTTAAAATTATATTATGATGAGCGTCCTTGTGTCAAATGCATAACAATATGCAGATCGGAAGCAATATGCATTTAGGGAATTAAATGACACATTTAAAATTATCAAGGACGAAATAATTTTGTACGAAAGACCGATTCTTTCTTATTCGCAGAGGTGTCGTTCTTGAAACTCTCTTTATAGGCAGAGAATGTTCGTTCAAAGTAATTTTTCTAATAAAACCAGTTTTATCTCAGTTTGTTCTTTTCTTCATTTGTTTCGAACTAAATAAACATTTTAAATCACCTATGATTTACTATTTGTAAGTGAGTGTAAAGAGCGGCTCTCTGCAAAGGAGATTGATCTACGCAGTTGGTATGTAAACCAAATTAGACTGTGCGACGTAAAGGTTTGTAGTTATCGCCTTTGGTTACATGTAGTATATAGTGTAAAATAAAGTATTTCAGTCTAGCTAATAGGGACTGTTTTGTCTTCGTAAATAAAACAAAAAAACATAAATGCGAGTCAAAATAAAGAAACTAAAAATACCTAAAACATCGGAATTTTTATTTCATTTTAGATGTGTCATTACTTAGTGTTTTTAAACAAACACAATTGTAATATGTTCAAGACATCTAAATGTGTTTCTTTCTAATAATAATCCCCCCTCCCATGTGATTTCCGAAAACCTATTAAAAATAGAAGTCGCGGGCTTCTGCCCGGCGACTAATAACTTGAAAAGTTTTGAACAGTTTTGGGAGAGGGTCACCAAAGATTCATTTGTGCCAAACAACTTTCAAATCAGGCAAGTACTTTTGTACAAGAATAACTTTCGATGCCAGAATTCTGCAAGGATCAAAAAAGCTTGGAAGGGATTTTGGACAAGACATTGAGAGGATGCTTGCTGGGAAGTTTCATCCTAATTGACCCACTGGTTACAGAGGAGAAGATAACTAATGATGGACGATGGACAATGCATGATGACCACTGGACAATGGGGGACAACAAAACTCACCTTGAGCACTTCATGCTCAGGTGAGCTACAAACATACTGTGATCAAACACAAGTCATTGTATTTGTTCATACTTACAGAAAATCCATGCCAAAGCAACTCTCTGGTCATAAACTCAAAGGTCACCTGAAAAACATTAATACATACAATTTAATTACAAGAACTTGATTACCACTCTCACTCAAAGAACAATTATACTGACCCTTTCCTAAATTCAAGCCGAGCCCTGGTAGCTAATAAGTCGGTAGAGACCCGGGCTGTCAATCCAGGGGTTGTGAGTAAGAACCCCAGCTTGGCCAACATTCTTTCCAACGTTTGACAAAAGTCACTGTGGCATGCGTCATTCGTCTTTCACCAATGGGCTAACAGTCTATGTGGAAAAGCAGCCAGTTGCATTGAAAGTATGTTGTGCGGAGTACTGGTACAAGAAAACCAAGAAACATATTAGTAGGTGAACTGGCCGCCATGTTATGAAATTTGTTAAAAATGGCGTTGAACCCCAATCAATCAATCAAATCCTAAATTCAAGTAAACTGCAACAGATGACTTTGAAATGTCTTGGAAAAAATATAGAAAATCTCTATAAATAAAAGTAGAAAAGAGTTGAAAACGGTGTTGTGGCAAAAGGAGAAAGTGGTCATTATAAGCAATTTCTCCTTTTGTTACAATGTTTGTACAAGGAGTCTGCTACAGATGCATAACAATGCTTCTGCAAACAAGAAAGGGTTATATAAGCACGGTCCATTCTCAAAATATTCATATATATCTCTGTATTCCTAAGTGTGCTCCACATACAACAAATCTGCAGCAGACAACTTAGAAAACATATCCGAAAAATAATGGAAACTCCCTTTGAATGAAAGTACATTAGGTGAATAGAGTTAAAAACATTGTGACAAAAGGAGAAATTGCTCGTTTTGAGCAATTCCTACTTTTGTTGCCATGTTTGCTGCAGAGGCATCCGAAAGTGTCTATATAAGGGAAAGGGTTAAGGAGAGATTTATAACTTACATTTAACCCTTTCCCACATATAGACGCTTTCTGATGCCTCAGCAGCAGAAGACTCTTGAAAACATTGTGACAAAAGGAGGATGTTTTCAACTTTTTTCAGTAGTTATACTTTCATATAAAGAGACTTTCCAGGTTTTTGGCATGATTGTTCTCATAGTCGTCTGCTGCAGATGTGCTGTATGAGGAAAAGGGTTAACACTGTGGTCTATTTTATCCTTGACCACATACAGACACTTTCTGATGCCTCCGCAGACGACTTTTGAAAACACTGTGGCAGAGATGAAATTGCTGATGATGAGCAATTTCACCATATCCCACAATGTTTTCAACTCAATTTAATAATTAAACTGACATTAATGAAGATTTTTCACATTATTGATGAGATATTTTCAAAGTCATTCGCTGCAGATTTGTTGTATGTGGGAAAGGGTTAAACCTTTCACACAGGCAGATGTGTACACTGGAATCACTGTGTCGGTCAGTTAGTTGGACCGTTTATAATAGTATGGCATTTGATGTTTATGAAGCAAATTACTTAAATTTTTTCAAGATAATTTAACCACTTTTTCTGAAGCCTCTGCAGCAGACAACTTTTGAAAGCAATTGGCACAAGGACAAAATGCTCTTTATGAGAAATTTCTCCTTCTGTCGTAATTGAACTCCAATCATTGATTTTACTTTCTTTTATTGTATTTTTCCTGGATTTGAAAGTTGTCTGCATATTGGTTGTACCCTTGCTTGAGGTCAGCAGGTTACTTTTGAACACATTGTGGAAAAAAGAGAAATTATTAATTTTGATTTATTTCTCAAATTCCCTCTCTGAATGTTTTTGACTTGGTAACAATTATTCCAATCAAAATGATTAATATAATAATTATTTGTTTATGGGAGTTATTTCCCTTTACCTGTCTAGAGCCTTGTTGTTTGGGGAACACAGAGCGGACTCCAACTATTCTTTCTAGAACGCTGAGATATTCTCCCTTCTTCAAGAATATGAGGAAGTTGACGAGAGTGGAAATCTTGAAGCCAAGCTCTAACCATCTGATTAGTACATCTACCTGTCAATAGAAAAGTTGTTCTTTTGTAACCCTTTCCCACATACAGATGCTATATGATGCCTTTGCAGCAGATAACTAAAAAAAAACCATTGTGGCACAAGGAGAAATTGTTCATCATGAGAAATGTCTCCTTTTGTCATAATGTTTTCAACTTTATTCAAAACTGTTTTTGCTTTTTTTTTCATTTTAAGAGATTGTCCGTATTTTTGACTTTTTGACTAAATGTTTTCAATGTCGTCTGCTGCATATTTGTTGTATGTTGAAAAGGATTAATCATTACTTTAACTATGTCCGACAAACAAAAAAGCATTAAACATTACTCAATCCTTAAACCTTTCCCACATACTACAAGCCTCCAGCAGAAGAAAAATATATGGAAAATCTTGCAGAAGAGTACAAATTGCTAAATATGTGACAATTTCCTCTATTCAATACCACAACATATTTTTCAATTCTGTTTCAAACTAAAATGAAATCTGCCTGAAAAAATGGTCCAACCTGACCCTGGTACAAACTGGGAAGAGTTAACCCTTTCCCTCATACAACAATTCTGCAGCAGACGAGTTTGAACATATTTTGTCAAAACATAGAAAATCTCTATAATTGAATGGATAACCTATGACTAAAAGTGGAAAACATAGTGGCAAAAGGAGAAATTGCTCGTTTTGAGCAATTTCTTCTTTTGTCACAATGTTTTCAAAAAGCCATCTGCTGCAGAGGCTTCAGAAAGCGTCTATATGAGGGAAAGGATTTAACACTTTTCCATGTCACAACAAAAGCTAGCTCAGCAGTTAGGCAGTAAAAGTATCCCCTCATACAAACACCCACTAGCTACACTTTTGTGTATGGAGCAAAGTCAGCGTCGAGGACTTAAAACTGGGTGTCATTCCCAAGTGTGAACCAGGGTTCTATATATTCCATTCTTTAATTGTATTTTCATTTATAGAGATTTTTATCCAAATGTTGGCTTAGATGTTTTCAAAGAAGTCTGCATGCACGATACAACAAATTTGCAGCAGATTTGAATGCACCTTGGTCAAATTTTGCCACTATGTTTTCAGAAGTCGTCTGCTGCTAAGGCATCAGAAAGCGTCTGTATGTGGAAAAGGGTGGATAATATCCTTATGAATATTCATGTTTTATTGAAGGTAGTGCATGATTGAGGTTTAACACCATTTACAACAATTTTTCATTCATATCACGGCCGCCAGTTCACCTTCTCATGTGTTTCCTGGCTTTCCCACACCAGTACTCCACACAACAGAATTTCCAAGCAACTGGCTGCTTTTCCATATAGACTGTTAGCCCACTGTAGGAAGACAAATCATGCTTGTCACAGTGACTTTTGTGAAACGTCAAAAAGAATGTTGGCCGAGCTGAGGTTTGAACTCACAACCCCTGGATTGACAGCCTGCGTTGCTACCAACTGAGCTTTGCGGGGCTCAGCCTTTGAAATAAGGAAGACATGTACATGTGTATATGGCCATCTAAAGTTACCTTGTTCCTCAACTCCTGAAAACCTAATAATTTCAAAAGATCATGTGACCTATCCTTTAACCAAGGACAGCCAATCAGAATGCAGGCATACAGTATCTTCTGTCTCCTTGAAATCCATTGCTCGGACGATGACTGAGCGTATTTGTTCAAATATTTCAGATTCAACAATTTCTGGCCAAGAGTTGATTCTAATGCCTGGATTGAAAACTGAAAAGAAACAAAAAATAAGACTCAGCAAAATTTATCTAAAACTCTAGATCTCCATTAATAATGTAATAATCCTGATTGCCTATGACACTACTATAATGATTTCAGAGTTGAATTTAACCCTTTCCCATTTACAACAAATCTGCAGCAGACGACTTTGAAAACTTAGTGACAAAAACCTGTAAAATCTCCATAAAAGATAACTAAATTGTTCAATAAAGTTAAAAAACATTGTTTCCAAAGGAGAAATTGCTCATCATGAGCAATTTCACCTTTGATCACAATGTTTTAACAAGAGTGCCAGTGCCGCCACAATATACGCCGCCACAAAATATAAAGATCAAGATTGGTCCTTTTAATTATTGCTTTTAACATGTCTGTATACATAAGCTCAAAATGAAGTCTGTGAGACCAGTTAGCTTAGCTGGAAGAGACAGGGACCTGAGATCATGGTTGCCTGGGTAGTCGGTTCGATCCCTGCATGGGAATCCGCTGTGGTCGAGTGGTTAGCTTCGGGGATTTCGAAACCGGGTGTCCCGGGTTCGATCCCCAGTCGCGGCACTACGGTCATGGTGGAGTGCCCTTGGGCAAGGCACATTTTCTAGCCTAGTACTGGTTTGTTTACCCAGGGATCATGAATAATTAAATTTAATTGCGCGCTAAATGACCTTAGCTGTCGATGCGCCATAAAACAATATACATTCATTCATTCATTCGATCCCTGCAGGGGCAGCCGGATGTTTCCTTGAGCAAAACAGTTTATCCACACTTGTTCAGAGTTGAAAGTCTTACTCTGCTTACCAGCTTAGCTGACTTTGGTAATAACTAAAGAAAATAGGATACATATAAACAGAGATAGAACCCTATAGAGGCTTCCGATATGAAAGTAGGTCAAATGGCAGTGTCGATATGTATCCTTTTTTCCTTCTGAGCATAACTCTTGCAAAAATCACTCTACCGGATAATCCCTGCTTTATGCACTTCTACCTGTTTGGAAACTTGAGTTGCGTTCTCAAGTGAATATGCTATAGAGACCAAGTTTCGAAAGGCATAACTATTGCGAAAATTGCTGAACCGGAAAATCCCTGCTTCATGCACATCTACCCATTATAGTATTGATATTGACCAAGTTTTGAAAAGATTCAGTCAGAAACGTAGGAAGAGTTGCGTTCACAAGCCGCAATATCAATCAGCTACAGAGACTAAGTTACAAGGGACATAAATCTTGCAAAAATCAATGAACTGGAAAATCGCCGCTTCATGCACATCTACCCATTATAGTAATGATATTGACCAAGTTTTGAAAAGATACGGTCAGAAACGTTACTAAGGAGGAGTTGCGTTCACAAGAAATGGGCGTATGGGCGTACGGACGGACGGACGCACAGACGGAAAAGATGACGCCAATATACGACCGCCTCTGGCGGCGTATAAAAAGTCGTCTGCTGCTATTGCATCAAAATGCTTCTACAGGTAAGAAAGGGCTATGAAAATCTCTAAAAATGAAGTATCATTATTAAGAAGTTTGAAAAATTCCTTCTTTTGCCAATTTTTTTTTTCAAATGAGGTCTGCTGGAGATTCGACTTAATGTTGGAAACAGTTAAACCTTTCCCACATGATACAATGAATCTGCAACAGATGACTTGAAAACATCGAGGCAAAAATATGGAAGATCTCTTATAAATGAAAGTTAAATTATTGAATAGAGTTTAAAACATTGGGGCAAAAGGAGAAATTGCTCAATATGAGCAATTTCTCTTTTTTCAAAATGTTTTCCAAAGCCATCTGCTGCAGATTTGTTTGTTTGGAGTTTAACGCCGCTTTCAACAGCTTTGGTCATATCACGGCGGTCAGTACATGCACCTACCCATGTTTTCCAGGCTTTCCCACACCAGTACAAGCCACTGACTACTTTCTCACATAGATCAGAGGTGAGAGGCAATGGAAAACATCACCCGAAAGAATGTCGCCGCAACCGGGTATCGAACCCGTGACCTCCAGATCACGAGTCAGATACGCTACCAATTGAGCTACCCGGCTGGGTATCTGCTGCAGAGGCGTCAGAAAGCGTGTGTATGTGGGAAGGGGTTAAGGGGTATATTTAATGATTTAAAATCGTTATTTGACACTTAAATAAACCCGATGTAGCGGAATTTCAAAAGAATTGTCTTATATTAGCAAAACAATTCATTTCAGGAACCACAAAAAAATATTTTGATAGATTAAAAGGAAGCTAGGTAATGAGGGTAATAGACCACAGTTTACTCCAAGCTATGGTGCTCTCTGGATTTCATTCTTGTCCGATGTTTATAGTTTTAAACCTCTTACTAGGCTCTCCCAACCAAAGGAAATGAACAATTTTTGCTCGTTTTGATATGTTTTGACATGTATGAGGAATTTCTTTTAACCCATTACTTCAAGCAAACAACATTTGACACCTGTCACTGAACATGACTTATGAAAACAGTGCAATAAAAGGCGAACTTGCTCAAAATGAGCAATTTCACATTCTATTGCAATATTTTCAACTCTTTATCGATATAAATCTTTCAGTTTCCTAGATTGTTAAAATTGTTCTTCTGATAATTGTAAAGCAGACGACCTTTGAAAAGTCATGTGAAGTAATGGGTTTAAAAAAAAAGCCAATTTCTTCTTTTCCTATCATATTTCAGACACCACTACAACAGATAACTTTTGAAAAAAATGTGGAAAGAGGAGATATTGCGCATAACGTTTTCAACTTTTATCAAATTATTATCCTTTCATTTAACCCTTTCCCTCATACGACAATCCTGCAGCAGACGACTTTGAACATATCTGTCAAAAAATAGAAAATCTCTATAATTGAATGGATAACCTATAACTAAAAGTGGAAAAACATTGTGGCAAAAGGAGAAATTGCTCGTTTTGAGCAATTTCTTCTTTTGTCATTATGTTTTTAAAAAGCTGTCTGCTGCAGAGGCGTCAGAAAGTGTCTATATGAGGGAAACGGTTATAGAGATTTGTTCCTGATTTATGCCTATATATATTTTCAAAGTCAACTGCTGCAGATTTGTTAGATTTTCTTGCATGTGGGAAAGGGTCGAATGTAAAAAGAGTCAAAGCCTTGAAATGACAACTTTCTAGTAGGCTGATTCTCAATACCTGGCAGTAAAACTATACTCACCATACGTATGGTATTGCCTTACCATATCAAATGAATGTAAAACAATTAACATTTTCCTTCATAGAAATGCTTTTTGTATGCTTCTTCAGACAAGACCTATTATAGATGGAAATATTGTAGGAAAAGGAGAAATAGCTCAATCCAAGCAATTTCTCCCTTTCTCAAAATATTTTCTACTTTGTCTACAAACCAAAAATAAAGATCATCATCAATGTTTTCTAATTATTGCATTACCTTCCCATAATTGATTGATTGATTGGGGTTTTAACGCCGTTTTTAAATGAAATCAGTCATCGCGATGGCCAATTCACCTACTGTGGAGTTTCCTGGCTTTCTTACACCAGTAATCCACACAACAATGTTTCCAAGCAACTGGCTGCTTTTCCACATAGACAGTTAACCTATTGGCGGAAGAGGAATGTTTGCTGTTTAGAATAAATTGAACAATGCCATAATCAAGCAATTAAGGGTAATGAGTTAAAGTATCAAATTTCTAGTATGAATAGGTATGTTTTGGTCTAAACAATAACAATTTTATTAATTTCATTTGATTCATACATTTAGTTGGGGTTTTCTAAACAATTGTGTATTGGCAATTTAAAGTTTGCAATTCATTAAAGGTAAATGTAATTCTTTGGAATAAATTTGAATTAACAGATCAATTAGTCTGTGTAGAATCATTGAGTAAGTAATTTGATTAATCATTATAGAGAGGAAGGATGCAATTTGAACCTTTTGATGTGCTTGCATATGACAACTTTTGAAAACATTGTGGCAAAAGAAGAACTTGCTTATCAAGAAAAAATAATCATACTTGTATTTATTATATTTCAATATTTTTGCCTAGATGAGTTTTGCAAGTCATCTCCTGCAGCTTTGTTGTATGTGGGAAAGGGTCCAGTACCCAGAGTTTTCATTAACAAATTGTGTGAGTGTTTTGTTGTTTTACGCTGCTTTCAACACTTTTTCAGTTATATCACAGCATATCCTGGGTAAGTTACCAGTACAGTACTACTGATCCATTTATCCTGACACAATCCAGTCAGTCGTAGTGCTAACCCCGCAACACTGAGTGCCAAGTAGGGCAGCCATTACTACCATTTTAAAAGTCTTTGGTATGAATCGGCCGGGAATCGGAACCCCGACCACCAGCACCCCTTTTAAGAAATTAAGTAGGAAGCTAAATTGTGAAAGTATAAGTCAATTTGTTTGAGGCAGTCAATCTGGTCTCCTGCCATCTTTTTAATTAACCCTTTCCCACATACAAAAAATCTGCATCAGACGACTTTGAAAATGTCTACTCAAAAATTCTGGAAAATCTCTTTAATTGTAGGTATAATTACTGAAAAATGTTCTGAGGCCTCTGCATCAGACGACTTTTTGAAAACATAGTGACAAAAGAAAATATTGCTCAAAACGCGCAATTTCTCCTTTTGCCACAATGTTTTCCCCTTTTAGTCATATGTTTTCCATTCAATTATAGAAATTTTTCTCTTTTTTTGATAAATATGTTCAAAGTCGTCTGCTGCAGAATTGTCGAATGAGGGAAAGGGTTACAGTAGCCAAGTCTACTTTTCGCATGTTTTCTACCCATATACAACCTTAAACAATACTTCTTAACCCTTTACCTCATAAAGACGCTTTCTGACGCCTCTGCAGCAGACGGCGTTTTGATAACATAGTGACAAAAGAAGAAATTGCACAAAACGTGCAATTTCTCCTTTTGCCACAATGTTTTCCACTTTTTGTCATAGGTTATCCCTTCAATTATAGAGATTTTCTATTATTTGACAAAATACGTTCAAAGTCGTCTGCTGCAGAATTGTCGTATGAGGGAAAGGGTTAAAATGTATTCTCATAATTTGCTGGCTTTAATTTTGTACAATTGTGTTAATTTTGAAAGTGTTAAATTTTAGCAAAGCAGGAAATGTTCTATTTTCAGAAAATTGCCAACCTGAGCCAAAACCACACTCAACATATTTGCAATCCATCATAGATTGAATCTACAACAGTGCAATATCAAATATTCATAAATCCATTGTTAATAGATTATCCAACTTTATAATTATATGCCAATTATAAAAAGATAATACTATAATCATTACACTGGCACACCGATTCAACTTTTGATAAAACAATGGCTGAAAAGATTGAATCACGGACAGAGCCAAGTCCTAGGCTTCCAGTCAAAATTATCATAACGCCAGATGACGGCGACGACGAGAAAGTGCAGGATATTTCAATGGATACATCAGGAACATATACAGATGCAGATACAAGCTTCCAGGTAATCTAAATAATTTATTGTCCTGATTATTTGACACTTTAATGCAAGGCCTGATAGGGATCTATCAACCCTTTCCCACCTGCAGATGCAGTTTGACGCAATAGCAGCAGATGACTTTTGAAAACTTTTTGACCAAAGGTGAAATTGCTCATGATGAGCAATTTCTCCTTTAGCCACAATGTTTTCAACTTTATTTAACAATTAAGCTATCTTTTATGGAGATTTTTCAGGTTTTTCTAATTTTGTTTTCAAAGTCGTCTGCTGCAGAATTGTTGTATGTGGGAAAGGGTTAAGATCAGTTTTTGGAATAGACAAGGTTTAGTATGTACATAATTATAGACAGTCAATTAACATTATTTGTAATAAAGTGTGCATGTTAAACCTTTCTCACATACAGCAAATTGCAGCAGACGACTTTGAAAACATGTTGGCAAAAACCTGGAAAATTTCTGTAAATGTGGGCATAGTTACGGGAAAAAGTTGAAAAAATTGTGGCCAATGGAGAAATTGCTCGTTTTCAGCAATTTCTCCTTTTGCCACAATGTTTTTAAAAAACGTCTGTTTCAAAGGCGTCAAATAGCCTCTAAATGTGGAAAAGGGTTAAGTGAATACCTTAAATAATGCTTGAATGATTACGCTCGTTTATTAACCCTAGTCCTGGTATATCAAATAATCTTTTTTGATTATACAAGTCCGAACTTCATGAAAGAAACAAGTTACTATTTCAGAAGAGTGTAAGTTCAGATCAATCACCCTGTACATAATTATGGTCAGTCTCATATCAGGATCTACACAAGTTGACAAAAAGCTTCGAACAAGCTTGTGTCAAGTGACTGTGAAGATGCACAACTTGGTCTGAATCTACACTGTTCACAATGGCTAGCTTGCTTAATACTTTTTAAGATTTAGCTCATTGAATGAGCTTCAGAATGAATATTTTCAAGTGTTGTGAATTCACATTGTGACCCCAATTTTCTGTTTTTCTGTCATGCTATTTTATTTGATTATTTGTCATAATGAGCAATATCTCCTTTTGCCACCATGTTTTCAAAAGTTGTCTGCTGCAGCATATATATGTGGGAAAGGGTTAAATACATGAATTCCCATATTAGGAAATGTATACTGTCCCCCACTTTGGAGTGCATTTTGAGGCATTTGACGAAAGCATTGTGGAAAAACTAGAAATTGCTATTATTACATGTATCGAGATTTTCCATATTGTAGTCTAGGTGTTTTGTTGTCTGCTGCAGATTTGTTGTATGTGGGAAAATGTAAATATCTAGGAATCCGAATAATACATCCCTTATTTTGCATGACAGTCAGCCATTGATGACAATGACACAGTAAGAGATGTGTCAGAAGATGAAGAAGAACCAACAGATATCCAGACATCAGAAGAACAAAAACTTACAGTTCTTACAGCAGAGGTAGGTGAACTCATATCTTCTATTGTAAAACAAATGTTACTTAAAATAGCTAAATGTTATGTTAAAACTTGTGTGATGTTTTATTTAATACAACTCTTTTAAGCCCCATTCTCACTGTCACGGATTGGCACCCTGCAGGTACGTCCCGAATGATGGTTCAGATGATTAAACCTTGTCAAACCCGGAAGACAACAGTTTACTACAGTGGCATGTAGAATTTCGTGATGATCCGTGTTGTAACGGGTCGATCTCAGGAAGACTGTCCCGGATGTTTTTTAAAAATGTTTAACACAACCAGGAGACGCCGGGAGAAATGTCCAGAACAGACGTGATCCGGTAACAATACCTGTGCAGGACAATGAGCATGCATAATTTACTTTTTGGCAAAAAATGTCCAGGGTCATCCCAGTATACAGGCTTTTTACACCGGGACAGTGAAAATGAGGCTTTAAAAAGGAATTGTTAAGCTATATTGAAAGTTACCAAAAGCTATCTTTGAAGGGGTTTCTATCGCCTCCATGTTGACTGGTTAGTGGCACGAAAGGTTATATATCCAGGCATAACGCTTTATCTGCCAATTAAGTGAAAGGCATGAGTTCACAAAATGGAATGGATTTTGTATTACACGACAGGTTATGTTAACAGCATTACATAATTTGTATGCCATTGAACATTAGTACATGTACAGAGTTCTACACCTGTGTGGTTTAACACTTTTCCCACATACAAGAAATCTGCAGCAGACGACTTTTGAACAGATTTTGTCAAATAATGGAAAATCTCTATAATTGAATGGATAACCAATGACTATAAGTGGAAAACAGTGTTGCAAAATGAAAAATTGCTTATTTTGAGCAATTTCTTCTATTGCCACAATGTTTTCAAAAGTCGTCAGTGCTTCAGAGACGTCAGAAAGCGTCTATATGAGGGAAACGGTTAACTGGCTGATAACAAACTCATGTTGACACACTCATTAATTTAGGTAGAAGTTCAATAGTATCATTTCTTTGGAAAATGCAGAAGTTTGCTTTAAATATGTGAACATGAGATCAGCCTGTGCATCTGCAGTCTAATCAGGATCTACACTATTCAACAAAAAAAATTATAAGAAACTTGTCAAGTCAACTTTTGAAGTTTCTGAAAAGACAGAACTGATGAACAGACTGATACATGCTTGAACAGAGGTCAGAAACTGAGGTTAAACATTTCCCTTTTACAGACATATTTTGATGTGTTTGCAGAAGATAAGTTTGAAAACATTGTGATAAAAAGAAGTTTCTTCTTTTCACACAATGGTTTCAATTCAATTTGATAAATTATACATTAATTTATTGAGATTTTTTGATAGTTATCCGCTACAGATAATTATGTTGTCAGTGTAGAAAAGGGAGAGCTCTAGAAAAGGGGCGTTTTGCATGTTCTAGAATCTTTATCAGACAATATAACCCTATGATGTGGGTACTCAAAAGATTCGTCTCATTGAGACGATTCTTTAAGAGTACCCACATCATAGGGTTTGGTTGGATAATAAGAGAGATATTGTTGGGAAAAGAGCTGTTCAACCCTTCTTATCTGGACCTCTGGAAAAGGATTATAATGTCTAGTGTTATCTAACTTAACCTACAGGAAGAGCAGGAGCTGAAGAAGCTAGACTGCAGTCACAGTAGTAACAGCAGTCTTGAAGACGTCATTGCAGTAAGTTATTAGCTTGTCTATTTTTCGAAGAAAAAATGTCGGGGTTTTGTGTTACCCTTGCCATCGACGTCGTCAGCGTCGTCACAAAACTTTAACCCAACCTCATAATGCATCTGATTACTATTATTCTAGTAATGCCCCTTTTTCGACTAAGAAAAAAGCAGACGATCAGTGGCATTCGCTTGCAGTTCTCATGTTTATATTCTGCTATACCTTGACCTTTTCCTTGTACCACTCTGTGGAGTACCACTCTGTGGAGTACCACTCTGTGGAGTATTAGTTCGAGAGCTAGAGAGGGGTTCAATCCCTGATTCAGGACATACCAAAGACTTTAACAAGAGCTGTCGGAGGACAGCGCGCTCGACTATTCCACCACTTATTTAAGTTACTGAGATAATGGACTCTAATGTAGTTGCATGCAAAACATTAACCACAATTTCTTAGTGGGTGATAATTTGCATTATATGCTGGATAGTGTTATTTAACATGATTATTTTCATAGGTGTGATGGTTAGAAAGGGTTGTATAACCTTTCAATGGAATGCATCAAGTAGTTACTAAGATATTGACTCTTAATGTAGTTTAACGCAAACCTTTAACCATAATTTCTAAGTAAAAAAACGGCAACAATTTGCACCATATACAGGATAGAGTTATCTTAATTGGTTGTGTTTATAGTTGTGCAATTGGGAAAGGTTGTATAAAGTTTCAATGCAATTTTTCAAGTTGTAACTGAGATTACACTCTAAATGTAGTTGCAAAACTTTAACCAGAATTTCTAAGTCCAAAAAGGTCCATAACTTGCATAAAATGCTGGATAGAGTAATCATACTTGATTGTTTACATAGATGTGATGGTTGGTAAGGGCTGTATAAAGTTTCAATGCAATGCATCAAGTAGTTTACTAAGAGATGGTCTCTTTATGTAGTTGCATGCAAAACTTTAACCAGAATTTCTAAGTCCAAAAAGGCCATAACTTGCATAAAATGCAGGATAGAGTTATCATACTTGATAATCTACACAAGTGTGATAGTTGGGTAGGGTTGTAGAAAGTTTCAATGCAATGCATCAAGTATTTACTGAGACATGGACTCTTAATTTAGTTGCACGCAAAACTTTAACCAGAATTTCTAAGAAAAAAAAGGACCATAACTTGCATAAAATGCAGAATAGAGTTATCATACTTGATAATATACACAGGTGTAATAGTTGGGTAGGGTTGTAGAAAGTTTCAATGCAATGCATCAAGTAAATACTGAGATATGGACTCTTAATTTAGTTGCACGCAAAACTTTAACCAGAATTTCTAAGTAAAAAAAGGGCTATAACTTGCATAAAATGCAGGATAGAGTTATCTAACTTGATAATCTACATAGGTGTGATAGTTGGGTAAGGTTGTATAAAGGTTCAATGCAATGCATCAAGTATATACTGAGATATGGACTCTTAATTTAGTTGCACGCAAAACTTTAACCAGAATTTCTAAGTAAATAAAGGGCCATAACTTGCATAAAGTGCAGGATAGAGTTATCTTACTTGATAATCTACATAGGTGTGATAGTTGGGTAGAGTTGTAAAAAGTTTCAATGCAATGCATCAAGTAAATACTGAGATATGGACTCTTAATTTAGTTGCACGCAAAACTTTAACCAGTATTTCTAAGTAAAAAAAGGGCCATAACTTGCATAAAGTGCAGGATAGAGTTATCTTACTTGATAATCTACATAGGTGGGATAGTTGGGTAGGGTTGTAGACAGTTTCAATGCAATGCATCAAGTAAATACTGAGATATGGACTCTTACTTTAGTTGCACGCAAAACTTTAACCAGAATTTCTAAGTAAAAAAGGGCCATAACTTGCATAAAATGCAGGACAGAGTTATCTAACTTGATAATCTACATTGGTGTGATAGTTTGGTAGGGTTGTAGAAAGTTTCAATGCAATACATGTAGTATTTTAGAACTTGCATGCAAAACCTTAACCAAAGTGTGACGTGGACGCCGACGCCGACGACGACGCCGACGCCGACGCCGACGCCAGGGTGAGTAGTATAGCTCTCATATTCTTCGAATAGTCGAGCTAAAAATGATACCAGCAATACAGGTAATTTACCCAGAAAATGCTGTGAAATGACTTAAATAATGTTTAGTCTTTTCTTTTAAAAATAACCCTTTACAACATGTAGACACATTTTACGCATTCTGCAGCAGAAGGGTTTTTAAAACATTGAGCCAAAAGAAGAAAGTGATGATGCTTTCATCTCTATTCAATAATTAAACTTTTATTCATATAAAAGTTCCATCTTTTTGCTTAGATGTCGTAGTCTGCTGTAGATTTGCGGAAGAATTAAGGGTTCATAATTAAGGATACACATATTAAATGTAACCAATTGAAAATAATAAGCATAATTTTGAACAATGTTTAAAAAACCAGACATTCCTTGTTAACAAGAAATCTCTAATAAGTTGTTTCAATCAAAGAAAGAGTTAACCCTTTCCCTCATAATACAATTTTGCAGCAGACGACTTTGAACATATTTTATCAAAAAATGGAAAATCTCTATACTTGAATGGACAACCTATGATTAAAAGTGGAAAACATTGTGGCAAAAGGAGAAATTGCTCGTTTTGAGCAATTTCTTCTTTTGCCACTATGTTTTCAAAAAGCCGTCTGCTGCAGAGGCGTCAGAAAGCGTCTCTATGAGGGAAAGGGTTAAACCAATAAACATGTACATTTATACCAATCAGGTAAAGGTGTGGAAAGCATTGAATTGAATAGAAACATGTTCCAAATCCAATCAGTCTTTATGGTAGAAAAAACAAGGAAGTTTTCAATGAAACTGGTAATTTATACCAATGTCATGCTGTTGATCGGAACAATAAGGCTATTCATACAGAGATTGATTAAAATGTTCAATGACCCGTAAATAAACATTGGTCATTCATCTCATTTCGTGCTGGTTGTTTCCTTGACACTGGCAGAATATAGGTTCTGATATGTCTGCAGAAATGGAGTTTTGAAAACATTTAGAAATAAGTGAGTTCAAAGGATTGATTGATTGATTGATTGGTGGTTTGTTTGGTCTTTTATGCCGCTTTCAACAATGTTTCAGTAATATCACGGCATTTCATGGGTAAGTTACTACTGGTCCATTTCTCCTGACCCCAGCCAGTCAGTCGTAATGCTAACCCTGCAACCCTGAGCGCCAAGGACGGCAGCCATTACTACCATTTTTAACCCTTTCCCACATATGACAATTCTGCAGTAGACAACTTTGAACGTATTTTGTCAACTTTTTGTCATAGGTTATCCATTCAATTATGGAGATTTTCTATGACAAAAAGTGGAAAACATTCTGGCAAAAGGAGAAATTGCATGTTTTGTGCAATTTCTTCTTTTGTCACAATGTTTTCAAAACGCCGTCTGCTGCAGAGGCGTCAGAAAGCGTCTATATGAGGGAAAGGGTTAAAGTCTTAGAGTTCAAAGTCCCACATGCAAGACCTGCCAAAATGTCAGTTTGTGAAAACATGGCAGACAGAAGGACCAACAACCAGAGAGAAATGCTCCAATGTGCCATGACTGAGGCAACACAAACAAGAAACCAAACTCATATGAATTGTAAAGCAATCTTTGCCTTTTTCCAATTATTGTAAAATGTTTGAGATCAATTTCCAAATTGACAATAGGTAATATAACAATGGATGTTACCGCTGTTAGTTTATAAATATTTAAGAAACATGATTCTGTTTACCCTTTCCCACCTTTCTGATGCCTCTGCAGCAGACGACTTTTGAATACATTGTGGCAAAGGTGAAATTGATCTTGATGAGCAATTTCACCATTTGCAACAATGTTTTCAAATCTATTTAATAATTAAACTATCATTTATGGAGATTGTTCACATTTTGAATAAGATGTGTTCAAAGTCGTCTGCTACAGATTTGATGTATGTGGGAAAGGGTTAATGAAGTAGAATCTTAACAAGATGGTAATAAGTACATCTCTTACCAATACCAAGGTTTTAAGTCTTCAAATTGATTGAAAATCAGTAATATCATTATCTTTGGCCATTTACATAAAATCTACATGTTTATGACGAAGCCGGACATAAAACATGACTATATAAAAGTACAAACAATTCAACGCTAGAAGATATTGGTTAACCCTTTCCCACTTGCAGATGCATGTTGATGCATCTGCAGCAGTCAACTTTTGAAAACATTGTGGCAAAAGGAGAAATTATGACGACATTTACATACTCTGTTCACCTGGTTTCATTCAATACCAGTGAGCAGTTGCTTAGAATTAGCCACAACACAACGACAGGACACTCACTGTCAAATGGAAACACAAACATCAAACCACTTGCTTCTCAGACATTTTCAGGGAGCACTAATGCATTATGCTTTAGTTGATTTTATAATGTATTTTTTATTTTTTTTTGTAAATATCTTCAAAGGTAATTAATCAACTAATTTTCAAGATAAGTACATAATGCTTTCCAATATGTCACAAGTCTGCAGCAAACGATGTTGGTACATTTAGAAACAAGAGCATCGCCGACGATACAAATCCCCCACAAGTTAGTATTGTTTTGTACATATGTATTTTAGTCACTGTAACCTTGACATTTGACCCAAGTCAGTGAAACGTGAACCTGTCTAAGCTCTTGTGACACTGAACCTGTGTATGAAGTTTGAAGGAATTCAGTCCGCAAATGAAGGTGATATAATGCTGATATCTTTTTGTAAAGATATATTATAGTCCCTAGATGTGACCTTGACTTGCACCTAGGTCCGTGAAATGAAAACTTGTACAACAGACAATGCTTGTAAACATATGTATAACGTTTCATAACAATCAGATAAGAAATTTAGCCGCAAGAGAGATGGGGTTTCTGCTCGCCAAATGGCATTAATGCCGAGCGCGAGGGTAAACAACGCCAAACAACAACAACAAAGAGATGGGGTTGTTTGGACACATACATATGTACAGACAGATCCCATCGACAACTTTGATGCGAGGGGATAATAAATATTGAACATCTCTACAAAGAGAGTAAAAATGTTTTAATAGAGATGAAAGTGTTGTAGCAAATGTTATGAGTGTAATGTAAAAATGCTGTTGCAATTGGAAAAATGTGACTGTATAAGTGGTAAAGTTCGCACGTGGAAATGTTTGCGAATTCAGCGAATTCACTATATTCGCGAAAATATCCGCCAGCGAAACATTCCATGTTCTCCGATGTTTATTTTACCTACGCACAGTCAAGCTGGTATTTTGATTCACATCGTGTTACCTGAGAATTGCAACTCATTCCAAATAAAACAGTAAGAAACAGTATGAGACTGATGAATAAAGACAACAAAAGCTAACAAAAGCTAACAAACATATTTTAATTGTGTGTTGAGGAAGTTATGTCCAAAACATTTGCAATATAATTGCAGCAATACACTTAACATAGTTACAAGTTGCCCATCACCGGTCCGGTCCCAGTATTAAACTTGGAAGAATCTACTTTGTGAAATTCAGGTAAAACCTCAAAATGGCCAGAGCCATCTGGTTACACCTGTGTAATAAAACAAAACTGCTTGATAGTTTTAACACCTAATTGTCAAACATCAAACATACAGGTCTCGGCAAACATTTAAGGGTCACATTGTATTGATGTGTCAACACTTTTTATCGATAATTTACCATACATTTTCACGATGTGTAGATATTATGCACGACTCCAATAAAGTGATATTTATGACATGCAAAAATTACAAATATACCGATTTCTGTGATTAGCAAACATTTCCGTACGCGAAACGTCTGAAATTGGCAACTTGCAAACTTTTGGACACGCAAATATATTCACTTATACAGTAAATGTTCTTTGAACATGAACATAAGCAATCCATGGTTTGTTCGAAAAATTATTGTTATAAAAGTCAAGGTTTGAATCTGATTTAGTTGAACTGTTCTATATTCCTAGCAGCCATTGATGTAGGATAACTCGGCAAGCTTTCAATGAAAGAAAAACCTGGTATTCGTACCAATATCATGCTGTGGATTGGACAATTATCAAAGCAAATACTCATAAAAAAAGATTAATAAAAGCATGACTGTATTGACCCTTTAATCAACAGGATGCATTGAACAACCATTTCTAGCGTGATGTATGAATTCAATCAATTGATCAGCTTTATTAAAATCATAGCATACTGTTTAAGCTTCAGGCAAAATGGCTATAACTATAACACATAGTTACAACCGTTTTGCATGAAGCAACAACTATAGACATAAGCTTTAAGCTTATGTTAATCGATGTCTGCTTGCTGGAGACTTAATCAGTACTCGTGCTGTTGTGCTCATCACCTGTGACCTTTTGTAGAAGAGGCCGACGCTCTACCAATGCACTCACACTTACTGTCTTCTACACAAAAACACAAAATGTCAAAATAATAAATGTCAATTTTACCAATTTTAAAACATTGACCCGAAATGGTGACCTTGACTAATTACCATTCACCAAGGTCGACTCAATGACCAATTCTTTTAAGTACCCACAGCAAGGAGTTTGGATATCAAAAAAGGATTGAAGAAAATAAAACAGGGCCCCTTTTTTTAGAGCTCTGAATGCTGCATGTAAACTATAGATGATAATAAGTGGAAACATGTCAAGTTGATCATTTAGGAAACGGTTACTTTTTCACAATATTTCTGAGCAATATTATTTTCTGAGCAATTTCTCCTTTTTCCACAATGTTTTCAAAAGTGGTATGTGCAGCAAGATGGGCATGACAAGCTTGCTGTTTCTTTGAATAGTTCATTCAATAACAGGAATGCTACAAAAAGCTATAATTTTAAAGACTTCTAAGTCTCTCAACGATGCGGGTTGTCAATCCAGGGGTTGCCAGTTTGAATCCCGGCTCGGCCAACTTTCTGTCCGACGTTTGACAAAAGTCATTGCGACATGCGTCATTCGTCTTTCACCAATGGGCTAAGTCTATGTGGAAAAGCAGCCAGTTGCTTGGGAAGATTGTTGTGTTGAGTACTGCTGTGTGAAAACCAGGAAACACATAAGTAAGTGAACTTGCCGCCGTGATATGACTGAGAAATTGTAAAAAACGGCATTAAACCCCAATCGATCAATCAATCTAGGTCTCTCAATGTTCACCAGACATATATGCTGCAATTGTAAATTATGTGTAGCTGTTTGCACAGGTAACAATTCAATAATGTTCAGCATGTTTTCTTTTCAATACCAGTTCCCTTTTATTGACAAGCAACCCTTCAGTTTCCCTTTGATCTGCTGCAAGAGGAACTGTTTAACCCTTTCCCACATATTACAATTAGCTCTAGGTAAAAATATTGACAATCTCTATATATAAAGTATGGTTATTTAACAAAATTTAAAACATTGTGGCAAAAGTTGCAATTGCTCAGAATATTTTCAAGAGTCTCCTGCTGCAGATATGTCAAAGTGCTTCTGCATGTAGAGGCGAAGAGTAAACTTGTTACCCAATACAAACGAGCACTTTCAACTTCTCCATAGGTGCTTTCTACTTTTTATCAAAATAATACTTAAATGGAAGACTCCATGTTCAATACTTTCAAGATGGACGCAACATAGTGTGTTTTTCTTCATAAAAAAATTGGGAAAAGATGTCATTGCTTTTGACAATCTAACAAAGTAGAAGTATCAGCAATAACCCTTTCCCACATAAGACATATCTGCAGCAGATGACTTTGAAATCAGTCATGGGCAACATGAAAAATCTTAATTAATGAAAGTTTGATTATTGAATAGTTTAAAACATAATTGGGACAAAATGAGAAATTGCTCATTATCTCCTTTTATCACAACAATTAAAAAAAGTTGTCTGCTGAAAAGGCTTCAGAATGTGTCTATATGTGGGAAAGGGTTTCGCTGTATTATGCAATACCATTTGCTTGTAACTCATATCAGAGCATATATTCACAGCCATTCAATTTCACAATCATTAATATTAATAATCAACTGGAAAGAAGAGTCAACCCAACATTGCTATAGCACATCAAACATATCATAACCCTTTCCTACCTGGAGATGCATTTTGATGCATCAGTGTATCAGAGAACTTTTGAAAAAGATAAGCAGTTTTTACCTTTGCCACAATATTTTCAACTCTATTACATCTCTACTCCAATTCAGCCTTGAATTCAAATACGCAGATTGATAGTTCATGCTTTACCTCTCTCTCATAACACGCCTTTGCAGCAGACAACTTTTGTAAACATTGTGACAAAAGAAGAAATTGCTCATAATGTTATGGTTCAAAAGTAATGGCCAAGGTTAAAGTTTTTTTTCGAGAATGGCAACATCTAGGTCAAAGGTCAAGGTCGCCAGGTCAAAAATGTTGGTACTGACAGAAAGGTCATGTCACAAGATATACACATGTGAAATATGGTAGCCGTACCTGTTATGGTTCAAAAGTAGTGGTCAAGGTTAAAGGTTTTTATCGAGAATGGCAACATGTAGGTCAAAGGTCAAGGTCGCAAGGTGAAAAATTTTGGTACTGACAGAAAGGTCATGTCACAAGGTATACACATGTGAAATATGGTAGCCGTACCTGTTATGGTTCAAAAGTAGTGGTCAAGGTTAAAGGTTTTTATCGAGAATGGCAACATGTAGGTCAAAGGTCAAGGTCGCAAGGTGAAAATTTTTGGTACTGACAGAAAGGTCATGTCACAAGGTATACACATGTGAAATATGGTAGCCTTACCTGTTATGGTTCAAAAGTAGTGGTGAAGGTTAAAGTTTTTTTTGAGAATTGCAACATCTAGGTCAAAGGTCAAGGTCGCAAGGTCAAAAATGTTGGTACTGACAGAAAGGTCATGTCACAAGGAATACACATGTGAAATATGGTAGCCGTACCTGTTATGGTTCAAAAGAAATGGCCAAGGTTAAAGTTTTTTTCGAGAATGGCAACATCTAGGTCAAAGGTCAAGGTCGCAAGGTCAAAAATGTTGGTACTGACAGAAAGGTCATGTCACAAGGCAAGGAATACACATGTGAAATATGGTAGCCGTACCTGTTATGGTTCAAAAGTAATGGCCAAGGTTAAAGTTTTTTTCCGAGAATGGCAACATCTAGGTCAAAGGTCAAGGTTGCAAGGTCAAAAATGTTGGTACTGACAGAAAGGTCATGTCACAAGGAATACACATGTGAAATATGGTAGCCGTACCTGTTATGGTTCAAAAGTAGTAGTCAGGGTTAAAGTTTTTTTCGTGCAGACAGACAGACAGACAGACAGACGTGCAGACGTGCAGACAGGCCAAAAACTATGGTAGCCGTACCTGTTATGGTTCAAAAGTAGTGGTCAAGGTTAAATTTTTTTTCGTGCAGACAGACAGACAGACAGACAGACGTGCAGACGTGCAGACGTGCAGACAGGCCAAAAACTAGATGCCCACCGAATCGGAGATTCCGGGGGCATAAAAATTGTCTCAGTGAGTTTGAGTGTCAAATACAGAATTTACAACATGGCATAACGCCCCTTATCTAGGTAATTAGGTTGAAATTTGATTGGTAGATTGGCTATTGGTAACATATAAATTCATTGAATGCAAAGCAGGTAAAATTTATATTCAAGTATTTTTTTCAGAGAGGTTTTTCCAGGTGCCCATATTCAATGATAATTCTAAATGCTTTCTTATTTTAAATTTGATAAATATTGTAATTTTAAAACAAGAGCAAAAAAGCTGAGCTAAACAAAAAACCTTAACCGGACGACCACACCGACAGGGTCATCACAATAGCTCTTGTTTTATCAAAAGTCGAGCTAAAAAAACACAATTACTGAACATTTGGCTGTAACAAGATGGTTAATTGATGAATTTCCAATTAGAATTAGAATTATATTGAGAATGGATGGTGAATACCAGCCCAGATGTTACCAATAGAGGACACTATTATTAGCCTTTTCCCAAATACAGACATTTCCTGACACTTTTTGTAAACAATGTGGTAAAAGGAAAAGTTGCTCATTAAAAAAAATACTCCTTTTGTCACAATGTGTTAATCTTTATTCAATAACTATTCTTTCATTTAAAGAGAGCTTCCATACTTTGTGACTAAATGTTTTTAAAGTCGTCTGCTGCAGATTTGTTGTATGTGGGAAAGGGTTAATTGGCATACAAAGAAAACGGATATTGCACAAAATAAGCTCTGAGTTACTAATCAATGAACTGTACCTATTGGTAGCGTAATTATTCCATTTTCTTGTGCCATTCACTCCTTTATGAATCAGTCAACTTTTCGAAAAACTTATTGGCAAAAATATGGAAAATCTCAGTTTTCAAATCAGTCAAAGTAAGTTAGATCACATTATTTGCGTTAGACAAATTTGAAAACATCAAAGCAAAATGGAAAATCTCCTATGAAAGGAAGATTATTTAATTGACCTGAACAAATGATGGCAAAAGCAGAAATTGCTCATCATGACCAATTTCACCATTTGCCAAAATCTTTTCAGAAGTCATCTGCCCCAGATGCATCAAAGTACATTCACATCAGGAAAAGCGTTAATACATGATTGTATTTGTAACAATTAACACTTCTAAGATTTGCTTTATCAAAAGCATGGCTTGCATGAAGGAATACAGGGATAATAAAGAGAATATATTATTGATTGTGGACTAATCTATATTAAAGGAACAACGCTCCTCATTACAAACTAGGAGTAACTATCCGACTCAATAAACCAATGGAGATGGACCCTTTCCCACATGCACACTCATTTCAATGTATTTGAAACAGACAACTTTTCTCTTTAAGACCGAAAATATAGTCAGATAGTCAAATCAGGATTTTGCAACTTGAAAAATGCCCCTCACCTCGAGATCAAAACCCCGCCCCGGTAGCTCAGTTGGTATATAGTGATACAGGCTGTCAATCCAGGGGTTGTGAGTTTGAATCCAAGCTCGGCCGAAATTCTTTCCTACGTTTAACAAAAGTCACTGTGACAAGGGCCATTCGTCTTTCACCAATGGGCTAACAGTCTATGTGGAAAAACAGCCAGTTGCTTGAAAAGTATGTTGTGTGGAATACTGGTGTGAGAAAGCTAGAAAATACATGAGTACGTGAACTGGCTGCCTTGATATGACTGAAAAATTGTTGAAAACGACATTAATAAGCCGCAATCAATCAATACCTTGAGAACAGTACATAAATGTGTTTGTTTGATTAAATAGTGTTTACACTGTTTACAACATTACACTATTTCAGTTATGAGCAATTTCTCCTTTCAACTCTATTCAATAATCATACTTTAATTTATAGACATTCGTTTACAACTTTGCATGAATGTTTTAAAAGTTGTCTTCTGCAGATTTGTTATATGTGGGAAAGGGTAAATGATAATTATGATTGCACTAAATTTAATCAGACTTCATCCATATTTGGCACCTCAGATATAAAGAGCTCTATACAACAAATGCACAGGGAGTAACTAACTTCTAAGGTTAAATGTTTTGAACCCTTGCATGCCAAAGGTGAACTTTATATTCAGCTGAAGATTTCAGTGCCATACATTTTACATCTATCTACAGTGCGTTCAGTGAAACTTAACATTAACCAATACATTTAATTAGCCATATTACCCACCTTTCCAGCAGATGACTTTTGCCACAATGTTTTAAACTTTATTCAATAATTCTTATTCTATTTATAGAGATAAATTTTGAAAACATTGGGGCAAAAAGAAGAAATTGCTCATTATATAGCTGTTGCATAGTTTTGCCTAGATGTTTTCAAAGTGATTTGCTGCAGAATCGTTCAATTAGGGAAAGGGTTAAATTACATCAACTTCACCCATTGTACAGACCTTAACCCTTTCCCCACATGCATACGCGTTCTGACGCCTATGAAACAGATGACATTTGAAATCAATATGCTAAAAGGGGAAATTGCTCATAATGAGCAATTTCTCCTTTTGCCACACTTATATGATTACTACCATATTCAATAATTAAACTTCATTTATTTTCCAAAAATAATTCATTTCTATACGTTTTCAAAGTTGTCTGCTGCAGATTTGTAGTATGTGGGAAAGGCTTAACAAAGTGTGAGCTACGAAACTTGTGACCTAACTGAATGCAATACCAGTTTGTATAGCTACCTGTATTTAGAGAATAGACTTGTCAGACATCCAAGTCTTCTTCGTTGATTTATCGTAATATCAGCATAAAAGATTAAAGTGTCAAAAGGAGCAATCCAATGCACAAGTTCTTCAATTTAGCAATTCTCCAGTCCTGATGACACTGATATGGAGTAACCAGCTGGCCCCATGCCACTGGGGTATTATTGTGTCGTCTTTTGTATTAACCCTTTCCCATATACAGCAAATCTGCAGCAGACGACTTTGAAAATGTCTACTCAAATATATGGAAAAATCTCTATAATTGTAGGTACAATTACTGAAAAAAATTGTTTTGAGTAGTAATTTAGTAGTAAATAGTGTGGTAAAATGAGCAGTTTATCCATCAGATGAAAGGTACTGAGATTACAATCAGTAAAAAAGTCTTCATCTAGTTAATCTTTTATTATCAAATTCGAGCTGAAATTACTCTTAAGACGTATTATGGCAGCATCTGCAGCAGGAGACTTGAAAAAAATATTTTGCAAAAAAGGAGAAATTGCTCATAATGAACACTTTCCTCTTTTGCCACATTTACGTTTTCAACTCCAATCAATATTTTATACTTATAATACGCTTGTATAGGTTAGTGCATTAATTTTGTTTCTAGATCATGTTTTCAAAATCTTATGCTGCAGATTAACTGTATGTGGGAAAGGGTTAAGGATTTTAGAGCACGAAATATGTCACTAATCTATTAGATCTGCATATTTAAGTTGTTTTTCTCCTATACTAATTGAGCCATGTCAGGCTAAAACTGAGCTTCGGAGATTTCGACACTTTCCCACGTCTCCTTTTGTTTTAATGTTTTCAAAATTAATCTGCTTTAAAATATGTGTATGTGGAAAAGGGTGAACAAGTGGTGATTGTCACCTAATTGCAATTATTTCATGGTGAAGTAAATTTTTTATCAAAAGGTTTCTCACTCAGATCATGCTTGTATGGCTAGATTGCAAACTGGAAATACCCTGAATGGGAATGCATGGATGTGCATGCTGATCTAGATCTTCTCTGGGCTAACAGAGCCAAAAGTCAGTTTTAATGTGCCATGGTCCTTTTATAATTCAGGTGTAACCACCTGGCTCCTTGCCTCTAGGGAACAGTATTCTTAGTCATTTGGCTCTTCTTTATTGATCTAAATTATATATTGGTAGAAGAAATGTGTAATGTTGTATGAAAAGGAGCCAGCAATCTATAAAAAATATCAGAAGAAAATCATTACCAAAGAGAATTTACAATACAAACAAGAGCTGTCGGAGGACAGCATGCTCGACTATTCCACCGCTTATTTGATTACTGAAATAATGGACTCTAATGTAGTTGCATGCTAAACATTAACCACAATGTCTTAAAGGGTGATAATTTGCATTATATGCAGGATAGAGTTATTTAACTTGATTATTTTCATAGGTGTGATGGTTGTGAAGGGTTGTATAACGTTTCAATGGAATGCATCAAGTAGTTACTAAGATATGGACTCTTAATGTAGTTGCACGCAAACCTTTAACCATAGGCCAACAATTTGCACCATATGCAACTAGTTCAAAGTTATTGCAAAAAATAGTGTTTTTTTCGTTAAAGGTCAAAGTGACCTTGACCTTTGACCTTATGATCCCATGACCTGTTTCAGTCAAGTGCTGACCATGACCATTACCCAAACTAAGTTTCAGGGTCATAGGCCTATTAAGCAATCAGTAGTTTTAAAGCAAGGAATGTTTCTGTATTGAAGGTCACAGTGAACTTGACCTTTGACCTATTGACTCCAAACTATCTAGGCATCACCAACTTGCTATGATGTATGTCCATACCAAGTTTGAAGATCATAGGCCTAGGCTTATGTAAGTTATAAGGGTAAATGCTAGCTTTCACAAAAACTTTAACCATTAACTGTTTCTTTACAGAAAGGTCACAGTGACCTTGACCTTTGACCTAGTAACTCTAAACTCTCTAGGCAAAACCAACTTGAAGATCACAAGCCTAAGTGTAACTGACTCCAACGTGTATAGGCATCACCAACTTGCTATGAATAATGTCCATAAAAAGTACCATAGGCCTAGGCGTATGTTAGTTATAAGGGTAAATGCTAGCTTGCACAAAAACTTTAACCAACGCCGACGCCGAAGTGACTACAATAGCTCCCCTTATTCTTCGAATAGTCGAGCTAAAAAATCAATGAACTTCTTTTTTATTTTATTTTTTCTGCACGCCCGTCCCGGGCCCGGGGTTGTTATCAGTGTAAAAAGCCAAAAAGCTAAGATCAAACAAGGTTTAGAATCAAGTGAACAGCTTTTGATGTCACAGTAAAGGATACATCAATCTACTGAAAAAAGATATTTATGTAATCTTAGACTAAGCTTCTTTCTTCAACAAGAATTTTGACAAGAGAAAACTCAATCTTTAAAAAAAAAAAAAAGTCTAAAATTATCCTTAAATAGTCCTGACCTAATAAGTTTAATATTGAATAAATAAGTTATTTTCCAAATTGGCCTTTATTGATTACTACTTTACTGTCATAACCATTGCTGCATGTTTATTTGTGTATTATCAAGTATTAATGGCTGTATATGTTTAAGTTTGTAATTAAAATATCTGTTCTGTTCTCAACTTTTGTAATGCAACTTCTTATAAGTTTTTTTCCACTTTGTAAAAAATGTAACTTGAACTTGAAAACAGTGTAGAAAACATTGTATGGTACATATTAATTCCCTTTTCTCCAAAATGATTTCATATCTTTATCAATTATTTAAGGCTGGGGTTTGACAAACTACTTACCTTATCTGTAAAGCACTGTGCATTAGGTACTTTTAATCAGTAACATATATACAGTACTATTATCAAAGTTTTAACACCTTGACACATACAACATTTGCAGCAGACAAATTTGAAAACATGTAGAAACAAGAGGGACATGATGGCCCTATATCGCTCACCTGAGTAAGTAGTGTTTTAGGGTCCTAATTTAATTGCTCTACAAAAATACGAAAGAAGGTAAAAAAGTCATGGTGAAGGTCATCCAAAGAAAATAATGATATTTGATTGTAAAAAATCACACTCAGGTCATGGTCACATGTTTATAAATCAATGTAAAGGACATGTGACAAATAAATGAAGTTTTTATCATGTTTACTAAGTCAATTATAGCAATTTTGCCAATTTTAAAAAGGAACCAAGCTCTCATGTATATCTAGCTACTGAATAAGTTTGGTAAACATTGGATAATAAATGATTGATTGATTGATTGGGGTTTAACGTCGTTTTTAACAATTTCTCAGTTATATCACGGCGGCCAGTTCACCTACTCTTGCATTTCCTGGTTTTCTCACACCAGTACTCCACACAACAATCTTCCCAAGCAACTGGGTGCTTTTCCACATAGACTTAGCCCATTAGTGGAAGACGAATGACGCATTGACTTTTGTCAATCGTCGGAAAGAAAGTTGGCCGAGCCGGGATTCAAACTCACAACCCCTGGATTGACAGCCCACGTCGCTACCGACTGAGCTACCGGGGCTTGGCGGATAATAAATGAAGACTTTATTGTGTTCACAAGAAATTGTGGACAGACGACGGACGAAGGGCGATCACAAAAGCTCACCTTGTCACTACGTGACAGGTGAGCTAAAAAGTATGGAAAATCTCTATAAATAAAAGCAATATTTATAAAACAAATGTGAAAACATTTTGGTGAAAGAAGAAAGAGCAATTTCTCCTTTTGCAACAAATATTTTCAACACTTTTCAATATTTAAATTTTCCTATATTCAGATTTTCCACAATTTTGCCATAATGTTTTCAAAATGTGTCTGCTTCAGATTTGATGTATGTGGGAAAGGGTTAAAGGTGACAACTCCTCAGAAGTAAGGTTTACAGTCAAAACAGTTAGAGCTAGAGATAAGAAAATATTGAAGTTTTATCAAATGTCAAGATCTTTATTCCTTCACCAAATCCTATAGCGTGGGTACTCAGTAGAATGATCTCAACATGAGGGATCCAATGAGCATACACTACATAGGGTTGTAATGAGATATTATGAGTTAGAATTATTTAATATTGCATTATGGTTACAGCTCATGAGGCTATACAAAACAGAAATACTGAAGTAAATCAGATGCCAAAACATTTATCCTATAGTGTGGGCACTCACTAGAACCATCTCAACCTGAGGATTCCAATGAACATACGCTGCATTATAGGGTTGGATTGGAAATTTAACTGAGAAATTATCAGTTATAATACTTTAACCCTTTCCCACATACAACAAATCTGCAGCAGACGAATTTGAAATAATCTAGGCAAAAGTGTGAGAATTATCTATAATAGAAAGTTAAATTTTCAAATTAAGTTGAAAATATTGTTGCAAAAGGTAAAATTGCTCATAATGAGCAATTAACCCTTTCCCTCACACAGACGCTTTCTGACGCCTCTGTAGCAGACGGCTTTTTGAAAACATAGTGACAAAAGAAGAAATTGCACAAAACGTGCAATTTCTCCTTTTGCCACAATGTTTTCCACTTTTTGTCATAGGTTATCCATTCAATTATGGAGATTTTCTATGTTTTGACAAAATATGTTCAAATACGTCTGCTGCAGAATTGTCATATGAGGGAAAGGGTTAACAGAAAGCTTCTGTATGTAGTCAAGGGTAAATATAGCATTATGGTATCAATTGACAAAACATGAGGCTATACTAAAGTAAATCAGATGCCAAAAATATTTATTTCTCCACCTTATTGTTGGTACTCAGTAGAACCATTGCAACATGAGGATTCCAACGAGTACCCACACAATAGGGTTTGAACGAGAAATAACCGAGATATTATCAGTTACAAGCCTTTAACACCGTCCTTATCTCGACCCGTATTGAATTTACTCCCAATAGTCTGCCTGGCTAACCATGTAAATATAGATTAAATTATCAGCACTGAGAATCACTCATCGTAAAAAAAAGGCTGGTACTCACTCTATTGTTTATTGACATAAACCTGTTGAATGAAGAACTGGGTACCGTGATTTGAGGGGATCTAATTTTGTTTATCATTTATTTCGTTAAAGGGAATTAAACATATTTCTCTTGTGGACTTCTCGAAGTCTTTCTCTAATTGGATTTCTTTATTTGGATTAATATTTAATAAATCACCGGATATTGAATTATCATGGATGCAGATAAAGGTGATCCAAATGACAGTGTCGAGGTCAAAGGTGACACGGTTCCAAATGTGACTTCCACTTCAACACCAGACCATACAGAAGAAACAGAAGAAACCGAGTCCGACACCACTTCCGACGCAACAATCCGTGACAAGGAAGACATGGAGGTGAAAGAAGCTGATCAAAGCCATCGGGATTTTTCCACGTCCGCCTCACCAAGACTGATTGATCCAATGCTGAGTGACGAGGATGACGCGGAAAGTAATGATAAACTGATGCAGCCGAATATGGGAGATGTCGTTAGCGATTCGGAAATTTCGGAAATAGTCCAGGATAATGCATCAGACAGGGGGATCCCGGATGACTATACGCCCGATTTAAGAGGTGACATATCAGCGGATAAACTCGGCAGTGTAAGTGACGATAATGAGTTAAACCTCTCCCTTGACAACTACATGGAATTTCCAGTAGCAAAACGGAGGAACAAATCCATGGACACTGACGACATAATATCAGCCGTCTACGATGACATATCAATCATAAGTGACATTTTCGAACCAAGTCATGCTCAACGAGAAAAATCTCCGTCAAGATCACTCCTGTCACGGTACGACACTTTGCAGTCGAAGTATACCAGACCTCGGCATGCCCCTACAAATGACCCTGAGCTGACATATCTACCAGCTAGAGGGGTTCGGAGTTACGCCCCGTTTCTGAAAACATTTCCTGGCTCGGATTATACACTGGAGGATGACACTCTTACAGTAAGCTCATGTTACAACTTATCAATCTCCATTATTGCTTGCTCCTGTACACGTAGCAGCCGGAGCTGTAGATATTAAGGGGCAAATTTTGTGTTCTTAATCTTTTCCCACATACAGACGTTTTTTTTTCAAATCTGAAGAAGGCGACTTTCGAAAACATTGTGATGCCTTTAAACCCTGTCTTGTGGGTACTCATTGAGATGATTCTTGAGAGTACCCACAACATAAAACTGTAGTACCGCTCATAAAGAACAATTTTTCCTTTTGCCACAATATTTTCAAATTTATTCAATAATTGTTCTTTCATTTATAGATAGTTTCCATATTTCTATCTTAATGTGTTCAAAGTAGGCTGCTGCAGATTTGTTGTATGTGGGAAAGGGTTAAGAAAAGTTTTGCTTTAAGTTTGTTAAAAAGCCACTAAAAGGTGTTCAATGTATAGATAGATCATAAAACAAAAGAGTATAATAATATCTTGAATCCATATAAATGTCATTGATAAATATATGGACTGTATTTATTGCTATACTATACTTTGACCCTTTGCAACATATAGTCGCTTTTCACGCATTTGCAACAGATGACTTTTGAATTGTGACAAAACATTCCTCGCTTCATCACATTGATTTCAAATCTATTAAACAATTAAACTATTAGATATAAAGTTATTCCCTATTTTTGCTGAGGTGATTTCAATGTTGCTGCTGCAGATTTGAGTATGTGGGAAAGGTTTAAACTTACTTATTGATCTTTTATCATTGATAAAGGTAAATATTGCATAACTTGTATGTAAAAAAAAAAAGGCATGAGCTATTTAAGTCCCCCAATTGATAAAAAGTTTGTGTGAGGTTTTTTACCCTAATCTTAATTCAACAATTTGCTACATTCAACTTTGAAAACACCTATCTATGCAAAAAATATAGAAAATTTGCATAATTGAAAGGTTGAGTTGAAAACATTATGGCATAAGGATTATAATATTGCTCATCATTTGCCAAGAATATTCATCTTTTAAATAATCATTGTTTTAATCTTTTCCCTCAGATAGACGCTTTCTGAGGCATCTGCAGCACAATGTTTTCCACTTTTAGTCATAGGTTATCCATTCAGTTATAGAGATTTTCTATCTTTTGACAAAATATGTTCAAAGTCGTCTACTGCAGAATTGTCGTATGAGGGAAAGGGTTAATTAAGTTATCTTGGAATAATATTGTCTGGAGTATGAGAAAGCCAGGGAAATCGTATTAGGTGTCAACAAACCAACTTACTGCCCCTTATCTAGGCCTTATCTGCAGCAGACGACTTCGAAAACATATACTCAAGATACGGAAAATCTCTACAATTGTAGGTTTAATTACTTAAAAAAGTTGAAAATATTGTGGCAAAAGGAGAAATTGCTTGTTTTGAGCAATATCTCCTTTTGTCACGATGTTTTTTAAAAGTCGTCTGCTACAGACGCATAAAAATGAGTCTAAAGGTGGGAAAGGGTTAAGCAGAATTGTGGAGGATCATCTCATGTTTACTTTTGTATTTAAATCATCAATAATAGACCTGTTAATGTAAATTTCCCACATACAACAAATATGAAGCAGATGACTTTGAAAACATCTAGGCAAAAACATGGAATATCTCTAGAAGGCAAAGTTTAAATATTGAAAACATTTAGGCAAGAGGATAAATTGTTCGTCATGAGCAATTTTTTCCTTTTGCCACATTTTTTTCCCCCAAAAGTTGTCTTCTGCAGAGTTATCAGAAAGCATTCTGTATGTAAGTAAGGGTTTTACAAATCTTTCAGTTTGTTTTACACTATCGATTAGGAAGATGCATTATTGTGCATCGCCTTAGATATAACCTATATAAGAATATTGTCCTCATATAGTTATGGTTCTTGATAAATCCTTTCCCGCCTGATGACTTTATTTGATGCAACTACAGCAGCGGACTTGAAAAACAAAGTGACACAAAAGGAGAAACTGCTCATAGAGATTTATTTAATGAGCAGTTTCAATTTTTGCCACCGTGTTTTCGTCTGCTGAGGATTTGTTGTGGGAAAGAATTCATGATCCTGTTGTGTTATTATTATTGCTAGATGTACCCATTACCATGGTTGCAATTCTTATTTAACCCTTTCCCTCATACGACAATTCTGCAGCAGACGACTTTGAATGTATTTTGTCAAAACATAGAAAATCTCCATAATTGAATGGATAACCTATGACAAAAAGTGGAAAACATTGTGGCAAAAGGAAAAATTGCACGTTTTGTGCAATTTCTTCTTTTGTCACTATGTTTTCAAAATGACGTCTGCTGCAGAAGCGTCAGAACGTGTCTATATGAGGGAAAGGGTTAATTAAATCTCTTTTCCTTTTTCCCAAAATGTTTTCAAAAGTGTCTGCTGCAGAAAAAGTTTTCAGATTTCACTATAAAGGAGTTAACATTGCACAGGTTTGGCAAACAATCAATGTCAGACTCAACATTACAATTTATAGATCTGTTCATAAGCTCACACCATCTGTTGCATGATGGGAATTATCCTCGGAGTGCGAGTTACTTAGTACATGTATTGCTATAACCCTTTCCCACATACAACAAATCTGATGCAGAGAACTCTCTATAATTGAATGAATAACCTAATAAATGACTAAAAGAGGGAAACATTGTGGCAAAAGGAGAAATTGCACATTTTGTGCAATTTCTTCTTTTGTCACTATGTTTTCAAATAGCCGTCTGCTAAAGAGGCGTCAGAAAGCGTCTATATGAGGGAAAGGGTTAAGAGGCTACCTCCTGACATAAGACTATTTTGCACCATTTGTGGAAGAGGCATGGTGCCATTCAGAATGACTCTAGTCAAGCATCGTTATCAATGAATGACCAAGTCCGGGTATAAACTCATGATCTCTGGCATGATAGCCTTCGTCGTTACCAATAGAGCTATCGCAATAAACCGGTTTTTTCCTCAAAAATACAAATTCTGTTAGCAGTTATTACAAAATTCATGCTCTACAGAATTGTCTCCATGAATCTGCAGCAAACTACTTTGAAATCACATAAACAAAGATATGGAAATGTCTATATTAAAGTAAAATTTATAATTGACAAGACTTTCAAACATTGTGGCCAATGGAGAAATTGCTCAATATGAGCAATTTTACCTTTTGACTCAACGTTTTTAAAAGTCATCTGCTGAAAATGCATTATAATATATCTAGGCAGGAAAAGGCAAAAGGTCAAATAAGGAAATTTAATATTTAAAAAGGAACCATTTATTTTGAGTTCTTCTCAACTAGTAACCTCATATAAATACCGTAGTAACTGTTGTTCTTTGTTTCATTTTTCCATATTCTTGACCAAATGTTTTAAAGTTGTCTGCTGCAGATTTGTTGTATGTTGAAAAGGAGAAATTGCAAGCTATGGGCAATTACTCCCATAAATCTTTTTAAAACATGTCTTCTACAGAAGCACCAAACACATCAAAGACATTGTTTTAATAGCATAATGGCTTATCAGCAAACTAAATGTCCATTTTGAGATTTTAAGATTAATAATTTCATGTTAAACCCTTAAATGACTGCAGCAGGCGACTTTTGAAAACATTGTGACAAAAGTTGAAATTGTTCAAAAAAGCAATTTCCCATTTCACCACAATATTTCTAACTTTTATCAGTAATTATACCTTTATAAATGAGCCGTTCTACGCAAAAAACCAACATTATTGACTCTGCGTAAAGTATCGATCCGGATCATATCCTAAGCATTCCGCGCAGGCTAATTTGGCCAGACACTGGATTTTCTATTTCAGGATCATTACCTCTATCCGCCCTGAGACGGAATGTGTCGGCCCGAATTGGCCTGCATGGACGGTGCATGCTGATCTGAACATTGTGACAAAAGTTGAAATTGCTCAAAAAAGCAATTTCCCATTTCACCACAATATTTCTAACTTTTATCAGTAATTATACCTTTATAAATGAGCCGTTCTACGCAAAAAACTAAACATTATTGACTCTGCGTAAAGTATCGATCCGGATCATATCCTAAGCATTCCGCGCAGGCTAATTTGGCCAGACACTGGATTTTCTATTTCAGGATCATTACCTCTATCCGCCCTGAGACGGAATGTGTCGGCCCGAATTGGCCTGCATGGACGGTGCATGCTGATCTGGATTGATACATTACGACATTACGAAGAGTCCATAATGTTAGTTTTCTCGTGGAACGGCTCATATGTTTTTCGAGATTAACCATATTTATGCCTAGTCGTCTGCTGAAGATTTGTTGTATGTTGGAAAGGGTTTAGAAGGAAGCTAAAACTGGATCATCATTAACACTGACATGGTTAAAAGCAATAAATTTTACCACAAAAACCAATATATAATCCTTTCACACAATAAATAAATCTGCAGCAAAGGATGATTAACCCTTTCCCTCATACGACAATTCTGCAGCAGACGACTTTGAACGTATTTTGTCAAAAAATAGAAAATCTCTATAATTGAATGGATAACCTATGACTAAAAGTGGAAAGCATTGTGGCAAAAGAAGAAATTGCTCGTTTTGTGCAATTTCTTCTTTTGTCACTATGTTTTCAAAAAGCCATCTGCTGCAGAGGCGTCAGAAAGCGTCTATATGAGGGAAAGGGTTAAAAGCAATATATTTTACCCCAAAAACCAATATAATCTTTTCCCGTAATTAACAAATCTGCAGCAAAGGACATTGAAAATACATAGGCAAAAGTATGGAAAATGTCTATAAATGAAGAGAAAGTATTGCTCATTATGACAAAATTGATTCTTTTGCCACAATGTTTACATAAGTCGCCTGCTGCAGGTGTGTCAAATTACGTCTGCATGTGAGAAATGGATAATAGACTTTGTGTCAGGGTCGGTTCAATGATTCTGAATTATTGATTTGGAACTCATCCTTTAAGCAAATAAGTCCTTCAAACTCAACACTACCCGCTTTGTAACTCAGTTAGGAAAATAGCAGACAGCAACAACAAACATGTCTTAACCCATTCTAATTTGCAGACACATTTTTGAAAAACTTTGTGACAAAAGGAGAAATTGCTCATTTATGAGCAAATTCTCATTTTGCAATAACGTTTTCAATTCTTTTAAATATTTATACTTTCAATTATAGAGAATTTATATATTTTGACTACATGTTTTAAAAAAGTTGTCTACTGTAGTTTTTGATGTGTATGGGAAAGGGAGGGGTTACCATTTACAGTCTGAGTATATACAAATTGTTCAATGATCGGTCAGTCATGTGACTGTAACAGTTCAAGAATACCTTATTTCCATACATTGGTGGAAAGCAATAGAACAGTTGGCATGCTGGTGTATAGATATTATTAAAGAGTTTAAACAATTGAAGGAAAAGGAGAAATTGTTCTTTTTACCCTGGGTGGTTTATAGAGATCACATGTGCCAACAATATTGACTCCCGTTGAAAAATGAATAGCCCCGGGCATAATGAGTTACAATTCCCCTTATTAATTCAACAGTACACCATTATTGATTTGAAGGTTGTCCCTTTGGTAATCACAGGGTCTTCAACCGTCTTCAATAACCCTTTCCCATATACAACAAATCTACAACAGATGACTTTGAAAACATTAAAAGGCAAAAATATGAAAAACATTAAAAATTGACAGTATGTTTAGCACAATGTTGCAAATGGAGAAAGTGCTCATTATGAGCAATTTCTCCTTTGACCACAGACATGTCAAAGTGCTACTGCTAAGGGAACGAGTTCAGGCAATATGAAACTTGAGAAAAGTGATAATACATTAGCAATAAGTGAAATGACAAATTCAGACATGCATATGTGACCTTGACCTAGAAAAAGAGCATGTTACCTGTACTCAGCAATGTCTTCTCACAACTTCTGCACTTTGGCTTCAATTAGTCATTTACATTTTGATTGAAGTTTAAAGAAAATCATGCAAGGGATTAAGTAATGTGACCTTGACCTTGTGGTGTCACTGTATAAAATTAATATCCAGTTTAAAGACTTGCATAATAGTGAACATGTAAGGTTACTGCAAGGTGGACCAGTTTCCAGTTTCATGGACAAAAAAAGAGAATATTTTTAGGATGTTACAAAACTGTCTCTGGGCTGTCAATTAGTCAAAAGATTGCAAACAATAGGAATGTAGTGAGTTTAAGTCACATAACAGCATACAACAGGAAACAATCTAGCTTTTGAAACATTATTGAATACAACAGGAAAGCAGCCTATGTATTCAATAATGCTACTAAGGCTAAGCCATTTTCCTATTGTATGTAATCAAGTGATGATGATGGACTGATTTTGTTTACCCTCTGCACGGCGAGGGTAACCCTTTCCCTCATATAGACGCTTTCTGACACCTCTGCAGCAGACGGCTGTTTGAAAACATAGTGACAAAAGAAGAAATCTACTTTTGCCACAATGTTTTCCACTTTTTGTCATAGGTTATCCATTCAATTATGGAGATATATTCTATGTTTTGACGAAATACATTCAAAGTCGTCTGCTGCAGAATTGTCTTATGAGGGAAAGGGTTAAGCAAATAAGTCCTTCAAACTCAACACTACCCGCTTTGTAACTCAGTTTAGGATAATAATGATCTAGGGTACAGACAGCAACAACAAACATGTCTTAACCCTTTCCCTCATACGACAATTCTGCAGCAGACGACTTTGAACATATTTTGTCAAAAAAGAGAAAATCTCTATTATTGAATGGATAACCTATGACTTAAATAAGAAAATGGCTAGTCTTTGTAGTATTATTGCATACATAGGAAAGCAGTAAGTTGCAATGAGTTGAAGAGTGATACGACAAATACATGCATGCCTACTAAATGCCTTGATGCCAAGTCAATAATGACGGAACTTACCAGGCAGACATTGTATGACATAAAAATTGTTAATTGTTGATATACCTTGTACACTCGAATCAATCAATCAATACTAACCTGATAGTTTCACAGGCCAATCAACTGGCATTATAATGGTAACTAACGGTAACAGTTAATCAAAGTACTCTGATTACACTCAATTATCTTGGTCAAACCAATTTTAGAAAATGAGTATTTCCTCCACAATTTCCCCTTTGATACCAATTGGGGCCAAGTCACACGGAAACCGTCCATCTTAACTTTGTGACCAGGAAAGATTCAGATCAGCCTATGCTTCCTTGCAGTGCAATCAGGATCATTCCTGCTCGTCATCTGGTGGTACAAGCCTCCTTGAAGCCATAAGTAAACGTCTTTGACCAAAAATTGACTATACAAGTGAGGAATTTAATTACAATTGTCATTTATTCCAAAACCTCTTAAGGCTGGTTTTTGTATGAAGACACTTAATTTGACATTCTTCCTTTCCCTAAAAAAAGCGGATTGATTTATCTATTTTGGTTTAATGCCATTTTCAACAGTTTCAGTCATATCACACCTACCCATGTGTTTCCTGGCTTTCTCACACCAGTACTCCACACAACTCTTTTCCAAACAAACAGCTGCTTTCACACGTAGACTGCCCATTCATTGAAGACAAACGACGCTTGTTGTATTGACTTTTGTCAAATGTTGGAAAGAATATCGGTCTAGCAACCCCTGGATTGACAGCTTGTGTCGCTACCATTTGAGCTACCTTGGCTTGGTCCGTAAGAACTGTATGTTATAACAGTACATATATATACCTTACTGCTAAGACTGGGTTTTTACACCATTTGAATGGGTTTTTTACACCATTTGAATGGCATTTTATTAGACATATTACACCTTAATCTTTTCCCCGATTCAGATGACCTTTAACACTTTTGCAGCAGACGTAAACCTTTTGTCTTGAACAGGCTCATGCCGTACACATGATTCTTGTCAGTTATAATATATACTGAATACTAGTTCACTATGTATGAGCAGAACTATACGAAAACAAACATTATTGTAATTATTACATGTGCGGAAAAAGACCTGCCTGCACTTCAATGCGAAAGGATTCAAATGGACTACACAAGTTTCTTGAAACCTTCTTTGACTAATTGGCAAAATGTGCAGAATCAGATCAGACTGCACAGATAAGCTGGCTTATCTCGATCTACAATGCTTTCAAATGCCTAAAGATTCACTTTCACAGAGGGTCACTCATATGATGTCCATATGATTTTTCTATAACTTTTTTTCGAAGTTTAAAGTTTCTATTTGTGTCCAATAAAAATTAAAAAGACAATTGCACCATTGCCCCTTTACGACCTTTTCATGTTTTACTCTTTCCTTATTAAGACATAACAGGAAACATCTGCTGTGTAATCAACTGGAAATAAATGGTAGCTTTTGAAAACTTTGAAGAAAATTTTGATACAGATGAAATCATTCTGGGAACCGAGGATCTACTGAAAATGAGCAAATTCTCCTTTTTTAACCCTTAACGACTTATAGACACTTCCTGACGCCTATATAGCAGACAACTTTTGAAAACATAACGAGCAATTTCTCTTTTTACCACAGTGTTTTTTACACTCATTTCAGTAATCACACTTTCATTTTTAGACATTTTCAAAAGTTTAGCCGTTTCAAAGTCGTCTACTGCAGATTAGTTGTATGTGGGAAAGGGTAAACATATTTTCTTAAAATCTTCCCAACGCCTGTATAGATAGCCTCCATAAGTCATCCGTGTCAGGGAAAGTGAAAACAGTGATAACTTGATAATGTAATAGCCCTCCACTGATCGCCATGGTGTGAAACATTGGTGTGAAATACATACACTGAAGTGTTAAAGTGACCTCTGAACATTAGTAACGACCTTAACTTAATGTTATATATACTTTTCATTAGTGATCACATTTTCTTTGACCTTTTGATCTTGACAATGAACTCTTTCAGTGCTGAATTTCCATAAGTAGACTCTTCCATGTTAAAAATCGGGCAAATAGATTTTTTATTTAACCTTTTTCCTCATTTAGACGCTTTCTGATGCTTCTGCAGTAGACGTCTTTTTGAAAACATAGTGACAAAAGAAGAAATTGCACATTATTTGACAAAATATGTTCAAAGTCGTCTGGTGCAGAATTGTCGTATGAGGGAAAGGGCTAACAAGAGTTTTGGAATATTTTGACAATTAAAAGGCAAACAATCCTGATTTCTACCAGAATCTGTATTTTTTGCAAAAAAAATCTTAATATTGCCATTGGTACTGAAAGAGCTCACTTTTCTCCACATAGAACGCATTTACAACAAACAACTTTGAATATATGTAGGAAAATATATGGAAATCTATCGTAAACCGATCGTTTGCGGATAAAATCCTTGTGACCAGTGTTTAGGGTAACCATTTAGCTACATGCTGACACATAGCGCTTTATTCAATCGTCGTATTTCATTTTGTATCGGACCAAAATGCAAACATGAGTCAAATTCATCAAAATTGGCTGACGAGGAACTTACATCCCTTGTCTATATATAATGAGTATACATTTCTATTTTTTAAATAGCGTACAAGGCCCCTATGGTCTGCAACAGATGACTTTGAAAATGACTTAATTTACCAATATTATGAATAATTTATCCTTTATCTACAATGTTTTCAAAAGTTGTTTGCTGTAGAATAAGGATTACAACTAAATCAGATATTTGTACATGTACACAGTCATATGAATTAATTTGATGACAGTATTTATTATCTTCAGTTAGAACATAATGTAATTGATAGATCTGATTGTATTGTTAGTGCAATTGGAATGACATTGAAACAGTTTGTGAACTGATTGGAATTTTAAACCATGAAAACAATCAATATTTTATGAAATTATTTTATGGTAACATAAGTCCAACATTGTTTATACATGTAGTATTGCTTCTCAACCCTTTCCCACATTTTTGTCAAATCCGCAGCAGCCGTTATTTAGAAAATATTATGGCTGAAGGAGCAAATGCTCTTCTTGAGCAATTTCTCCCTTTGCCTTAATGTTTTCAACTTTATTTTACCAACTTTAGTTTAACCTAACACTACGTTATACATCTGTTTATTAAGCAATTCTAATCTAAAGATTTTCAATATATATGACATATCTCCTCAGATTTTATCTAAGTCATTATGTGATTTTCCCACAATATTTTCTTTGTTACGTTAACCCTTTCCTTCATATAGATGCTTTTTGAAAACAGTGACAAATGAAGAAATTGCTCAAAACAAGCAATTTCTCCTTTTGCCACAATGTTTTCCACTTTTAGTCATAGGTTATCCATTCAAGTATACAGATTTTCTTTTTTCTTGACAAAATATGTTCAAAGTCATCTGCTGAAGAATTAATGTATGAGGGAAAGTGTTAAATGAAATTGTCACATGTCCATGTACATGTATGTGTTCATTTTGGATTATTTCCTGGGAAGTAACATGAGAAGCATTCTGTACTGTTGAGATGGTCAACATGATTATCTCCCTTGTATTACTGAACAGTCTTGCCTGTAATTCCTTTCTCCTTTACAGACGCTTTTAAATGCCTCTGTAAATGATGATTTTAAAAAAAATCTGCGAAAAATAGAAATTGCTCATGGTGAGCAAGTTCTCCTTGTTTTCAACCCTAGTCAATAATTACAGTTTCATATTTTTGCCTAGAATTGTCAACATCATTCACTGCAGATGTATTGTATGTGAGAAGTCTTAATGCTTTATGCTTTTCCACATGCAAAAGAAATCAGTGCAGCAGTTTACTTAAAATTTAACTTAACTTTTTCTTCCTCCCACAATTTATACTCAATGTTTTAAAAATATACAACTCTCAAAAAAACACTAAACGGTAAACAGTTAACTTTTGAACCAATTAAGTGAAGCATTTGCCACCAGGTCAGCCGGAACATCTGCACTGTCTTCCAAATGCAAAGCTGGACATTTTAAAAATTAAGCACGGAGAAGATTTACCGTTTTCCACATTCAGACGCTGTTAGACACCTCTGCAGCAGACGAATTTTGAAACCATTGTGGCAAAAGGAGAAATTGCTCATCTTGAGCAATTTCTACTTTTTCCATAATGTTTTGACTCTATTTATTTAATAATTATAATTTCATATCTTGAGAATTTTCATATTTTTGGCATAAAGTGTTCAAAGTCGTCTGCTGCAGATTTGTCATAGTTGGGAATGAGTTTAGAAAGACAATTGCTCTGGTGAAATTGTTCAAGGCAGAGCTCTACATAAGCGTCCTTAACCCTTTCCCACATACAACAAATCTACAGCAGACGACTTTGAAAAGGTACCAGAAAAATTTGGAAACTCCCTTTAAACTAAAGGAAAATAATTGAATAGAGTTGAAAACATGGTGACAAAAGGAGAAATTGCTTGTTTTGAGCAATTTCTTCTTTTGTTGCCATTTTTTCAAAAGCTGTCTGCTGCAGAGGCGTCAGAAAGTGTCTATATGAGGGAAAGGGTTAAAGATTTCTTGTTCCTCCAAACAATATCATGTTTGTTGTGAATACTCAAAAATATTGTCTCAGTAAGAGGATCCTTTAGAGTACCTACAACAGAGGGTTTCAAGAGAGATAAGAAAGGTTTTAAGGAACAAACACCTGTTTACTTTAGACCTCTATGTCCAGGTTTTTTTTTTTACTAACCTTCCATATCAGAAATTTGAGACTTGCATTTATTTCCGGTTCAAATGTGGCTAGAACATTTGTCTGAAAAACATGGAATGTAAAGAATAAATTTTTAGGCAACATTGAAAACAATAGAAACAAAGACAACATTGACAACCATAAATAAAAAGATTTTCACAACTGATTTGTGAATTTAGAATACTAACAAGAGTGCCAGTGCCGCCACAATATACGCCGCCACAAAATATAAAGATCAAGATTGATCCTTTTAATTATTGCTTTTAACATGTATCACAAGACTACCATTGGAATCTCTATCAAAATGGCCGAACCAAAAAATGGTAATTTCATGAAAAAAAATCACAAAACTACCATTATAGTAAAACAATCATTTAATGGAAAAGATTGGATTGGATTGTTGGAGCTTAATGTCCCATTCAACAAATTATTTCAGTCAGGAAGAAAATAGGATACATATAAACAGAGATAGAACCATATAGAGGCTTCCGATATGAAAGTAGGTCAAATGGCAGTGTCGATATGTATCCTCTTTTTCCTTCTGAGCATAACTCTTGCAAAAATCACTCTACCGGATAATCCCTGCTTTATGCACTTCTACCTGTTTGGAAACTTGAGTTGCGTTCTCAAGTGAATATGCTATAGAGACCAAGTTTCGAAAGGCATAACTATTGCAAAAATCGCTGAACCGGAAAATCGCCGCTTCATGCACATCTACCCATTATAGTCATAATATTGACCAAGTTTTGAAAAGATTCAGTCAGAAACGTAGGAGGAGTTGCGTTCACAAGCCGCAATATCAATTAGCTACAGAGACTAAGTTACAAGCGACATAAATCTTGCAAAAATCAATGAACCGGAAAATCGCCGTTTCATGCACATCTACCCATTATAGTTATGACATTGACTAAGTTTGGAAAAGATTCGGTCAGAAACATAGGACGAGTTGCGTTCACAAGGCTGCAATATCAATCAGATACAGAGACTAAGTTACAAGGGACATTAATCTTGCAAAAATCAATGAACCGGAAAATCGCCGCTTCATGCACATCTACCCATTATAGTCATGACATTGACCAAGTTTTGAAAAAAGATTCGGTCAGAAACATAGGAGGAGTTGCGTTCACAAGGCTGCAATATCAATCAGCTACAGAGACTAAGTTACAAGGGACATAAATCTTGCAAATATCAATGAACCGGAAAATCACTGCTTCATGCACATCTACACATTATGGTTATGACATTGACCAAGTTTTGAAAAGATACAGTCAGAAACGTAGGAGGAGTTGCGTTCACAAGATATGGATGTACGGACGTACGGACGGACGTACAGACGCACGTACGGACGGACAGACGGAGAAGATGACGCCAATATACCACCGCCTCCGGCGGCGTATAAAAACTAATGCTGATTTTTAATACTTATTATTCAATGGTCAATTAAGTCAGAAAAGTCTGGGACATTTGGTTCATTGTTTTAACCCTTTACCTCATATAGACGCTTTCTGACACCTCTCTAGCAGACAGCTTTTTGAAAACATAGTGACAAAAGAAGAAATTGCTCAAAACGAGCACTTTCTCCTTTTGCCACAATGTTTTCCACTTTTAGTCATAGGTAAACCATTCAATTAGAGATTTTCTATTTTTTGACAAATTTTTTCAGCCGTCTTTGTAGAATTGTCGTATGAAGGAAAGGAATAAATAGCATACTATTTAGGTAGGTTTTTGTTGACTTGCATAAACACTTTTCTATCCCAGCAAATAGAGAATTACTAAACATTTTAAGTTTAATTAACCCTTCCCCTTCATACAATAAAGCTGCAGCAGACAACTTTGAAAACCTGTCAACACAAATTATGGGAAAACTCTGTAAATGTATTAATACTCATTGAATATATAGAGTTGAAAACATTGTGACAAAAGATAAAAATCACTCATTATGAGCAACTTCTCCTTTTGCCGCTATGTTTTCAAAAGTCGTCTGCTTAAGATTAAATTTGGGTTAAATTAGGATATTGGTCCCGATTCCCTTCCTCAGGATGGCATCATCAACACAATTTACCAATATAATTCTGTATTGTTTAAACCTTTTCCAACATAGTGAAGCATTTTGATGCATATGCAACAGATGGGTTTTTTAAAAGATAACTGAACTTCTTTTTCAACAATGTTTTCATCTCTATTTACAACTTCTTTCAAAGAGATTTTCTATCTTTTTGTCTAAATATTTTCAAAGATGTAGATACTGCAGATGATCTATCTATGTGTTGTCATCAGGAAAAGGTTAATAATTTCATGAGAATCTATAAACAATTTCCAACTTGACATATCCCGGATTCTATCTCCACTTGCGGAGGTCATGTTGTAGTGGCCTTAACCCTTTCCCTCATACGACAATTCTGTAGCAGACGACTTTGAACGTATTTTGTCAAAACATAGAAAATCTCCATAATTGAATGGATAACCTATGACAAAAAGTGGAAAACATTGTGGCAAAAGGAGAAATTGCACGTTTTGTGCAATTTCTTCTTTTGTCACTATGTTTTCAAAAAGCTGTCTGCTGCAGAGGCGTCAGAAAGCGTCTATATGAGGGAAAGGGTTAAGCAAAGACACATTTCCTAGTCTACTCTAGTACTTGTTTGTTTACCCAGAGATCATGAATGAGTGTTCCACTGTGGAGATAGCACCAGGTGACTTCGAAAAGATACCTATTGAATGGATTTGAAATCATTGTCGAAAAGGGTTCATTATAAGATTTGTTGTTAGTGGGAGAGGGTTAATTTCTATCTAGAGTATTATACCTGTTGATATTTAAAGAGCCTTGCTAACTGGGACTTTGTCAATGACAGTATTTCACCATCTAACTCTGCAGCATCTAGCTGAAAATAAATATTTTGAACAAAATTAATCCTTTTTCTCATGTAGACGCTTTCTGACGTCTCTGCAGCAGATGACTTTTTAAAATTTTAAAAACATGGTGACAAAAGAAGAAATTGCTCAAAAAGAGCAATTTCTTCTTTTGTCACTATGTTATTAACTCAAATCAATTATTGTACTTTCATTTAAAGGGAGTTTCCAAATGTTTTCGGGTATGTTTTTAAAGTCTTCCGCTGCAGAGTTGTTGCATGTGGGAAACAGTTAACTGTGTCTGTAGAGAACCAGATAAGAAGGGGGTGCACACCTCTTTTCCCCACAATATCTTTCTTTTCTTTCCAACCAATGAATCATCTCATTGAGTATACACATCGTAGTGCTAGAGGCGGAGGACTAGAGGTTTCTATAAACACTCATTAAAACCTTTGTTGTTGGTACTCATAAGAATCGTCTCACTGAGACAATTCTTTTGAGTACCCACAACATAGGTTTTGGAGGACAAATAAGTATTTTAAAGCATGAAAAACGCTCATTATCTAGAGCTCTGTAGAGGGTCAAATAAGGATTTAAGCACATGCAAATCATCCCTTAAGTTATTGAGAGCTCTTTATGTCAGTACAACCGAGGTCTCCTTGCACATTGAGCAATTTCCTCTTTTGCCAAAATGTTTTTAATTCCATTTGTTTTATCTTTATTGTTTCCAAGTCTACTACTGCAGATTGGTTGTTTGTGGGAATGCAGGTTTAATATTGTCAAGTTACTAGGGATCAGGGATAGGGATCGAATTAGGTAGCCCTTAGTTTCAATATATTGCCGTTACATATTGCATTGTAACATCTCAAGTTCATCGTGATCTTTTTGTAGGATGTGAACAGTCAAAATATAAAATCACATCCCGAGTACAGAAACCTGGGTCAGGGATAGGGATCAAATATGGGTAGCCCTGTTCCTAATCCTGGACACTTAGCATAGATTCCTACCCCGCTGTAGTCTTATCTTATAAACATTGCGTGAAAACATTAAAGGGGAAATGTTATAATATTGACAAGCAGTTTCTCCGCCTATCTCACACACTATTTGATTCTGTAGTAGGACACTAATAGCAGGACTATTTACACGAGGTCATTAGTTATAAGAACACCGTGTAAACCTACTTTCGTTTTAGCTCGCCCATTGGACATTTTAGAGTAAAGACAACTGCAAATCGCGACATATCTATAAGTTACTTTCGTGTTCATATAATTACAAGATGGATTAAAACCTGTTTAATAGCTAAATTAACCGTTTTACCTGGCTCACACGGAGTGCAACACCCTTTATGTCAGCCATTTGTTTACAATTCTGTAACAATCATTTTCATTGGCTAATTTTATCCATCGAGTCTCTTATCTCCTACGTCTAGTGGCGGTAAAAAGTTTCAAATTGGGTCACTTTACAACTGAGACATTTCTCAGGATCTTGTTTCATTGCATATTTAGATCAAGTATTAAATTTTTCAAAATTCGGAATTGTAAATAAATAAACATCTTCTGGCGATTTGGAGGTGTTATTGCCCCTTTAGTTTGAAATTAGCGTTTTTCGGATTTCGGAAAATGTAAGATGTAACATAAGCGTGTGTCGATTTTTGTCAGAAGATGGAATTAGTATAACCAGGGACGTAGATAAGAGGGATAGGCAACTCCACCTGTACACCTGTTATCTGGTTAAAATATCACCCATAGACATAAAATTGTCCAAATTTTCACATTTTGTAGCAAATAAAACTTTGAAGTCACATTTGGCACATAAACAAAAAATACATATTCTGAAAGCTTAACATTTCAACTTAAGTTAAAGATATAATGAATAACTGGAATTTCTTTGTATTTTGAACAATGACTTATTTAAAAGACACCGATATTGGGATTTCTGAATTATATCATTTTTTTCCAAAAAATAAGAGACTGACATTTTTCATACGGATAACATATTATCAAAACCTGTAATATATTAAAATATTTTTATCTTCTGCAATAGAAGAATGTTTAAACTGCTAGAAAATATTTTTTTTATTTTCATATCTTGAATAGTTTTTGAGTTTTACTTGGTACACATGTTGGCACGGGTGATATTTTAGTATATAATTTAGTAACTTATCCCTCTTATCTACGTCCCTGGTATAACATAGGAGGAGAGTGAAAACTATGGTGGCTGCAGATGCAATATGACTCTTTTTTTAATTGTCAAATGCGGATCAAAAATCTTTCATTTACTATTCACGGTAAATGTCTGTTGTAACACTAGGTGAAGTAAATACAAAATATACAACATTGATACAACTAAATTGTAGAAAACACAACAGTAGAATCAATAGGACAGGAGTGTGGTGTCCAGGTTCGAATCTCGTAATTAGCGGATCAATCTTTTGGATATCCCCATACCATTGATATGATTTCTGGTTCAGTGAAATTGGAAGGAAAATTGTTTCAAAATTCGATGTAAAGCAACTATTTTGAACAGATCTACCATACCTTTGAAAAGATATATGTTCAAGATAGTTTTATTTGGTCGAAGTTACTCTATTAACACTTAGATTTAGCGGTGCTCCATGAAAACCAAACTGAAAGTAATTATTATACTTGTGCAAAAATGACTTGCCCGCGCATCAACGGTTTATAGACATTTCTTGAAACGCTGTATGACTTATTCGTGAACAGTATATAGCTTTATCGGATTGTGCTTGCTGATCTGGATCTACACTGTTCTGAAATGCCTTTCGTTCGGTTTTCACAAAGCGCCGTTCAATAACACATCCATTCTGTCGCTTGTTACCTGTATTTTCTATGAACGTTGCGTAGTTGGTTGTTCTTGGTCATAATTACTTATTGTTGATATTAATCCACGAATTTTATTATTTCAAGAAAATGATATTGCCATGAAAAAGAGGGCTATCAATCGAGGGGTCGTGAGTTCGAACCCCGCCCCAGATATTCATGCTTTCAGATGATTGACAAATGTCCTTATGACTTGCGTTATTCTTCCCCCATCAATGGGCTAAACTGTTTATCTGACAATGTAACCAGTTACCTGGGAAAGAATGTTGTGTGAAGTACAGCTGCGAGAAAGCCCGGAAACACAGTTGGGTGAACTGTTCGCCGTGATGTAACCAAACTACCGTTTATGACAGCGTTAAATCCAATCAATCAGTCAATCAAGCGTCTTTTATCATAATAATAAAATGAGCGGCACTCTGACGAAAACCAATCGTAATGTATGTTCGACCAGTATAGAAACTGTTCTCTAATAAATCTCAGAAGGTTTCCAGAAATGTCTCCTTAAAGGTATCCATGTGGATCCTTTAGAACGGAAGCACATGTATGCAGTTTTATTTTAACACGTGTAACGTTAATGTTGGTTTTTTAGAAGCACCGCTCAAATGAACCCTATACTGTCGGTACTCAAAACAGTCGACTTGGTGAGAATTTGGAAATAAACATAAAAACTAAGAATAAACCCCTTCGTCTACAGCTCTGGCCCCAATTCCACCAACGATACTTAGCTCTAAGTAATACTTAAATACTTAAAAGCGTATTGTTTTGGTCAACTTGGTTATTTACTAATGCAGATTCCACCATACATAATTTACAAAATATTAGGGAAACAAAAATAATAAAGTATTCGTTTAAGTATAACTATTACTTAACGCTAAGTAATTTTGGTGGAATTGGATCCTGATCATTAATCCAAAACCCTAGGTATGACTTTGTAAGAAAATAATTAATGCAATGTTAACATTTTCAATACACCTTGTTGAGTTAAAAAAATAAATGTTACTCCGTTGTAAAGTGACCCGTATCGATCAGTGCTGTCCTATACAACATGTATCGATTATCGGCGATCATTTCATTGAAGTAGACGGCGACTTTTTGGCACGGTTTCCTAAAGGTAAGCTATTTCTTTTTTCTTGTTTTAGTTTTAGCTAATGAATGGAAATGTGATCCCAGAATAAAGAACATTAATTCAAGGAGAGACTGGTAGTCTTATTTTTATCACGTCAAAAATGTTAAATTATAAAATAAGTTACGGTACTTACGGTACTTAATAGCGTTAAACATGTTCTGCATTGAAACTAAATCGATAAAACTTCATGGTGCATGTTTTAAAGTACAATATATAATCTATATTGCTAGGTTTGTTTGTATTTGCCTGTATATTCAAACATTCGATAGGTTTAAATGTTTGTTTTATAGCCCAGATACTCATGATTATTGATCTTTCAGAAATTTGGCACAAAATTATTGTTTGATTAAAATATACCTAATATAACATTATTGCAAACAGGGTGAGTGTATTAAATACACTCACCCTGTTGCAAACCACTATTATTCCTCAACTTTTATTTTATTTTGATATTCTGGCATTTCATAATTTACTATGTATACAGCATTTTTACAACATATGGAAAGTTTGCTTTTGAATAAATGTATATATATGATTTCGGAAAATAATTATAAAAAGTTTGAATCGATCGGTAAATCATTATACACGGGAAGATTTGGAACAATCAAGTCGGTAAACTTAAGGAATGTACATGAACATTATTTAAAATACGTAATTACATACATGTATTGTTATATACGATATTTAAGCTCGTAAATAGGCATTGGTCTATAGAACAGAGTCGAACGACCCCGGCATGGTTAAGTGAGATCGTTAATGACACGGGTCTCTCCATAACTCGAAGTCAAAAGGGAACCTTAAATTACCTCGAGTTACCTTGACGTGTTTAAGAGGGTTGGGTTATAAGTTACATTCAGTGATGAAGTGCTAGCTTTGTAATTCGTATAAATACGTAGGAATTTGTTGTAAAATTCAAAATACATGTAGTAATAAAATGTTAACTGCACATTGTATGAAAAGGGCTGCTATTGTTTTCCGACACGGAAAAATCCTTTCCTTTTTCAATACACACACTTAACTTTTTACTTTTGTATCTTACACTTTGAACCGGGAAAAGGTAAGATATTGCATTTCTGAACTGTGTAGATTCAGATCACCCTGTCCATCTTTTCTGTCTTATCAAAATCTACACAAGTAGACATCAGTTTCTTAAAATAGTGTGTCAGTAATATATGACCAGATCTTTATCAAAATGTGTGGACACACAGACTGATCTGGGTCTACACTGTTCACTGTTTATTGTAAACAAAAGTCATACTGCGTCTTTTCCCAAAGACTATACAAGTGGTAGTAATATATTTCCGTCCTTGTTGCTCGGGGTAGTGGGGTTAGCTTTAGGACGGACTAACAGATGTCAGTATCTATAAATGGACGAGTATAGTACTGGTGATTTACTCAGGAACCGCCGTTACATGCCTGATTGAGAGCGGCGTTAAACGCCGTACAAACAAAACACTTTTCCCACGGACGGGTTCATTCGGATGTCTAGAAGAAGGGGTAACCTCATAATATCTTTAACCCTTTCCCTCATACGACAATTCTGCAGCAGACGACTTTGAACATATTTTGTCAAAAAATGGAAAATCTATATAATTGAATAGATAACCTATGACGAAAAGTGGAAAACATTGTGGCAAAAGGAGAAATTGCACGTTTTGTGCAATTTCTTCTTTTGTCACTATGTTTTCAAAAAGCCGTCTGCTGCAGAGGCGTCAGAAAGCGTCTATATGAGGGAAAGGGTTAAGTTTGATTTATTCAGTACAAAATTGAGAGCGGAGTTAAACATAACACTAACACAACCCTTTTCCCACGGACGAGTCCATTCGGGTGTCTAGAAGAAGGGATAACCTCATAAGATCTTTAAGTTTGATTCATTCAGTAAAGTTCTTGCAATAATTCGATGAATGATACAAAAGTCACGTACATGTACTGGTATACCAATGATGACAACAAATGTGACCCAGGGCTCTAGATAACGTGTGTTTGTCATATGCATAACCCTTGCCCACATGCAACGAACGAATCTGCAGAAGACGACTTTAAAAATATTTTTAAAGTAAAACAATGAAAAATATCTATACCTGAAAGTATTATTGTGCAATAGACTTCAAAACATTGTGACAAAATGAGAAAATGCTCAATTGCGGGTTATGCCTTTGGGATTTTCCCACACAAACGGCACGAGTACTGGTTATGTCTCCAGGAAGCAGAAATCGAACCTGATTAATATAAGCTGAAAGCTTGTTTCGCAATCGATGTAAAATAAATAAGTTTAAATTAAACACAACAGGGATCCTCGAATATAATATTTGCAAACTAAGTGAAGGCTTCTAGACGTTTCTGTGTGAATACTCAACTAATCACCGTCGTGATGGCAATCAGAGAGACTTGTCTGCAATCATGAACATGAGTTTGCACTGCACTATTGATTATGTAGCTAGTATGTGCTTAACATTTTAATACCTGAAAGTATTATTATACAATAGACTTCAAAACATTGTGGCAACATGAGAAAATGCTCAATTGCGGGCTCTGCCTTCGGGATTTTTCCACAGAAACGGCACGAATACTGGTTATGTCACCAGGAAGCAGAAATCGAGCGTGATTAATATAAGCTTAAAGCTTGTTTCGCAATCGATGTAAAATAAATAATTTTTAATTAAACACAAATAAGGATCCTCGAATATAATATTTTCGAACTAAGTGAAAGCTTCTAGACGTTTCTGTGTGAATACTCAACTAATCACCGTCGTGATGGCAATCAGAGAGACTTGTCTGCAATCATGAACATGAGTTTGCACTGCACTATTGGTTAAATGTAGCTAGTCTGTTCTTTAAATTTCACAAAAATCCGTACATACGTTCATTTATAGGGATTTGTCATTCTAAGTAAATATTTTCAAAGTCGACTGCTACAGATTTGTTGTATGTAGTAAAAGGGTGAATGTAACGGGAGCTAATGAAAAATAACAAATTAGCCACGTATATGTGACCCGAGCTAAACCGAGTCTGTCAAATCGAACACATCCCCATGAAATTTACGACAATCCATGTTAATTCCATGTTGTAAAGGAGCATTCATCGGGCTTTTATTAAATAAGACTGCAGTTGAAAAGGCCAGTACTTATTGTCAACGGAACGTCTTTAACTTTTAACTCGGATTAACTTTTTTTTCTGTAAACCCTTCACTACATATTCGAGTAAGTTATTGTCAATAGATTCCCGGCAAGAATATTTTAAATTTTAAAGTAACAAAAAGTGATAAACTTTAATTGTTTAGCTAATCAGAAATTGTGTTACTTTTTGAATTTATATTAAGAATTGGCACGTAGCTTGATAGTTCAGTCGATAACGATACTTAAAAGCATATTTCATCATTTGTGTTTCACTAATGAAATTGCCAAAATATTTCATTTCTTAACAAGTAGTGTGAGTCAGAAAGGTAACTGCTTATGTCTATTTTGTCATTTAACTTAACTTAAATACATTCCAACATTCATGTTTTACAGAATATTAGGGAAACAAAAATAATGAAATGTAAATTTAAGTATTTAAGTATTACTTAGCGCTAAGTAAGGGTGGTGTAATTTGACCCTGATATTCTGTTGAACGGCCCATAAAACGTTTTATGAGCTAAGGAATCGGTAAAACATTTAGGTGACCCCTCTTACTTATATAGCTAAGCTTTATAATCTGTTAATAAACGGATTTGCTATGTCTGTATCAACTCATTACATTGTGCTTGTGAACATTGACCTGAAACCAAATGTCAAACCATTCTGTTGATCTCGAGGACTTTGTAAAATAAATTACAACTACAAATCTTTACCATTTCTTCATTCTTATCTCAACGTGTTTTTAGTTTAATGTCATTTAGAGTACATTGTATAACAATACACGCACCTTATATGACTACCAGGTTAACCCTTTCCCGCATAAAGTATATCTGCCATAGACGACTTTGAAAATATCAAGGGAAAAATATGAAAACTCTCTGTAAATGAGAATTAAGTTATTGAAAACAGTTCAAGCCTTAGTTGTAAATAGAAAAATTGCTTATTATTATTGCTTCAATGCTTTGAAAAGTCGTCTGCTACAAAGGCGTCTGAAAGCGTCTGTATGTGACAAGGGTTTATTTGCTTAAATCGTTTTACGGGTTCCCAAAAAGTCTTTTATAACAACTACTTAGGGTAAATGAAAGTATGACTTGTTGATTCAACTTGGTATTCATTTGTAAACCAACATTAATTTTCCTTATATAACAAACTTCTTAAATTTAACCGCGCCAGACGAAAAAGGGCTCGGAAGTGTCCGTATGGAGTCGTAAGAGATCGGGTTTGTTCGTGGTCGTGTCGGTAATTTCCACGAACAATTAATTGATTGAGTTTAATGCAGATTTCAACAATATTTCAGTCATATCACGGCGGCCAGTTCACCTATTCATGTGTTTCCAGGCTTTCTTACACCAGTACTTCACACAACATACTTTCCAAGTAACTGGCTGCCTTTTCACATAGACTGTTAGCCCATTGGTGGAAGACGAATGACGCTTGCCACAGTGACTTTTGTCAAACGTCAGAATGTTGGCCAAGATGGGGTTCGAACTCACAACACCTGGATTGCCAGCCCGTTTCATTACCGACTGAGCTACCGGGGCTGGGGCTGCTCGTTTTGAGCAATTTCTTCTTTTGTCGCCATGTTTTTAAAAAGCCGTCTGCTTCACAAAGCATCTAAATTGTTAACACGTTCCCACATACAACAACTATATATATAGCAGACGACACCTATGATCATATATGGAAAGTTTCAAAGAAAATTATGGTCATTAAATATAGATGAAAAGAATGAGATATTGCTCATTGTGACCAATTTTCTCTTTTATGACAATGTTTTCAAAAGTTATCTGCTACATATGCGTTGAAATGCGTCTTCAGGTGGGAAAGGGTAAATAAATGTGGAGTTAGTACGGCCAATGCTCGTGGGTTTTTGTTGTTTTTGAACGCAGCCAAGCTTGTTTCGATACCTTATTGTTCGTGGACTTAATGAAATGATGTTCATATATCATTATTGAATAAAAATGTAACGCTTTGGCAAAGGGAGACGTGATTAATTTCCCTTTTTATTTCAATGTTTTCAAATGATGTCGGCTGCAGATGCGTCAAATGCGTCAATGCGTCTGTACAGGAACACTATATATAGTGTCCCTGGTCTGTATGAGGAAATGGGATTCTTGAGCAAACTTGAAGGGAATTAACTCTTACCAATGTCACTAGTACCTTATCTGATTCGGTCGCCTCCCATTGGTAAAGTCAAATTTGTTTTGATGGTTTGGGCCCGTTTTGATTAATTATAATTCTAAATTTGAAGAATTTTCAATTTCAAAGTATCAAAATTTCTGATTAGCTGAATCCTAACATTGTATT
>JASEVX010000011.1:49259168-49522895 GCA_031761405.1 Serripes groenlandicus | reverse complement strand
GTTGAAAACAGTGTGATCAAAGGAGAAATTGCTCATCATGAGCAATTTCACCTTTGGCCACAATGTTTTCAAAAGTCGTCTACTGCTAGTGCGTCAAAATGCGTCTGCAGGTGGGAAAGGGATTAAATGAACGAGCCGCATCAGGTGATTTGGGATCTAGTTGCATTCTCACATTGTGTCGCTGGTCGAATTTGTACACAATTGGAGAGAGTGCATGTAAGCGAACCGGTAAGCTCAGTCGGTAGATTACTCGCCATGCAAGCGAGAGGTCTCGGGTTCGAGCATGTTTTTCTCTCCTTGTGATAATAACTATAGATGCACATTTTGACACGCAACCACTAACTACGTAGCCCCAGAGACATATATATATATATACATATATTTCTATTTAGGTCTCTGGTAGCCCTAAAGTATTTATACCCTAATTGTTTAAAGACCACCTATGGGAAGTGAACACATTGGTCTTTGTTCACAGGTGGTCTTTAATTGCAGGGTCATTTATACAGAAAATTAGTATTTTGGAAACTTTAAATGGTCGCTATAGACAGGGAATTGCTATTCCTAGTTAGTCTTTAGCACAGGTTAGACTGTTTAAAGATATGCTTAATCAGAGAGCCAACATGCCAGACCTCAAAATAGCAAGGTGCGATTTTATTTCAAAATAAGTTACATAAAATACTTTGTTTATCAAATCAAACCGGATAACAACGTCTCCAAGGGTCGCAAGATTAAATATGAGCCATATAAGGCGATTGGTAGTCTGGTTGTATCTGGATTTTGACACTCCGGTGAGCCTGTGTTTACATGCAGTCTCGCTAGATACTTAACTGGTCGCTATAAACTATATAAAGAAGAGGTGCAGCTGTACTTAATGAGCCGAGCCCCGGTAGCTCAGTCGGTTGCGACGTGGGCTGTCAATCCGAACCCAAGCTTGGCCAACATTCTTTCCGACGTTTGATAAAAGTCAATGCGACAAGCGTCATTCGTCTTCCACCAATGGGCTTCCAGTCTATGTGGAAAAGCAGCCAGTTGCTAGGAAAGACTGTTGTATTGAGTACTGGTGTGAGAAAACCATTGTTGAAAGCGGCGTTTAAAACCCAATCAATCAATTTACTTGATGACGGGAAACTATAATTGTATTTCCACGGGTGTTACATGTACAGTGCGCCCCAAGAATAAAGACCAACCACGGGATGACAACAATCTGGTCTCTGATCACAGGTGGTCTTTCTTGCAGGGTCATTTATGCAGAAAATGATTAACTGGAAAACTAAAAGTATGGTTGGTATTGTCACGGAATTGCTATTCCACGGTGGTCTATTTAGCACGGGTTCGACATTACTACAATATCCCTGGTTGTGATGGCACTGTGGAGATGCGTTAAGACCCTTAATTAACCCTTTCCCACCCACCTATTGATGCATTTTGACGCATCTGCAGCAGACCTCTTCTGAAAACATCGTGACAAAAAGAGTAATTTCTCCTTTCGCCATTATGTTTCAACTTTAAACAGTAATTATACCTACAATTATAGAGATTTTCCATATTTTTGAGTAGACATTTTCAAAGTTGTCTGCTGCAGATAAAGGGTAAATCAGCAGACGCTGTATGTACAGTATTGTACCTGATATTATATAATGTACAAAAGATGTTTACTTATACGTCTGTGAGATCAATGTCTATTTAGTTACCTCTCAAAAAAGTAAACTGCGTGTCTGTATGAAATCAAAGCACTGCAAGTGCTCACAGCAAGGGGCTAACTGCAGATAACATTTGGACATGGATTTACCGATCCCAAAAGTCTAACTTGAACACTTTACACTAGCAATTTGTTAGTTAGCACTTTATATCCATATATTAAATGATAAAGGAGTAAAGCAAAACACTGTAAACACACTATGATGGTCTATCGATATACTAAAAGTTGGCATACACATGCGCATCTCTGCTATCTGGATAGTTTCTGCTTAGCATACCTCCTGGTTTACAATGGATTTTAGTCGTGTCTTTTTTTAATGCAATTAACACATATACATTTCATATCAAAATCACAATAACCTAACAATGATAATTATATTGAGAGTCCAATTTTACTTTCAAAGCAGAAATAAAATCCCGTGTTATCTACATTTTCTTCAGCGTGCAATGACTGAAATATTGTTAAAAGCGACGTAAAACATCATACACACGATTTAATCATTTCTTAGTGTTTCACACCGCATAGGTGAATAGTTTTAAATGCATTGCTTTTGAATTCATTTTAAATCCAAACATTATGAAAGAGTTTATTGCAGCGGTGTTAAATGACAATTGCACCACTGATATCGGCAATTTATAAGACAAAAAATATTATATTTTTCCTACAAAAAAAGTATCTGCCCAGAGCGGGAATCAAACTCAAGCCTCCCGTTTCACAGCCAAACATGCCAACCACTACGTTACACAGCCACTTCGATAGAGTTTATTTATAACATAATTATAAACCAATACACGAGTTAGTGAAATATTTAGTATGAAACGTTTTATCTTGATAAAAAACAAATGTCATTGACTTGACTTGACTATCTTATTCCGTCTGCTGAGGTTGTTCAGGTTAATTTTGGTTGAACATTTGATGTATTTACCTAGGAATCTAAAATGAAATACTCTAGTACTTAGATTCCAGATTAACGTTTCCGCTGATAATACATTTTATTCGAAAGGATTTTTGGAAATTACGACGCCTAGGCTCACTTGCACATGTATCGTATATATGTTATATTTTGTCATCTGTTTATTTTATTATCATTTAAATAATTTGAATGTTTGAGTATATATGTTATCATTGGAACTCATTTATCTTAATTTGTTTTTGAGTCAGAATCGAAAAGTTACCTTTACTCCATTCGATTTACAATATTTAGGAATTACCAATGAACTTTACGCGCGATCAAGTATGTTGAAAGCGTAGAAATACATTTTAATTATTAATCATGTAATTCATATGTTTTAACATAAAAATTCTTTCGAGTTATTCCTTTTGGGTTAGTGATGTCGAATCAAATCAATTTTCGGCTTCATATGTCAACAAGTTACCGCATTTTGATTTTTAGACAGGAACTATTGGCAGTTCAAGATGACCAACATGGAAATTAGCTGGCAACAGTCATTTCATTTTTAACAAAATATTCCACAAATCATCCACTTTCATTGACATTATGTACGATCTGCAACCACCAATACATCTATATGAAGTCGAGATGGTGTTCAGAAACGGAGAGCTGATGTAGAAAGACAGATGTGAAGTAATTCCATGCCGATATCGTAAAACGCCTGTCTAGATTCCAGTCTCAAAATGATGCGTCGTTTCGAAAATTAGCTACTATAGCAATTGGCTCTAAAGAGCCCCTTGCTAAAAACGATTTATAATCCGGCGAAGACAGATCTTAGTTCTTTACTTCATACATAAGGAGTCTGTATACAGACGCTTTCTGATGCCATTGTTGAAGACGAACTTTGCAAACATTGTAACAAAGTAGTAACTGTCCTAAACAAGCACTTTTCTCCTTTTGACAAAATATTTTCAACTTTATTCAATAATTAAACTTTCATAAATACTGATTTGCCATGTTTTGCCATGTTTTGAGCCTTGATGTAAAAAAAGTCATGGGAAGCGTTGGGTGTTTTATCCGATATCTATCAGCGCCATTGACAGTTCTCAGTCAATTGCTGCAGTTTTGTTTTATGTAAGAAAGCGTTAAACATTGACCTCGAGTAAGGTTTCAGAAGTCGTCTGCTGTAGAGAAAAAATCTGAGGAAAACGCCTGCAATACTTCGGAAATTGGAAGCATTATTTTGAAACGAGTTTGAAACATTATGGGAGAAGGAGTAATTGTTATGAATGTCAATTTCTTGTTTTCTGTTCCCACAATGTTTTCAAAAGTAGACTGCTGCAAAGGCATCCACATATAGTCGTCTGTAAAAAGGCAAGGGCTAGTCTAACAATGTCCGCTTGACGTCCATTACTGTTGTATCATTACTAGTAAGTTGCCATAGCTCTATTGACACTACACTGTTCAATGCTGATAACCCGGTTACATGTACAATGCTACGGTGATATCAAGGGCTTGGCGTGAAACGGTTGTAACCGACATTGGTATTTTTTTTACCAAGGTTAATCACATCGTTATAAAGTCTTTATAAGCGTAAAATCATTATTCTTGATAAAAAATGGAAATTTAGGTGCCATATCTCGTTCTGAGCAATGGCACCTAAATTTGCATTGTTTACAAAGGGGTAAAAATTGCCCCTAAACCAGGGTTTTCAAAATAGGTTTTAGTTACAACCGTTTCACGCCAATCCCTCGATATGAGCCAGGACATGGGAACAGATAGAAGTTGGCATGTCTGATCAATGGCGATTTAGATCAGTCTGTACATCCGCCCCGTTTTATCAGAATCTACACAGTTTGACAGAAAGCTTATTACATTACTAGTTGTTGTAAGCAATATGGGAACAGTGTACAGCCTGATCAGAATGTGTGAATGCACAGGCTCATCTTGATATATACTGTTCTTAAACGCGAACGTGTACCTTTTGACTTGTTAATCTGGATCGACGATGGCCTAAATGCATAACGGTTAGCTTTCGATGAGTGCAACTAAAACATTAACCCGTTCATACATGAAGACGCATTCTGCCGCAAGCAGACGACTTTTGAAACTAATTTAGGCTTTAACCCTTTCCCTCATATAGACGCTTTCTGACGCATTTGCAGCAGACGGCTTTTTGAAAAAACATAGTGACAAAAGAAGAAATTGCACAAAACGTGCAATTTATCCTTTTGCCACAATGTTTTCCACTTTTAGTCATAGGTTATCCATTCAATTATGGAGATTTTCTATGTTTCGACAAAATACGTTCAAAGTCGTCTGCTGCATAATTGCCGTATGAGGGAAAGGGTTAAGGAGAAAATCCTCAAAACGAGCACGTTATGAGCAATTTCTCCTTTTGCCACAATGTTTTCAAAAGTCGTCTGCTGCAGAAGCGACAGAAACGTGTAAGAAAGGGTTTAAACTTAAAACGATCATTCTATATATACGTGAGTTTATGAATCTGACATGTTGTGATCAAATTGGTATTAAATCGAACAATATCTAAATAAAGTTCCAGCAACATATCTGCCATACTGTAGAAATAAGAGCCCTTTTTCGCGAACTTTTTGAACAACCCTCGTACACGTACATGTTTTTAGTCGCACTCAACACAAATCAACCCTAGGATATTTTCTACAAGTATAGAACCAGATCAGCACGTTCTCGTGCAGTATGGCACGAATCTGCACTTATCACCAATCAGTTGCAGAAACCATCAAGAAATTTCCGAGAAACTCGCATTCTTCACGTTTTAATAAGAAAGTATGGATGAGCAGATCCGTCTATATATCTTCATTCTTCACTTGTCATAGAAACCCATGGGTTAGTATTCTAGGATTTCACTTAACCCTTTCCCCCATGTAGACACATTTTAACGCAGCTGCAGAAGACGAATTTTTAAAACATTGTGACAAACGGAGAAATTGCTCAAAACGAGCAATTTCTTCTTTTGCCACAAAGTTATCAACTCTTTTCACTAATTATATCTTCATTTTCAGAGATTTTCCATAATTTTATCTAGATATTTTCAAAGTCTGCTGCAGATATGTTGTAGATCTATGTGGGAAAGGGTTAACTCCAGAAGCGACATCCACATTCGATGATGAAAAGAAGAACAAAACACGTTCGTCTTATTTCAACCAAACATACACATATTTTGAACAAATTGAGATAAACATTCTTGAGTAATACTAATAATATAAATGTATGTAACTGTTAAAATTCACATAAACAGAAAATAATCATAGAATGGGAAGCGTTGGGTGTTTTATCCGAAATCTATCAGCGCCATTGACAGTTCTCATTGTTGATAACGATAAAACTATCATAAATTGTCAGCGATTTCAATTGGTATTGTCACGGGTACCGGACCTCGCCGGACTTTATCGGACTCCCAATGTCATAAATCCCGGTGTTCAATATTCTAACCTCTTACCCTTGACAGTCCTGCGCCAAACTGTTACACTTTAAATAAGATATCGAAATAACGGAATGTTTACATTTTCAAGAAATAAAATGAAAAGATGGGAGAGAAACACCATTGCTTGTTCTCTGTACTGTTAGTCTGCTTCAGAAAGGCTTAGAGTCATGAATCTAGTCTTTTCTCGCACCAGAGGCGGTGAATGATGATGAATGTACAACAATGTATATAATGTAATTCACACCTTTATGTGGTTGTCTCACCTCCAGGGCTGACCTTTAGTCCGGTATGTCGATATTAAATTTAGTGTCACTCAATCTTCATGGATGTCTTGCCCATTTCTACTATGCCACATGTATACAAAACTGTTTGTTTCTATGGACAAAAAGTGTTTATTTCCGTCCGTATAACAAACGATGAACATGCTGTATACGGTATTAACCCTTTCCCACATGTAGACGCATTCTGACACATCTGCAAGAGCAATAGTTTGAAGAACAATTTCCCCATTTGCCACAATGTTTTCAAATATATTTGATAATAATGCTTTCATTCATAACGATTTTAATTTTCCATGATGTTTTAGAAGTCGTCTGCTGCATATGGACTGTGGTGTAGTGGTAGAGCGTCCATCTCGGGTGCGGGAGGTCGCGGGTTGGATCCACAGGCGGATCATACCAAATACTTTAAAAATGGTAGCAATAGCACTCATGGTTGTCGGGTAAGCATTACGACTGACTGGCTGGTTTCAGGACAAATGGACCAGTAGTACTGGTAACTTACCCAGTAAACACCGTGCTATAACTGAAACATTATTGAAAGCGGCGTAAGACATCAAGCAATCAATCTGCTGCATGTGAGGTAACTGATTAATAAAGTATGAGTTGCATTCTATGTAATGAACATAGATGTAAAATGGTGTCAATATGCATCCGTTTGGCGAAATAATAATTTATAACTTGGAGTAAAACGACGTGTTTAACAATTTGTCTGTCGTTTCACGAGGGCCAGTTCACTTAACCATGTGTTTCATGGCTTTCTCGCACATTATGTCCATACAACATTCTTTCCGGGCAAACGGCTGTCTTTCCACAGATGACCTTTTTTTTAACAGCCAATTGGTGTTAAAAGAATTACCCTAGTCACCATGTATTTTAGTATCCGTTTTCCACATAGAACAAATCTGCAGCAGACAAATCGACAAAAATACGGAAAATCTCTGTAACAGAAAGTATAATTAATTTATAGAATTGAAAACATTGTGCCAAAAAGGAGAAATTGCTCATCATGAGCAATTTTCCTTTCGGCACAATGTTTTCAAAAGTCGTCTGCTGCAGAGTCGTCAGAATGCGTCCGTATGCGGAAAAGGGGTAACAACTCATCGGCAATACTCCATGTTCACGTCTGGATCGACACCTCACGTCGTTACCGACAACATAGTTGTCATACTAACTGGTGTAGTGGTCTCTCTCGTTTGGAATACAGTGGGAAAGTCTTCCGCTTGTGCTGCAAGTAATCAGAAAATTGACTTAGACGGGCTTCTAATTGTTTTACTGAATAATTGTAGCTCAGTCGATCCAGGGGTTGTGAGTTCGAACCCCAGCTTGGCCAACATCATTTCCGTTGTTTGACAAAAGTCATTGTGACAAGCGTCAATCGGCTTCCACCAATGGGCTAACAGTCTATGTGGAAAAGCAGCCAGTTGCTTAGAAATATTGCTGTGTGGATTACTGGTCTGAGAAAGCCAGAAAACACATGAACTGGCCGCCGTGATATGACTGAACAATTGATGAAAACTGGGTTAAACCCCAATCAACAATCTGAAAAAACGAATGTCATAAATAACATGATTTTGGTCTATGAAACTGTTAATGATCATTGGCAATTGAGAGATCGTGTGATCGTGTCAAAGGTCGATTAGAACATATATATTATTAACAAGTTTATAACGACCGGACTGGTGGACACGTATAAAAGCATAATTAAATCACAATAAATTACCGAAACCTTTTTACAGATTCCTCTATAAAAACTAGTCTTGTCTTATAGCAGACATAACTGTAAAAGAAAGCAATTTTAAGAAATGAATGAATAAATATTCACTTTTCAATAATGGTTTCAACTTTGTAGCAAAACCATGTTAATAATGTTTGCGGAATTGAACATTATGTTATCATGTTTCAAAACATATTCCACTACAAGGGTATCTAACATATTATGTTTCTGGATTGTTTGTTTATTTGTTTTTGCCACACGCATACTATTGACGCATCTACAGGAAACAGCTTTTGAAAACATTGTGTCGAAACGAAACATTTTTACAATTAGCAATTTCTTCCTTTGCCACAATGTCTTAACCCTTTCCCTCATATATACGCTTTCTGACGCCTCTGCAGCAGACGGCTTTTTGAAATCATAGTGACAAAAGAAGTAATTGCACAAAACGTGCAATTTCTCCTTTTGCCACAATGTTTTCCACTTTTTGTCATAGGTTATCCATTCAATTATAGAGATTTTCTATGTTTTGACAAAATATGTTCAAAGTCGTCTGCTGCAGAATTGTCGTATGTGGGAAAGGGTTAAATTTTATCCAATTGTTGGCATACTTTTATTCCTAGTGAGTAACCGTACTTTAACCCAACTGCCAGCTGGGTCCTAAACTATAAAACCCTGAACATGTTCTCAGTGCTCAGAAATGAACACCATGCTCAAAATAAGGCTTCTGATTGGTCAATTTGGAGAACGATTTTGCTTATGACCAATCATATACTTGAGCACTGATTACACTTGTATAGTTTCGGTCACTGCAGCTGATGTTTTAAATGTAGTATTCTTCTGATGTAAGCGGGAAAGGGACGGTTAACCTTTACCCCATATAGACGCTTTCTGACGCATCTGCATCAGGCGGCTATTTGAAAACATAGTGACAAAAGAAGAAATTGCTCAAAACGAGCAATTTCTCCTTTTGCCACAATGTTTTCCACTTTTAGTCATAGGTTATCGATTCAATTATAGAGATTTTCTATTTTTTGACAAAATATGTTCCAAGTCGTCTGCTGCAGAATTATCGTATGAGGGAAAGGGTTAAAGAAGTTTAGCTCTCGGTCATTTCTACAACTTAATCTTATGTTTCTTGAAATTGACCACACGTTCCTGCGATAATCAAAACGGTTGATACATTGTGTATAGAAAAAGTCTTTAATTCATTATAGCGATTATCAAATATAGGAATTCCTTTGATTGATTTGTCACATCAATGTTGATACAAACAAATACAACATTCCCAACGAATGTCTGAAAACTAATAATACATTAAAAAAAACTACCACAAACACGAGATACGTTAAAATAATGTGGATTTGTTTTATTGTGGTTTTATACAGTTTTTCAACACGATCTCAGTTATATCACGGCGACAGTTCACTCATGCATGATCCCTGGGTAAACAAACCAGTACTAGCCTTGGAAATGTGCCTTACCCAAGGGCACGCCACCATGACCATAGTGTCGCGACTGGGGATCGGACCCGGGACGCCATCAAAAATACATACACGTATTATTAAAAATAAATTATATTTGAACAATGTCTGGTGATATGGGGTCACATGACATCCCCATTTTAGTTAACCCTTTCATCTCATACGACAATTCAGCAGCAGACGACTTTGTACATATGTTGTCAATAAGTGGAAAATCTCTTTAATTGAATGGATAACCTATGACTAAACGTGGAAAACATTGTGTCAAAAGGAGAAATTGCTCGTTTTGAGCAATTTCTACTTTTGTCACTATGTTTTCAAAAAGCCGGCTGATGCAGAGGCGTCAGAAAGCGTCTATATGAGGGAAATGGTTTAACATACACTTGTATGAGAGGAGAATCATTTATCCTTTTGTATGTCAGAAGTCACATCTGGCTATATTCTACATTCAAACGGACATTGAAGACTGTGATGGGACTATGTGTAAGCAATAACTGAAGCACTGATTCCTGTAGTTTTGGCGATATACCAGTGATCTACCAACTAATACATCATGATATAACTAACATATTGCTGAAATCGTCGAAAACACCATTTTATACTTTAACAAACAGAGTCTGGATACATATTTTTCATGAGGCGTTGGCCAATCGAAGTCTTAATTATTTAACATTTTCCCCCCATAGAACAAAACTGCAGCAGATATCCTGAAAACACACTAGTCAAACAATATAAATGTATATGAAAGTATAGTTTTCCTGAGCAATGTTTCATTTCCAGCTTTTGCCAGGATGATTCCAAACGTACGTAATCCTTTCCCTCTCATATAGAGGCTTTCTGACGCCTCTGCAGCAGACGGAATTTTTGAAAACATAGTAACAAAAGAAGAAATTGCTCAAAACGAGCAATTTCTCCTTTTGACACAATGTTTTCAACTGTTCGTCATAGGTTATCCATTAAATTATAGAGATTTTCCATTTTTTGACAAAATATGGTCAAAGTCGTCTGCTGCAGAAATGTCGTATGAGGGAAGGGTTAAAAACGCATCGGCATTTAGGAGAGGGGATTATAAACAAGAAAAAAACCGTTATAATTTTCATATTTTTAATGCAGACGATACATGATCTGACACTTTACTCAGATTCCCCCAGTCATCATCTAAGAGAATCACGTGACGGGGGTCATGTGATCAAGAGTACGCTTCATCTCGGCGCAGTATTTATTCATCCGCGTTGATGTAATTTATCTAGTAACGTGATGCGACTGTGGCGGACAGATCGAAATTCAATGCAAAGTAAATACGACCGATGCTCTATTGTCTATTTATACCATTTCCAGGAAGATTCCTTTAGTTTAACCCTTTGCCATCTCTATAAGGCTTTTTTCTTCTCCTCTTGAAGATGAATTTTGACGCATTATATTACTTTGGAAACATTATGATCGACGATGATCAATTATCCTTTTGGTATAAGGTTTTTCCAACTCTATTCAATTATGCTTTAATTTATAGAGATTTCCATATTTGTCCTGTTATTTTTCATGTTCGTCTGGGGCAGATGTGTTGTATGTTCGTCAAGTTCGTACTAATCCGTGTATATCTAGTGGTTCTACTTTCTAAGATCTCGAGATGCAACTACCCTGAGGCTCAGGTGAGTCTGTGCATCCGTCACGTGGATGCTCAGACTCACGTGAGTTTGAGTTGTCACTGTTTGCAGATTCAACCTAAACGCTAATCGATATATGCGGTTTTAACTCTGACGCTAAAATACTGCATTAACCCTTTCCCTCATACGACAATTCTGCAGCAGACGACTTTGAAAGTATTTTGTCAAAACATAGAAAATCTCCATAATTGAATGGATAACCTATGACAAAAAGTGGAAAACATTGTGGCAAAAGGAGAAATTGCACGTTTTGTGCAATTTCTTCTTTTGTCACTATGTTTTCAAAAAGCCGTCTGCTGCAGAGGCGTCAGAAAGCGTCTATATGAGGGAAAGCGTTAAAAGTTCAACTATATGAAGATGATCAAGTCAATAACGGTCTTCCAGTATCATCCGTATGGTGAAAAGTCTAAGTCTGATGAAAAGTTTATTGAAATATATGAACAAATGAATTAATACATTCGAAATGTAGTTATGAAATGAAGAAAACGGATAATTGGCTCATTTTGAGAAGTTCTCCTTTCAACTACATTGTAAATGTTTTTCGAAAGTGGTTTCTTCAAGGTTATTAAATGAGTTTCTACCAAGGAAAGTCACCTCTCAAGAGCGACACCCCTCTAAAAACAGATACATTTATTTGACTAAACCCGATGTTGCTCTGGAGTGGTTGCGTGGTATACATAGTGTTAATTGTTAGATACAAACTGAGTTAGCCTTTCATCCAACAATGTTAACAGTTTCGGCGAATTCGACTCTGTAGTACACAACTTATTTAGAACCTCCTCATCACAAAAATGGAAAACCCAAAACAACAAACAAACAAAAACGCGGACACGGATAACTGACTGATTGCTTGTTTGGTCTTTTACGCCGCTTTCGAAAAGAGTTTCAGTTATATCACGGTGTTTCCTTGGTCAATTACCAGTACTACTAGTTCATTTATCCTGACACCCAGGGGCGTAGCTTTGCAATAATCAATGTGTAGGCCCTCTCGTGAGAAAATCAACATTGTGGACTCTGCGTAAAGTATCGACCCGGATCAGCCTAAGCATGCCACACAGGCCTACCCAGATAGACACTTTTCGCCTCCTGTGGATTTTTTGTTTCAGGAATAACTACTCTATACATCTATCCCCCTAAGACGGAATGTGTCGGCCGGATCAGTCTGCGCGGATAGCGCAGGCTGATCTGGTCGATACATTACGCAGATGTCTATCGCCGCAGCTGCATTTTGGGTTATTTTGAGAAAAAATGTGTAGGCACGTGCCTACAGTGCCTAAAGGGAGCTACGCCCCTGACCAGCCAGTCAGTCGTAATGCTAATCCCGCAACCCTGGGCGTCAAGGAGGGCAGCCATGACTACCAGTTTTAAGACTTTGGTACGATACGGCCGGGGATTGAACCCGCGACCTCCCGAGACGGACTCTCTTCCACTACAACTTCGAGGCGGTGTGGACACGGATATAATAGCAATGAGTATTTATTAGTTTCAGGTTTGTTTAGAAATCGTAAAGTGTTTGTGTCTCTAACCAGAATGCCAGTTTGCTTCTTTGAAAGAATCTACAATTAGGATTTCATATAAAATAATATTTGCGGATTAATCCATCATAGGATCATCGTATAGAATAGTTTTCAAAATATGTTCATTTACGAATTATGACTCCCTGAAATTAAAATAGATATATGGGATAAAAAATATCTTGTTAATTGGATAGTTTTTATTTTATGTCGATTAATGTGATTAAAGAATTGTACTAAACAATTTCATAATTTGTGATGCTTATTACTTTTTAAAAGTCGTTTTGTTTTTTAATTGGTAATATCAAATTATCAATCAATCAATCAATCAATCAATCCAGTCAGTCAGTCAGTCAATCAATCAATCAATCAATCAATCAATCAATCAATCAATCAATCAATCAATCAATCAATCAATCAATCAATTGATCACTGCATTTTACTTTATTACGAGAAAAGTGAAAACTGCATAAAAGTAAAAGCAATTTCTTCTTTTCCAAAAATGTTTACTATTTATAAAGAGGGACTTTCTAACTAGGATTGTCCGCGCTCAGCCATGCAACAAGTTCGAACAAGACTCCTATCGTAAATCGAGATACATTAATCGAAAAACGAACGACTCGCACGCCATCTCGGTATATATAGTGGGGGGTATTTTTAGAACCGGTCTATTCAATGTGTATTGAATACACTTGGCTTGTGGAGTACGAGAGGAACAGGGTGTCCGATTTTTCGATAACAATCTATTTTCTATGTGATCTGGAAAACAACAGTTAATATTGACCTGAGTTTGGACGTTTGCTTTGAGGTGCTTTCTACAGATGTATTAACACCTTAAATATATCTAACATTAACGAGGTTTTAAAAGTATACTTTAGGAAATAGCAAGATCAAATGTCTTATAGTGATAGCGACAGGGAACAACGTCTGGAGCGAATTATACAGGTTTGACATTTATATCATTCATACTTCCGTAATCATGCCAGTAGACACTCATTTTACTTGTCTGTAGTAAAACATTATAGGGAAAGGGAGAAACCGTCAGTTATCGGCAATGTCTTCCTTTTCTAACAATGTTTGTACTATTCTAGTTTAGGGATGAATACTCTCGATCTAAGTTGTTTCAAAAATACATACATGAACTAGGAACTTACATAAGTAGTACATATGAGCTGAGAAAACCAACATTGTGGACTCTGCGTAAAGTATCGACCCGGATCAGTCTAAGCATGCCAGCCAGACACTTTTGGCCTCCTGTGGATTTTCTGTTTTAAGAGTCATTACTCTATACTTCTATCTCAGGCCCCTGTGAAGGAATGTGTCGGCCCGGATTAGCCTGCACGGACTGCACAGGCTGATATGTGTCGATACATTACGCAGAGTCCATAATGTTGGTTTTCTCGTGGAAAGGCTCATATATATGTATCATTATGCAATAATTCCTTATGTCTACAGTTCGAAATCTTTCTCAACAATGTTGTTAAATATTTTAACTTTGTTTTCATAGATCTACATTTAAGAAAGTAGACATGTCTTCATACATGTATATCATACAGCTATATAGATCTAACATATTGCATTGCTGTATGTTGTGGTCGGTCTATTTAAACATTAATGTACATAGATCGATCCGTATTTAAAGCTCTATCCTATGCGTTGACTAGAGAAAACAATGGATACAAAATCCTATGTTGAAAACAGTGTTATTGTTTTTGAATTTGTGTCATATATCTACTCATGCAGGTAGTATAGGGGTTAATCTACACTACGTTTCTATTTTCTTTTCTCGCAGTCTGTAGATCTACTTCGAAACTAATCATTTGTTGATAGAACAGACATAAAATGTGTATGCCAAAATAAAAAAAGTATTACCTGTTCAACTAGACCTTACGTGTTTTAATTTAGATAGGCCGTAGCCTCATGCAGGGACATTACAACTTGGGCAAACATTATAGTCATAGGTCGTGGGCTGATTATCAAGCCATTGATATACTCAGATATGTAGATTTAGATAAAACTATAGAGTTACACAGGTCTAGATATCTCCAACTTCAAAATGTAATGTACATAAGTGTAGTTGTTTTCAGATCCAGCCAATTATAAGGCGAACATTCGTGATCTGCAGTGTTCAATATTAAACACAATATGTACAGCTCTGATTGTTAGACCCTGACCTAATTCATAACTGGTATGCGGACTGATCTGAGACGACACTGTAAGGATGGACACAAGTAGCCGTTATCTAGATAAAATAGATCTAGATTTTGTTAAAAGCTACTAGTCCAATAATCTAGGTCGTCGAAGCCAACAGACGGTCCACCCGTGTAGAGATATAGATTGCCTTTAAATGACAGACGTATCAAAATGACACGTTGTTTATTAATTAATCTTCGGCTATAGATCTAGATATTTATTTACTGCAAATGTCAGTAGGTTCGTGAATCATTTGTCAATACATTTTGTAATCGATCTAGATTCAATTCACATGTAAACAACCGTTTAATTGGCAATGTTATGCCTTCGTATCAATTGCGATCGTGCACTGTTTAGATTCGAACAACGCTGTTTCTAAGCAACCGTCCAAAAATAACTGCGGGATTTCCCCTGGAAAACGGAAGTCGTTAGAAGTCGGTGTAACAGTAAAATTCTCATTTCCTGCGTTTTGCAACAGCGAAAGTTTGGAAAGTTTTGGCAAAAGTCATTTTGGGATGCATTTACATTGCTGACTTCTTGTCGAGCCAAGATGAGTTTTTCTTTCAACAGAGGAGATTCTCCACCTGTTAAAGATCCAGGTTTGAGTTTGCAAAGTTTGAACAGACTCCGAGTTGAGTTGAATCAAGAGCGAGAGAATCTGGACAATCTCGAACGCACCGTGTTATCACCCGAGGAGATTTATCCCCCTCCCGGTCTTGTTAGAAGAGTGTTGTTTACGAATCGAGGTCATGAGGCTCATAGATTCCCACAGTTTGATAGGGTATATTCTTATTATCTTTTATCTTTTGAAAGGCTATAGGATACTATAATATGCATTTAACCCTTCTCAACAAGTGCTGAAATATGCAATGCCGGCAATTTTGAAATAATCTCTAGAGGCAAAAATTGGAAAATAGAGAAAAGGATGATTAGCGTCAACAAATATATTTGCATATGTGGGAAGACTTAACTGATTTCATTTGGAAAAAGTAGTTTTTTCTATGATTCTTTAAAGAAATTTCTTTAGCAAATGGCTCTTCAACATCAGGTACCTTGAAATATTATCATCATACCTTGAAGCAACATTTCCGCATTTCATTCTGCTATCTTTTAATAACAGTATTTTAGTCATAACAATTAACATGATATTACTTATCCTGATAGTAATGCTCCTCCCGCCATTTTTTAAAGTATTTTGATGAATAAGTATGACGTGACCAAGGATCGAACCTTCGTCTCTCGAGATGGATCAGCTCTAAGAATAAAAGTCATAAAAGTTGATCAGTATCAGTTAAAGCGCTAGTTGAAACTTAAAGATTTATTTTAAATGATAAAAGTGTTAAGTAAGTTTTTACAGCTTATATGTATGAACCTTGCTTCCAGGTCTAAACCAGTAAATCACTAAATGGCAAATGTTGAATCAAATTTCAAGTGCATCAAGAGGTTGACTCTTTACTGCGGCCTGATATATCAATTGTATATATATATATATATATATATAAAAAGTAAATACAAAAAATTCCCATAAATTGATCTTATTTCGGTCGTCTGACACTCAACTATATGATCTAAAGATTTCCTTATTTTGATAAATTACACTTATCTATCTACTCACTATCTTTTTATATGGGCCAGTTTAACAATCAATAACAAATACGGTTTTACCGTTACCCTTCTTCACATACAAGGAATCTACAGCAGATGACTTCTAAAATATGTAAGCAAAAATATGGAAAATCGCAAAAAATGAAAGTGATTGAAGTATTATTGAATACTATTATAGGGTTGAAAACATTGTGCCAAAATAAACAATTTTTCCTTTTGCCACAAGTTTTAATAAAATGTATGTAATGAGTAAATGAACTGAGATATCGAGACCAAAGATCAGACTATTCTGTATATATCAAATGTCGGTTTCATGAATGTTGATTCAAATGTTTTTTATAAACAAATACATGTTGTCTAGTTAAAGTGAACCCTTTCGTACATAAAACAAATCTGCAGCAGATGACTGGGAAAAATTCTGACTAAATTATGGAAAATCTATTTAAACCAATGCAGATTTTTTTTCCATTAATTATAGGATTTTTTCCTTGCCACTATATTTTCAAAGGGCATCTGCTGCAGTTGTGTCAAAAAATGTCTGCATAATGATACATTTGAGAAAAGGTTATTATAAAAGGGAAATGATCTCTTTTGTAAACACTTGATGATCAGAGACAAGATTAACACTTCATTGTGAACTTTAGTCTTTAAGGAGCATGTCATGCTAAAATGGTCTAAATTCTTATTTACATGTCATGCTGAAATTGTCTGAATTCTTATTTACATCTCATGAATGCATGTTCATGCTCTGCTCAATATTAACCCTTTTCCACATATAGACACTTTCTGATGCCTCAGGCTCTGCAGCAGACGACTTTGGAAAAAAATGTGACAAAAGGGGAAATTGCTCAAAACAAGCAATTTCTCCTTTTGCCACAAGGTTTTCACCTTTTTCCAGTCATTATACTTTCATTTACTGATGATTTTCATATTTTTGCCTAGATGTTTTGCTGCAGATTTGTAGTATGTGGGAAAGGGTTAAACTAAATGATGCTATGCCAGTAGATTTTGTCTGGAGCTGGGTCATAAATTATGAACTACAACTGTAGTCCTATCATGAATCCCATACACTGAATGACTTAGGTCATCTCTCTCTTATTGTAAATTCAATGCTGAACTAATGTGTTCTTAACCCTTTCCAACATATGAATACTTTTTGATGCCTATGCAGGAGAAGACTTTTGAGAACATTGTGAAATTGCTCAAAATGAGCTGTTGTAGACTAAGGATTTCTTTTTAACCCTTTCCCTCATACAACAATTCTGCAGCAGACGACTTTGAACGTATTTTGTCAAAAAATAGAAAATCTCCATAATTGAATGGATAACCTATGACAAAAAGTGGAAAACATTGTGGCAAAAGGAGAAATTGCACGTTTTGTGCAATTTCTTCTTTTGTCACTATGTTTTCAAAAAGCCGTCTGCTGCAGAGGCGTCAGAAAGCGTCTATATGAGGGAAAGGGTTAACTTCATTCAATAATAATTGTGGTTTGATTTATGGAGAGTTTCCATATTTCTGCCTAGATGTTTTTTAAAGTCGTCTACTGCAGTTTGTCATGATGGGAAAGAGTTAAATCCTTATTTAATCTCCAATTTCTATACAGTTTAAAAGAATTGTCTCAGTAATATGGTTCTTATGAGTATCCACACTATTATATGGGTCTTAATTAAGTATTAACCCTTTTACTCATACAACAAATCTGCAGCAGACGACTTTGAACATAAATAGAAAATCTCTATAATTGAATGGATAACCTATGACTATAAGTGGAAAACAGTGTGACAAAAGGAGAAATTGCTTGTTTTGAGCAATTTCTTCTTTTGTCACTATGTTTTCCAAAAGCCGTCTGCTGCAGAGGCGTCAGAAAGCGTCTATATGAGGGAAAGAGTTAATTAATACAGAATGAGATATTCTGGAAAGACACACTTTACGTTATCTAGATAACTGTTCCATAGCACAATTCAGCATTACTGTTTACGTAGGTGCTGCTCAATTATTCTGTGTAAGGAAGATATATACATGTACCAAGAAAATACAAGAACGCCATTTTTAAAAGTTGAAAATTGCTGCTGAAGAAGACTGAAAATGCAAGAACAATATGTTTTTGTGTGAACTAAATGCAAGTTACAATGTCAAAAGTTGGAGAACATTTCATATTCTTATACCCAAATTTGGCGTCAAGTGTTGATACTGTGCTTTTATGTACCTACGGCATAGAGTTAATAAAGCAATTAAGTGCGATATGTGGAGCAAAGACATGTTTATTCCTTTTTATATTGGCTTCTGAATGTCTAGTGATCATTGAAAGTTATCCTGATTAACCCTTTTCCCACATACAACAAATCTGCGGCAGACAACTTTGAAATGATTAAGTCAAAATTATTGAAAGTCTCTATAAATAAAAGAACAATTTATGAATAAAGTTGAAAACATTGTGGCAAAAGTCGTCTGCTCTAGAGGCGTCAGAAAAGCGTCTGTATTGTGGGAAAGGGTTAACCCTGATATAGACATTTCTGACGCATCTGCAGCAGACGGCTTTTTCAAAACATAGTTACAAAAGGAGAAATTGCTCAAAACAAGCAATTTCTGCTTTTGCTACACTTTCCACTTTTAGTCATAGGTTATCAATTCAATGATAGAGATTTTATATTTTTTGACAAAATATGTTCAAAGTCGTCTGCTGCAGAATTGTCGTATGAGGGAAAGTGTTAGTGAAGGTTAAAGGCTTGTACAACTTAAGATTATAAATCTGTCTGAAGGATTCTTGTGCAATAGTATTTAACTCTTTCCCATATGTATACAACCAATCTGTGGCAGATGACATTGAGACATCAATGCATTAAAAATAGAAAATCTCTTTAAATTTATGCAAGTAGCATTATTGAATGGAGCTGAAAACATTGTGGGAAAAAAGGAAAAATGCTCATTTATGAGCAATTTCTACATGTCATCTGCTTCTGATGTGTTGTAATGTATCTGCATGTCGGAAAGGGTTGAGTATTTTTATGCAATAGTGCTTAATCCTTTCCCACATACACCAAATCTGCAGCAGATGACTGAACAAATCAAGGTGAAAACACGGAAAATAACTATTTTATAAATGATATAATTACTGAATAAAGTTGAACAATATTGTTTGCAAAAGGAGAAATTGCTTGTTTTGAAAATGTATTCAAAAGTCGTCTGCTGCAGAGGCATCAGATAGCGTCTCTATGTGGGAAAGGGTTAAGGTATAAGTTATAGCTGGATTTTAAGAAACCAATAAATATTTTGAAGTGGCCCGTCAGTCTTTATCGATACATGCCAGTATAAGGGTACTTAACCCTTTCCCTCATATAGACGCTTTCTGACGCCTCTGCAGCAGACGGCTTTTGAAAACATAGTGACAAAAGAAGAAATTGCACAAAACGTGCAATTTCTCCTTTTGCCACAATGTTTTCCACTTTTTGTCATAGGTTATCCATTCAATTATGGAGATTTTCTATCTTTTGACAAAATACGTTCAAAGTCGTCTGCTGCAGAATTGTCGTATGAGGGAAAGGGTTAAGAACTTTACATAATGAATTATTTTAAGATTGACATATCAATGGCTTCCTGCAGAACTATTGTAACAACAGTGGGAATGTAGTGTCAACCAATTTGAACGAAGCCGATGATATTGAAAACACAGAGGTCCAGATAAGATATGTCAGGAACTTTTTGAATGAAAGTCAGATTTCTTGTTTTGATGGTAAAAAAGGAGGCATTGTTGCCAAACAATGCTGTCCGTCATCATAATTTCTTCATAAGTATATTTTTTAAATTGCAACATTTGACAAAAGTTAATGTGAAGATCATTCTTCGTCTTCTAACAATGGGATAAAAGTCTATGGAAAAGCAGGCAGTTGCTTGGAAAGACTGGTGTGTGGACTACTGGTGAGAGAAAACCAAGGAACACATGAGTAGGTGAACTGGCTGCTGTGATATGACTGAAAAATTGTTGTAACATACAGCATTAATCCCCAAGCAATCATTTTCTTTTTAAAAGACCAGGTTTATTCTTCACTAATTCCAATCAAGAATTTAGTCTTCACATACATTTGCATTTGTAATATATTGATAAAAATGGTTAACATTACAAGCATGTTATGGTTATTGATGAATCGGTATGTTTGTGCCAAACTATTTAAATATTGTCATTATGTAAGGTCCCCTCTTTAAGTAGAATAAATTTTGGAACTTGTGCCAAAACTGATAACAATTTACTTTGACAGAAACAAATATAGTAGCATTAAGACGGTGTAAATAAATACCATTGTGTCATGCGTTTACATTGTGCCGTAGATTTATGTAGATGATGGATGACCCAATCTCCAGACTTTTACCCTTAATTCAACATACAATAAATCTGCAGCAAATGACTTTGAAAACATTTAGACAAAGATATGGAAAATCTCTATAAATCATTAAATGCATGTATTAGTTACTATTCAAAATAGTTGATAACATTGTTGCAAAAGTCATGCTGCACAGGCAGCATATATCAGAAACCGTCTGCATGTGGGAAAGGGTTTACTGTTTACCGTTCACGTCTGCTTTGAAAAAATGCAATGTACACTATTTTAATTGATGTTGGCCATTCTATTTTTTTAACCCTTTCATAAATATTGACAAATTAGACACGATTGCAGCCGACAATTTTTGTAATTTTATGTAAAACAGTTGAATTTCTCACAATGTTTTTTTTCTTTTATATTAATTTGTACAATTTGAGTGATTATCGATCTTAATTTTTCCAATTGTCACAAGGAGAGAAAAACATGCAGCCAGTCCGGGGCTCGAACCCGGGACCTCTCGCTTTCAGGGCAAGTACTCTACCGACTGAGCTAGAATTCTATATATCTTTATATAAGGTCGACGAAGTGCGACTTAGTCGACTGAGTACGATGGAAATGTCTATCTCTCATCTCTCACAAGATAACATGCAACAAAACAAATAAATGAACAAATTAACATTTACGAATAAACTTACAAAATGAGACATTCAATGCAGCTGAAAAGAAATGAAGATGAAAATAATGATAATGTATTTACCTGCAAAAGCAACAAATGAAGGCACTCAGAATTCTATATATCTTTATATAAGGTCGACGAAGTGCGACTTAGTCGACTGAGTACGATGGAAATGTGACAAGATAGGTGTCGTAGAGTGCGCTTCACTTGTCACGATGTTTAGGTAAGTTCACGTGCAAAGAATGTGCAATGAGGCCCCGATATGTATAATAATGAAATGGTATGTGCTGAAATGAGGCCATGGCATGAGTACTTTTAATAATAATGAGAGATGAACGTTAAGTGAATATTAGTGAATATTGGTAAGTACTACATGCAAATGAACGTGAGTAATATGAGAAGAGAAAGTTTGAAGAAAACACGTACAATAAGACGACACACACATATAACGATTAACAGACAAATCATCCCTGTGACACAATCAACGTCATCTTTTGTTGATTTTTTCTGTGAGAAAGGATTCCTCCGATACTGTTATCATGAACTAGTTTTAACAAGGTTTCTAAGATGCAATTTTGTACAAAGACTCCTTTTTGGGAGTTGCATGATTAAACCTTTTCCAAAGAAAAAAACTAAATCTGCTACAGAAAACTTTGAAAATATGGAAAATAACTTATTGTGAAAGTATGATATTCGAATAAAGCTAAAATATTAAGGGAAAAGGCGAAATTTCTTGTTTTGAGCAAATTATTATGTCTGTTGGCCAACAGAGATATCTAAAGTATTGTGTACGCATCATGTTAAGTATTAGATATATGAGCCATTCCACGAGAAAAGCAACATTGTGGACTCTGCGTAAAGTATCGACCTGGGTCAGCATAAGCATGCCATGCAGGCTAATCCAACAGACACTTTTTGCCTCCAGTGAATTTTCTGTTTCAGGAATCATTACTCTATAACTCTATCCATCTGAGACGGAATGTGTCAGCTCAGATAGGCTGTGCGAACTGGGCATGCTGATCCGGGTTGATACATTACACAGAGTCCATGGTGTTGGTTTTCAGGGGCGTAGCTCCCTTTAGGCACTGTAGGCACGTGCCTACACATTTTTTCTAAAAATGCCCCAAAATGCAGCTGTGACGATACACATCTGCGTAATGTATCGACCAGATCAGCCTGCGCTGTCCACACAGACTGATCCGGCCGCCACATTCCGTCTAAGGGGGGATAGATAGAGTAGTGATTCCTGAAACAGAAAATCCACAGGAGGCGAAAAGTGTATATCCGGGTACGCCTGTGTGGCATGCTTAGGCTGATCCGGGTCAATACTTTACGTAGAATCCACAATGTTTATTTTTTTCACGAGACAGCCTGCACATTGATTATTGCCAAGCTACGCCCCTGTTTTTCTAGTGGAACGGCTCTTATAGTATATAAGGTAGCAGATTTACAACAAATTGATCAGGTGGTTAATTCAAGTGTAATATTACCTTATATGAAGGATTATAAAGAAAACTTCAAATATACAAAACTTATAATCCGCTTATGATTAATGATTTTAACCTTAACTGTTTTATAATGCTCAATAGTGCTGTCTGATATGAAATATGTATCCGAATATGGTTTCTTGTTGACAACTTAATCTTATAACTGATACAGAAAATTCCATATTTCTATGGCAAATGACTTGAAAAACATCGTGGGAAAAGTGAAGAGTTGCTACTTAACAGATTGTTTTAAAATTCTTTTACATTTTTCCTTCACACAACCAATGTGCAGCAGATGACTTGTAAAAAGATGGAAATTGTCATAAGATGAAATTATAATTATGGGAAAGAGAAATTCCTTTTTATGACAAAGTGTAATACATGTATCTCCATTTGCCTGAGTGTTTCAAAAGTTGTTGCATGTGGGAAAGGGCTTTAGGGTCGAACCTATACTTTGAATGTTTATGTCGCCAAAATGGTTAGATATAAATCATGGGGTGCTTGATTTTAATATAATAATTGTCAAAAGCAATTTCTCCTTTTCAAAAATTTCATCAAATATCGTCTTTGACAGGGAAAAAGGGTTAATATATTCAGCCAGAAAGAGAAAAGTGGTTTCGTATACCTAGGAAGCAAATTGATTGATAGTTTGATGTCAAAGTTTAAATGCTTTCCTGCAGGTTTGGGAGTTCTGTAACTGTCATTATTATAATTATACCAAGGAACAAGAAACCAGCCATTTATAAAAAAATATAAGATTGTCTCAGGCAGTGTCCAATTTAGAAGGGTGGGATTGTGCTCATTCTCACACTGTTTTGAATATTTCCCCCTTAATTCATATGGTGGGGGTAAAAATTTACATTGACGAAGAAAGAAAAATGCCTCAATTTGTTCCTAAAATTAATTTTCGGATACAATTCCTCCCCTCAATTTCGAATCGTCGAATGGTCTCAGGTCTTGGTTGATTTGAAGACATGTGTGATCAGAAACTTTAGTCTGGTTGTTCATAAAAAATTGTGATATATGCTTGTGTCTAGCTGAAAATTGGGTGTATGCATGTATCTTTTATCACTATCCCTCTTGCAGGCATATTTTGATGCATTTTCAGCATATGACTTTTGAAAACATTGTGGGAAAAGGAGAAGTTGCTTGTTATGACCAATAATTCCTTTTGCCTCAACGTTTTCAACTCTATTCAATAATCATGCTTTCATTTATAGAAATTTTTCATATATTTACCTAAATGATTTCAAAGTATCTTTTGCAGAGTTGTTGTATCTGGGAAAGGATTAAATAGTAATGGACACATGTTATTTCGGTTAGTTTTGACATGATTCAAACTAGATGTAATCAATATGTTAATCGACCTGCTTTCGTCAACAAATTGAATCATAAACTTGTGTGAAAAGTCCATGAACCCATCTAGACAATGAACAAGTACAGTCATTGAACTTTTACTGCTTTTATTTCAACTGTTCTGATCAAAGGACTTAAGGCGGCACATAAACCATTATTTTTTATAATGTGATTATTGAAATGCTACCAGTTTGTAAAAGCAAAACTACAGAACAGAATCTAATCATTTACTGAAGCCATTATGATGATTATTATAAAAGCATTTTTAGCTCGACTTTTGAAAAAACGAGAGCTATTGTCATGACCCTGGCGGCGGCGGCGGCGTCCGGTTAAGGTTTTTAGATCACCTAGAGCCAAAGGCTCAAGGTGAGCTATTCTGATCACTGTTTGTCCGTCGTCCGTCGTCGTTAACTTTTAGCTTTAAACATCATCTCCTCCTGAACCACAGAACCAATTGCATCCAAACTTCACAGGAATGTTCCTTTGGTGGCCCTCTTTCAAAATTGTTCAAAGATTTAAATTCCATTGAGAACTTTGGTTGCTGCGGCATCAGAAAGGGGGCAAAATGTCCAAACTTTAAAAATCTTCTCCTCTGAATCTGCATGTCAGATTCCAATATAGTTTGGTAGAAATGTTCCTTGGGTGACCCTCTACAAAGATTGTTCAAGGCATACTGTTTGGTTGAAAAACATGGCAGTCAGGAAGCATCAGAAAAGGGGCAAAATCATCTCGTTAACTTTTAGCTTTAAACATCATCTCCTCCTAAACCACAGGACCAATTTCATCCAAACTTCACAGGAATGTCCCTTTGGTGGCCCTCTTTCAAAATTGTTCTAAGATTTAAATTCCATTGAGAACTTTGGTTGCTGCGGCATCAGAAAGGGGGCAAAATGTCCAAACTTTAAAAATCTTCTCCTCTGAATCTGCATGTCAGATTCCAATATAGTTTAGTAGAAATTTTCCTTGGGTGACCCTCTACAAAGATTGTTCAAGGCATACTGTTTGGTTGAAAAACATGGCAGTCAGGAGGCATCAGAAAAGGGGCAAAATGACAAAATTTGGAAATTCCATTTTTTTTTAAGTCCTTGTCTGATATTAAGAAAATTGAATAGGAATCTTACTTCAGTGATCCTCTACTTGATTTTTGCAAGCCGTATAGATTGATTACAAAATCATAGCAACCTCGCGTCATCACAAAAGGGGCAAATTGAACTTTTAGCTACAAATGACAACTCCTACCATTCCACTCGACCAATTTCAACTTTACTTCACAGGAATGTTCCTTTGATGGTCCTCTTTCAAAATTGTTCAAAGATTTACATTCTATGTAGAACTTTTGTTGCTGCGGCATCAGAAATTGAGAAAAATACCCAAACTTTAAAAACCTCCATCTCCATAATCCATTTGTCAGATTCCAAGATAATTTGGCAGAAATGTTCTTTGAGTGACTCTCTACAAAAACTGTTCTAGCCATATTGATTTCGTTGACAAACAGGGCAGCAAAGCCGCATCAGGAAAGGTGCAAAATGACAAAACTTTATAATTCCATTCTTATTAAAGTTCTTGCTAGATTTCAAGATACAAATGGCTTTTACTGATAAACTATTTCTTTTACTGAGTGTCCACTCCTTGCAGTTTTATTTGAACTCCTGATTAAATTTTCACAGATATTTGCAGTTAAATATTTGCTTCTAATTAACTATCATTCAGGTGATCGATTTAGGGCCATCTTGGCCCTCTAGTTTGTTCATCTCAGCTCTTTTTCTGGAAACATTCTAACAAGATAAAAAAAATCATTCAGGATGAGCAATTTTCCCTTTTCCCACAATGTTTTCAGCTCTTTCCAATAATTTTTCATATAATTAAGTCATCTGTTGAAAATGGCTTATTTGTAGATTTGTCTGAAACAGAATGATGACTTTTGAAAACTTTGTAAAATAAAGGAAAATTTTCTTATAATGAACAATCGCAACAAAATTTAATGTGTTAACTAAATTTTTAGGGTTTCATTTATAGAGATTTCCATATTTTTTGTATAGAAATCATCTGTTGCAGATCTGTCATGTTAATCTCATATGAAAGGCATATAACAGTTGAATGAGAACTAATGGATTTAAAGTCATAAGGGCATGCCAGAATGCAACAGCTGCTGCATGTAGCATGAACATATTGGACCGTCCCTTTTTAGGCTGTCAGTTTTTGGTTTCACACAAAACGAATGCAATACTTTTTCAAAATAATGAATGCTTCCAAATAAAAAAAAATAGAAATAAGTGAAAAAATGAGACAAATTAACTAATATTTTCAATGGAGTGATAACATTATGAAAAGAATTAATTATCATGGGCTATTTTTCGAAATAATATTTTTGGAATCAAACATTGACAATTTATGATTGTGCGTGTATGAAGGGGTATAAGTAGACTCCTCTGTAACATATGTATGCACTTTGTTTTACCTTAGTCTATGGAAATTGAACTTCTGCATGATGAATACATTACACGGTCAATTTATATTAAAATACATAGACTTAGTTAAAGCTAACCTATCATAATTATGAGGCTGTGACAGTTCGATTCACACAGAGAATGGACATATTAATATTACAAATAATATTTAGATGTATATTTTATTTTCTGTAAGAATTTTCAGTGTTCTTGTATTGCTTTTAATCAATAAAAAAGGATACATGTGTATAATATTTACATTGTTTGACAGTCAGGATTATTCACTTTCTCTAAGGTTGATTTAATGTTTGATTATTTGTCTTTTCTCGTCAAATAGAGTCTTGTGCAAACTGTATGGCAAGGGTAAATAAAACCTACTTGATTGATTAATTATTATGAAATAATTGAGAATGTTTGACAAAAGAAAGACTAAGATCAGTCTGACTACTTCTTTGCTGTTTTAAACGGGGTCTTACGTTTTGCCATTTATGTTATTTATGGCTGCATTAACTGTATGGATTGAGACATGTAAGGCGTCCAAGAGCTTTAGATAAGATGCATATTTCACATAATAATATCCTTATTTTATCATCAAAACCCATATTGTGGGTACTGAAAAGAAGGTGTCAGTGAGATGATTCTTTTGAGTACCTACAATATAGAATTTTATTGGGTGCTTAGTGAATGTAGATATTGTGGGGAAAGAACTAATTGGCATCCCAGCTGTTAGATTACCGCCTCGGTGGTTTATTATATAGTGGTAGAGTGTCTGCCTCAGGTACGGGAGGTTGCAGGTTTGATCACTGGTCGAGTCATATCATACCATATAAAACTGGTAGTAATGCCTGCCCTGCTTGGTACTTAGGGTTAGGGAGGTAGCATTACGGCTGACTGGCTGGTGTGATTGTGTCAGGATGAGTGGACCAGTGCCCAGGAAATGCCATGATATAACTGTAAAATTGTTGAAAGCGGTGTCAACCACCAAACAACCATGTTAGATCCCTGCTCCCGGTAACCATGGTGTGAAATTTCCTTGCCCTTTAAGTTCTTTTAAGTCATGCAGGGATGATGTATAAGTGTACCGTCACAGTGATACAACAGAAGTTCTGTTGAAAGTGGAGTTAAACCTCAATAAATATGTAAATATTATAATACTTAATTTCTGTGTATAAAGTCTCTCACATTTAATTGATTTTTCTGGTGCCCAAATATATAGACTATTCTACTGAGTTTATTTAATGTAAACCCTTTCCCAATTACAAACAATTTGCAGCAGATATTAACTTAAAAAACATCTTTGCACAAACTTGTAAAAATCTCTATAAATGAAAGTATGATTATTGAAAACAGGAAAACAGTACTGTTGAAATACTGTGGCAAAAAAAGAAATTGCTCATTTATGAGCAAACACTCCTTTTGCCAATTTTTCCTCGAAGTTCATCTGCATTTGGGAAAGGATTTAAAGTGTGGGAAAACTCATTGTGTATGAGTAAAATGTGGTAAATATATTGATAGTATGGTGTAAAATTAATTTTGCGAGAGTAAATATAAATGTTCAATTACTAGATTGGAAGTTCAATACCCGTACAAGAGTTAAGTAAACACCTTGAACTCGGGGCTTTCCCTTTATCTTGCGCTAAGTACAGAGTTTATCTCGGAGACAAGATATGACCTGATTGGATAGAAATTGAAAAGAGAAATCCATTTAATTGCAACTCTTTTTGTGATACAAATATCTATTGACGCAACTAAAGAAAAGAACAAAGTTTTCAGTTCTATTAGAATATAATCCTTTCATTTATGGAAATATTTCCTATTTTTGGTTGTCTGCTGCAGAATTGTTGTATGTGGGAAAGGGTTATTCAACAAAGGTCATTTGATAGAGTGTGTGACAAACCCACCATTATTTATGAAGGTTTTTTATTCCACACAAAAACGTACCTTAAGGATATTGCATGCCAGTGAAGATCCAAATAAGTTTTCGTCTCGGTGCAATCTCATCAGATGTGTTCCCTGTTCAGCATCATTCTATAGTTATTTGTACAAGATTCTCGGTGCAATCTCATCAGATGTGTTTCCTGTTCAGCATCTTTCTATAGTTAGTTGTACAAGATTCTCGGTGCAATCTCATCAGATGTGTTCCCTGTTCAGCATCATTCTATAGTTAGTTGTACAAAATTCTCGGTGCAATCTCATCAGATGTGTTCCCTGTTCAGCATCATTCTATAGTTAGTTGTTCAAGATTCTCGGTGCAATCTCATCAGATGTGTTTCCTGTTCAGCATCATTCTATAGTTAGTTGTACAAGATTCTCGGTGCAATCTCATCAGATGTGTTTCCTGTTCAGCATCTTTCTATAGTTAGTTGTACAAGATTCTCGATGCAATCTCATCAGATGTGTTCCCTGTTCAGCGTCATTCTATAGTTAGTTGTACTGAAGTTGAAGATTCTTGGTGCAATCTCATCAGATGCGTTCCCTGTTCAGTATCATTCTATAGTTAGTTGTACAAGATTCTCGGTGCAATCTCAGCAGATGTGTTCCCTGTTCAGCATCATTCTATATAAAGCTAGTTGTACAAGATTCCTAGAAGCCTCAGGAGAAATATTGTGACACAAATGTGTCCATGCAAACAAATCGATATGGAAAAGCAGTCAGTTGCTTGGAAAGACTGTTGTGTGTAGTACTGGTGTGAGATAGCCAGGAAACACATGCATAGAGGAACTGGCATCCGTGATATTACTGAATAACTGTTAAAAATTGTGTTTTAAACTCCCAATCAATCAACCATGCACACAAGTATGCAATAGGATTGTTTATATAATTATGTTAGAGAAAAGACTTTAAAAATGGAACAGTAATGGCTGCCCTCCTTTGCGTTCAGGGTTACGGGGTTAGCATTACGACTGACTGGCTGGTGTCAGGCTAAATGGGCTAGAAGTATTTTGGAAAAGGGATAAATTACTCAGTGCCCAATTCTACGATATTAACATTCATCTTGTTTTCAACCATTCATCTTGTTTTCAACGCTGTAAATATTCATCATTCATGCCCTTTGGTGTTTTAAAGCAGATTGCAATTTCTTCTGTCCCATGGAATATGTACATTAAAAAAAGAATAAAAGGGTAATCGTATAGGGAAGAAAACAAAAGGATTGCATTCTTTTCAAAATGTTCTTTTTATAAAAGAACTGTATTTCAAACCTTATTCAGTTTGTTTATTCAATCTTTATTTTGTGGGTATATTTTGATCTTCACTGTTTCCCCAAGGTCACATTGAACTCAATAAGCTGTAAAACTTAATAATTGGCAATAAATGAACATAAATATTTCAGCGTTTTTAGCTATTCTGTTAGACTACTTTTTAGGTGAACACACATTCGAATAGGACAATCTTGATACAATGAGCAATTTCTCCTTTTGCCACAATTTGTTCAACTATTCATTAGTTGTTACTTTCATTTTCCATATTTTCCCTTCATATTTTCAAAGTTGTATGCTTCTGAATTGTTGTATGTGGGAAAAGGCAATCTTGCAGATTTTAATGAAAGTCTTGATTGAATGTGAAACTTTTTTGCATTTAATATCATCAATTTATTTTTAAATTAAAGAATAATGTCTTCTGTACAAATGACTTTATTGAATTGTTTAATCTTACAATTCCCATAAAAAAACAATTTTTAAGAGCCAATGAAATATAGATCCAGACATTTTGACCTTTTTGTGTCTGTGAAGTCTTGTTTTATTGATATTTAAGGCAATGTTCTTGCTTGTGATTTTCGAAATTGCTGTGAGCAAATGAGTTTCTCATAAAGTTTAAATCATTTTCTTTTTCCATGTTTTTCTACTTATTGCGACACTTTCAAGACTTAAACCCTTTCCCCCATACAACAAATCATCAACAGACAACTTTGAAAACATCTAGGCAAAGTTATGATAAAGTTTTATAATTGAAAAGATTGTGTCAAAAGGTGAAATTGCTCATCATGAACAATCTCTCCTTTTGTCGCATTGTTTTCAAAAGTTGTCGGCTACAAATCTTTAAAATTAAGTGTGTATGTGGAAAATGGTTAACCCTTTCCCTCATATAGACGCTTTCTGACGCCTCTGAAGCTGACAGCTTTTTGAAAACATGTTGACAAAAGAAGAAATTGCTCAAAACGAGTCCTTTTGCCACAATGTTTTCAACTTTTAGTCATAGGTTATCCATTCAATTATGGCACTTTCTATTTTTAGCTCACCTGAGCTTTGCTCAAGGTGAGTTATTGTGATCGCCTTTTGTCCGTCGTCCGTTGTCCGTCAACTTCTTCTCCTCAGTAACCAGTGGGTCAATTTGGATGAAACTTCACAGAAAGCATCCTCTCAATGACCTCACCAGAATTCCTTCAATTTTTGGGATCCATGCAAAATTCTGGTTTCCATGGCAACGAAACCGAAAAAACTTCAAAATTCTTCTTCTCCCAAACTGGTTGGCAGATTTTCAAATAATTTTGTAGAAATGTTCCTTAGATGACCCTCTATCAGATTCCTTCAAGCCATGTTGATTGGTCGAAAAACATGGCCGCCAGGGGCGGGGGCGGGGCTATTTTGCCTTATATGGCTATAGTGAAAACTTAAAAAATCTTCTCCTCCGAAAGTGTCAGGCCGATTTTCAAATAATTTTGTAGAAATGTTCCTTGGGTGACCCTCTATCAGATTCCTTCAAGCCATGTTGATTGGTCAAAAAACATGGCCGCCAGGGGGGGCGGGGCTATTTTGCCTTATTAGGCTATAGTGCAAACTTAAAAAATCTTCTCCTCCAAAATTGTCAGGCCGATTTTCAAATAATTCTGTAGAAATGTTCCTTGGGTGATCCTCTATCAGATTCCTTCAAGCCATGTTGATTGGTCAAAAAGCATGGCCGCCAGGGGGCGGGGCTATTTTGCCTTTTATGGCTATAGTGCAAACTTAAAAAATCTTCTTCTCCATAAGTGTCGGCCCGATTTTCAAATAATTTTGTAGAAATGTTCCTAGGGTGACCCTCTATCAGATTCCTTCAAGCCAAGTTGATTCGTCGGAAACTATGATGCCAGGGGGCGGGGCTTATATAGCTAAAGTGAAAAAAAAAAAAAATCAGGTGAGCGATTCAAGGGCCATTATGGCCCTCTTGTTTGACAAAATATGTTCAAAGTCGTCTGCTGCAGAATTGTCGTATAAGGGAAAGGGTTAAGTAGAAGCAAATAGGGGTAGATCAGGATTCGGTTGCACAAATACGAAGATAAGTCTTGGTTGATATGGTCACGAATATTTAAAAATGTATGAAGCTGCGAGTACGGGTTAACCCTTTCCCACATACAACTAATTTGCAGCAGACGACTTTGAACATATTTTGTCAAAAAATGGAAAATCTCTATAATTGAATGGATAACCAATGACTATAAGTGGAAAACATTGTGGCTAAAGGTGAAATTGCTCATCATGAGCAATTTCACCTTTGGCCACAATGTTTTCAAAAGTCGTCTGCTGTTATTGCGTTAAAATGCGTCTGCAGGTGGGAAAGGGTTAAATACACGACACACCAGGTCATTATGTGGTGGTTGAGAGTGTTTGTCTAATGAGCAGGGAGAATAGGGTTAGATCTTTGGTCCGGTCATACCAAAGACTTAAACAGTTTTCTCAATTGACATACAGGAATCCGCCGTGGTCGAGTGGTTAGCGTCGGGAATTCGAAACCTGGTATCCCGGGTTTGATCCCCAGTCGTGCCACTACGGTCATGGTGGAGTGCCCTTGGGCAAGGCACATTTTCTAGCCTAGCACTGGTTTGTTTACCAAGGGATCATGAATAAGTGAACTGTCTCCGTGATATAACTGAAATAATGTTGAAAATGGCGTAAAACCCCAATAAAACAAACAACTGACATACAGGTGTCAGGATAAACAACAGGTATAGTGTTTAACAGTATGATCATTTACCCAGTAGTTAGTCATATGGCTGAAATTATAGTGTTGAAAGTGGTGTGATGCACCATTAAAACAAACAAAATACATAACAAAACTCGGTGAAGGAAAGGGAAAATACTTGTGTTGAACCCTTTGGAATATAGGATACTGTGATAGACAAGGTTTTGGAAATAATTTGATATTGGTTTATTTACGAAATTCAATGACAATGGAATGTGAGAATAAAAGTTATTAAAGATCGAAACATTGTCATTGAGTTATTTGCTATTGAAGTTTTGTATTTGTGACAGACATTTATTTATTGCCCTTATACTGTGGTCTGTGACACTCATGGAGGTTCCATAACCCTTTCCCACATGAAGACACTTTTTGATGCATCTATATTAGCCGACTTTAAAAACATTGTTGCAAAAGGAGAAATTTCTGAGAATACATACTGGTGAGAGTTCACTGGTTATTTGGCATGGCTTTGATCCTCAGATATTCTTTTTTCCCTGTTATCAGACAACTTGCGATGACTGCAGAAAACCATTTCTCCACTTCCTTCTATGTTATATTGACCCTGTATAAAAACTTTCATACAATTGTACTTCTAGAGTTTCTAGATGTTACATTTATTTCCCCACCTATATACATAGCAGTAAATTCTTAACCCTCACCTGACATGCAAGTATTCTGCAGCAGATAACTTTGAACACATCTCAGTTTTCAAATTTCGTCTGCTGCAGAGGCATCAGAAAGCGTCTATATGAGGGAAAGGGCTAAACATCTAAATAGGGTTGAAAGTTTATTGACAAGTATTAGTACTTGGGGGTATGTCAACCCTCAATGTACAAAACTCTACCATGTTGAACATGTATTAATTTAACTCTTAGACTGCTGGAGCCAATTTTGTGAATTCTGATCGAACGGTATAGACCCGGACCAGCTGGCACAATCTGCACCATCTGACCACGCACTTGTCTTTATATTTTCTAAATTAACTATGAACTCCTCCAAATGCAAAAGCTTGGCCATTTGTGAATTTCAGCAATGAAAGGGTTTAATTCCTATGCCTAATTGATTTCCATTAATTGGCAGTGGTCATGCACTTGGCCAGCACAATTATACCTAATATTAGTACAGGACTGGTGTTATTGATTGATTGGGGTTTAATGCCATTTCAACCATTTTTCAGTCATAATTAAGTTGGCCAATTCACTTTCACATTTGTTTATTGGCTTTTTCACTCAAGTACTCTACACAAGCAATTTGCTGCTTTTCCACATAGACTGTTTAGCCCATTGGTGGAAGTTGACTCTTGTCACATTGAATTTTGTTGGTCTGATCTGGGATTCAAACTTACACAACTCCAGAATTGACAGCCCATGTGGCTGCCGACTGAGCTAGCTATCGAAGTTTTGCTCAATTTATAGAAATAAAGAGACTAAGAATTGTTTACCTTTTCTCATTTTGATGCATCTGCAGAAAGTGACTTTTTGAAAACAATGGTGCAAAAAGAGAATTTGCTTGTTTTCTTCATAAAATCTGATGGGTACCCAATCACAGTCTGGGAATGAACATTCATTCTACATTGTTTTGAATTCCCTATGGAAAAACAGAGAGTGGCTGGTTTATATTCTTCACTGGATTGGAATTATTGTCATTAATTATTGAAAAACAGATTTGAAATGATTTGAGGGATAGATTATTGGTTTATACAGAATTATTATTAATATTTGATAGTCAATCTCATTTAGAATTAATACTCTTTTGAAATCATACATGGTACACTATTCATACCAATAATTGATGATGTTAATTACATGGATACAATACCACCTTGGTGGTGTAGTGGTAGAGCGTCCGCCTTCGGTCTTGGAGGGTGTGAAGAAAATCGCTCAGAGGTTAAAGGGCCTGCCTTGTTATCTAAATCATTTTCTTCAGGAATCCGCTGTGGTCAAGTGGTTAGCGTCGAGGATTTCGGAACCGGGTGTCCCGGGTTCAATCCCCAGTCGTGGCACTACGGTCATGGTGGAGTGCCCTTGGGCAAGGCACATTTTCTGGCCTAGTACTGGTTTGTTTACCCAGGGATCATGAATAAGTGAACTGTCCCCTTTATATAACTGAAATATTGTTGAAAGCGGCGTAAAACCCCAATAAATATTGTTATCTACAGTTCCTGAACTTGACTACCATTACATTGGGATCAAACTTACAACCTGCCCATTGTTAGCCCGCACCCTCATCACAAGTATGGGTTGAGTAAACATGGAGAGTTGATTTAACCCTTTCCCACTTGCAGATGGATTAAGTCATTTTGACACATCGGCAGAAATTTAAAAATATTGTGGTAATTGATGTTATTGAAAAATTGATGCCTGTGATATAAAGGCTAATAATCCCACATTCAACCAATCTGCACTGACATTGAAAATATCTAGGCGATAATGTGGAAAAATCTCCATAAATGAAAATATGATCCATTTCTCCTTTTGTCACTATGTTATTATTAGTTGTCTGCTGCAAATACGTCAAAATGCGTCTGCAGGTGGGAAATGGTTATTACCAAAAAGGACCAGTTTACATATCCCCAATACAGACACTTCAGGCCTTTACAGCAGACGAGTTCTGAAAACAATTTTCCACATTCTATGAAAATTGTCCTATAAGCCAACCCTTTCCCTCATATAGGCGCTTTCTGACGCCTCTGCAGCAGACAGCTTTTTAAAAACATAGTGACAAAAGAAGAAATTGCTCAAAATGAGCAATTTCTCCTTTTGACACAATGTTTTCAACTTTTAGTCATAGGTTATCCATTCAATTATAGAGATTTTCTATTTTTTGCCAAAATATGTTCATAGTCGTCTGCAGCAGAATTGTCATATGAGGGAAAGGGTTAAGGTAAACAGTTAATCCATTCCCACATGTAGATGCTTTCTGACGCCCATGTAGCAGCAAAAGGACAAATTGCTTTTTCTCATAATTAGCAATTTCTCCTTATTGCCACAATGTTTTCAACTTTTTATGATAATTTAATTATCAGTTATTGAAATATTCCCCATTTTTGTCGAGATGATTTCATAGTCGTCTGCTGCAGATTTGTTGTATGTGGACAAGGTTAAAGATGATAGACTTATTGTTTGTTTTATATTGTATGTTTCAGAAACTTGAGGACTCAGTTTTAAAAGACAAGGACACAGAAGACTACACTGTAAGAGGAGACGGGGAAAGTCCATCTAAAATTCCAGCGCGCATTCGCCAAATCATAACAAAAAACCTCGCATCAGATGAACCCAGCGCAAGACTAGCCAGCATGTCACAGCCAACACCAATACAGCTTCAGGAAGAGAACCGGCTCCTGTCCACGGAACTGAACCGTGTTGAGGACCTTCTTGCTGCCAGCAGGGCCGATAGAGATGAACTTGGAATCAAGTACAATGCCCTCAGTGAGAAGGTGGGTAGTTTATTTTGGGTACCGGTAATCATAGAAAAGATTTCTACCAATAATAATAATTTTGGAAATGTTTCCTTCTTTCTTAAAAGCTTTGGTTTCATATTTATATCTTCATTTTTTTTTTTAACTAGATACACATTTATATTTTTCTTTCTCTTTTATAATTATTGTTTGCACAAGGCATGGAATGGGAGTATGATAAGTTGCTATATGAAAGGCAATCAAAGGCCATTATTCTTTTTTGCATTTGCACAGTTTGATCTGGCACTGTACTGTTTTCCTATTCAGTCATGTCATGTTTTAACCCTTTTCCTACATGCAAAAGCCTTTTGGTATATGTACATTATACATCTTATAAAAACACAGTCACGAGAAGAAAAATTGCTCATGAGCAAGATTTCCCTTTTCCCTTTTTATTAAAAATAATTTCTTTCATTTATAGTTAATGTCTTGTAAATTAAATTAGCCTTAGGGTTTTCAAAATCGTCTTCTGCAGATTTGTTGGTTGTGGGATAGGGTTTTTAGCAATATTTTGATTTATAAAGGTCTTTGTCCTATTATAAATATGTAAGTTTATAGTAAAGAGAAAGTCTTAACCCTTTCCCTCATATGACAATTCTGCAGCAGACGACTTTGAATGTATTTTGTCAAAAAATAGAAAATCTCCATAATTAAATGGATAACCTATGACAAAAAGTGGAAAACATTGTGGCAAAAGGAGAAATTGCACGTTTTGTGCAATTTCTTCTTTTGTCACTATGTTTTCAAAACGCCGTCTGCTGCAGAGGCGTCAGAAAGCGTCTATATGAGGGAAAGGGTTAACAACTGATTCTCTGTTCAGGACCATACAATGCCTATGGAAATCATTTCTCAGCTCATTTTCTGCTAATTAAATCCCCTGTTACGATTTCTTCGATTAATTATTTATATAATGTTAGTAGTGGCGCTAAACCATGTTAATATCCCTTACCTCTTTACCAGAGAATGGGTCAAAGAGATCTATCCAAATTGTGTCGACTGTAATAGCAGTGTGACACATATGGATCACTTTTTTGTCAACTGTCTTTTGTGCTTTCAATTCCATTTGTACTGACTTATTGTCAGGAGGCATGTGTGATCCTTCAAGCACACTTGTTGTAATTGAAAAGAGTGCATTGGACTAGAAAAAAAAAAGGAAAGAAAATAAATGAATGGTTTGAGCAATATTCTTATATCCAGCAGGAGAATTTAACCCTTACCTCGTATAGACGCTTTCTGACGCCTATGCAGCAGACGGCGTTTTGAAAACATAGTGACAAAAGAAGAAATTGCACAATTTTAACATGCAATTTCTCCTTTTGCCACAATGTTTTCCACTTTTAGTCATAGGTTATCCATTCAATTATAGAGATTTTCTTTTTGAGAAAATATATTCAAAGTCGTCTGCTGCAGAATTGTCGTATGAGGGAAAGGGTTAAAGATTATTTTTTGTTTTTTTGGGGCTGTATATTCACCAAACATGGTTCCTATTCTAAACTCACTTAACCCTTTCCCTCATATAGACGCTTTCTGACGCCTCTGCAGCAGACGTCTTTATGAAAACATAGTGACAAAAGAAGAAATTGCACAAAACGTGCAATTTCTCCTTTTTTCACAATGTTTTCCACTTTTTGTCATAGGTTATCCATTCAATTATGGAGATTGTCTATGTTTTGATAAAATAGGTTCAAAGTCGTCTGCTGCAGAATTGTCGTATGAGGGAAAGGGTTAAGAATGCATGGACTAATCTAGTACTGCCAGTAGGCTCATTTACCTACATTGGCACAATTTCAGAAGCATGTATGTATGCATTTGAAAAATGAAGAATTAGAATGCATATAAAATGATAAGTTAATACAGATTTCGGATTGAGCATGCCAGGCAGCACATGGGTATGCTGATGGGCTGCAGAGATATGAGATATTGTCAGATGCAGTGTGAGAAAGACTTAAAGCCAAAGTTATAAATGAATGAATAAATCAATTGAGTCAAATGTCACTCCATGTAGTTTATAAAAAACATTCATTGCCCCCAGTGTTAGTTTAACCCTTTCCCTCATACGACAATTCTGCAGCAGACGACTTTGAACGTATTTTGTCAAAACATAGAAAATCTCCATAACTGAATGGATAACCTATGACAAAAAGTGGAAAACATTGTGGCAAAAGGAGAAATTGCACGTTTTGTGCAATTTCTTCTTTTGTCACTATGTTTTCAAAAAGCCGTCTGCTGCAGAGGCGTCAGAAAGCGTTTATATGAGGGAAAGGGTTAACAACACAAAGTAAACAATTGTTTCAATAAATATATAGTACATGACTTTGTATTGAAATTACAAAGGTGATATTATGTACAGTAATGCCCAGTAAAATAAAGCCAGAGTATTTATTGATTTATAGAAGGAAGTTAGTAACCATGTACCATGGTACATATATATGAAAGGGTCAGTCATGATGTAGAAATAGCCCTCTGTATCAGGCCAAGAGTTCCCAAAATGTTTCAAAAGTCGTCTGCTGTAGATGCGTCAAAATGCGTCTGTATGCGGGAATGGGTTTACCCTTTCCTTCATGCGACAATTCTGCAGCAGACGACTTTGAACATATTTTGTCAAAAAATAGAAAATCTCTATAATTGAATGAATAAGCTATCACTAAAAGTGGAAAACATTGTGGCAAAAGGAGAAATTGCTCGTTTTCTAAAAGCTGTCTGCTGCAGTGGCATCAGAAAGCATCTATATGAGGGAAAGGGTTAAAGCAGCCTTCTTAGGACATCATGTGATGTGAAATGTTAACAGGATCGACTTGTCTGTATTTGACCAACAGTCATTGCAACTGCACAACTTTGTTTTCTCATTTTTGATTCATTCATATCCCCTATAATGATGTATTAACCCTTTCCCATATAAAACGCTTTCTGACGCCTCTGCTGCAAATGACTTTTGAAAACATTATGACAAAAGCTGAAATTGCTCAAAATGAGCAATTTCTCTTTTAGCCACAATGTTTTCAACTGTTGTCGGTAGGTAAAAATTCATATATAGAGATTTTTTCGTGTTTTTGATAAGATGTGTTCAAAGTTGTTTGCTTCAGATTTGTTGAATGTGGGAAAGGGTTATATTTCTTAAAGAAAAGCAACCCTAAGAGAATGCATGTTATGCTGAATGTCAGTGTGATTCTTTTATACCCTGAAATATTTGACAGAATTTATTATTTCATTCATTCATGATTTGCATCATCATGGCTTGCCTTGTAATGGTTCCCTGCATCTTTTTGTATTTCACAGATCCTTTCATTTGATGGTTCCACGTTTGAGGCTAGTGGAGATGTAGGAAACATTTATTTTCATTTAGATGTCTCACTGTCTGTCATGACCTTCGCATTTGACCTTTGATCTTGAATTGACCTTCATCTTTTGATCTTTTAATTTTATCACAGAGAACGAAATATGGGAAAATTGCAGTATTATACACTTATTTTATGGGCTTCATGCAAAATTATATACATTTTCAGATATTGTTATAACTGCTTTGTATGCAGCCACCAATGTCTCATTGCTAAACCCTTTCCCAGATATGAGAAATCAGTAGCAGACGACTTTGAAAACATTAAGGCAATAATATGTTAAATCTACATAAATGAAATAATAATTATCATTGTGACAAAATTAGGAGGAATTTCTCCTTTTGTCACTTTTAATAATTGATTTCAAAAGTTGTCTGCTTCATATGCACCCACATGTGTGTGGGAAAGGATATTTTAATTTTAACCCTTTCCCTCATACGACAATTCTGCAGCAGACGACTTTGAACATATTTTGTTAAAAAAAAGAAAATCTCTATACAATGTAATTGAATGGATAACCTACAACTAAAAGTGGAAAACATTGTGGCAAAATGAGAAATTGCTTGTTTTGAGCAATTTCTTCTTTTGACACTATGTTTTGAAAAAGCTGTCTGCTGCAGAGGCGTCAGATAGTGTCTATATGAGGAAAAGGGTTAATTCTATTCGTACTATCTCACTTTGGTAAAATAATTTCATTTTTAAGAAGATAGATAACAGTTCTGAACTCAAGGTCAAACATATCCATAGTTATTATTAAAAAAGGTCAGAGGTCAAGGTGAAGGTTTCACACCTCATCATTCAGATGTCCCCCATCCCCTGTGTTTTAGTGATCCATGTTGTCAGTAGTCATAAATGTAGTTTGAATAACTCACCCCCTGAACACTTACTCACATGCAATTTTAGTAAAATCAGACCAAATTTCTTCCTTGTACACTGAAATACTCATGAGCATGTACATGCTCAGGTTTTTTGTCCAATGAAATGGCACAATGCAACCAACGCTTGGCTGTCATCAGATCAATATACTATAATTAAGAGAGCGAGTTTTAGGTCTGGTTTGAATAAGATTGAGTCATATGCAGACATATTTGTTATGCATCTGCAGTAGAAGACATTTGAAAACGAAATCCCCTTTTATCACAGTGTTGTCATTTGTCAACTATATTCACTAACTATATGCTTTCACTTTTTGCCTATTTCAAAGATGTCTGTAACAGATTAATAGTATGTGAGAAAGTGTTAAATAAAATTGTTAAATGTTTTCTTCCCTTTTCATGTGACACTTAGTAACAAACAAAAAACTTCAAATTTCAATTGAAGACATCACATAATAATTACAGATAGAATGCCACCACCAAAATTATCTTTCAATGAAATGTTTGTATTTATTTTGCTTTGAATTATGATTGTCAAGTGTTAGCTGACACATAATTATGTTGATGCTTCCGGGTCAGTATTTTACCATCAATTCTAAGTTCATCCAAATTGGTGTATACAATCATGTAGTATAGGAAATGTGTGATATCTCTGTATATATAATCAGAATTTTATTATGCTCGTTGCAGGAGTTCTACCTTATTGATGTAATTGGTTTATTTGAGCCTGTGAATCCAGCTTCCCATCTTATACACCCGCTTTTCCATTCATTGTACACACTGTGATTTAGTCATCATTTTAACAAGTCATTTGCTTGTTTAACCCTTTCCTTCATATCAACGCTTTCCTTACCGCGAAAGACTCATTCTGACACATCATTCTGCAGCAGACGTCTTTTGAAACCATTGTGGCAAAAAGCCAGATTATTCATAATGAGCAATTCCTCCTTTTCCAAAACTGTTTTCAAATTTATTCGATAAGCATTACTGTCATTTATGGAGATTTTCCATATTTTGCCTAGATGTTTTCAAAGTCGTCTGATGCAGATTTGTTGTTGTATGTTTGAACAGGTTAAATATTGTTAAAAGTATACTGTAACCCGATATAACAATTTGGAGAGCATTTCTAAAAGGAACCCATTACTGGCGGATAACCTGACCGTAAATGGTGATTATCAATTGATAATAGGATATAGAGGGAAATTTGGAATGGGGTGTGGAAGTTTGATGTTACATTCAAATGAAGTGATAAACAATCTAACTTCTTTTACTATCATAGGTGTTTCACATTACAACTTTAATTCTTTCCCTCTTTCGACAATTTTGCAGCAGACGACTTAAAACATATTTTGACAGAAAATAGAATATCTCTGTAATTGAATGGATAACCTATGACAAAAGGTGAAAAGGAGAAATTGCACGTTTTGTGCAATTTCTTTTTTTGTAACTATGTTTTCAAAAAGCCGTCTGCTGCAGAGGCGTCAGAAAGCGTCTATATGAGGGAAAGGGTTAATCCTGACAATTTGTTAGGACATTTTTAATTGCTTGTTTATCCCTTTACCATACTGCAGGCAGAAATAACACAAATATAATTAAATAATTATTATGCCATTTATAAAGATTTTCCATGTTTTAAGATATATATGTTTTCTAAGTTGTCTGTTGCAGATGGTTTGTTTGTTGGATAGATTTTCCTTGTGTTTTCCTAGATGTTTTCAAAGTTGTCTGCTGCAAATTTGCTGTATGTTGGAAAATGAAAATGCGTATGTATACATGCATAACTAGGGATCAGGGATTAAGCCAAGTTGCAACATATTGTTTAACCTTTTCCCACATACAGACGCTTTCTGACGCCTCTGGAGCAGATGACTTTTGAAATCATTGTGGCAAATGGAGAAATTGCTCATTATGAGCATTTGTCTCAATAATTTCAACTCGATAATATAATCATACTATGATTTATAGAGATGTTCTATTTTTTGGATTTGATCATTCCAAAGTCGTCTGCTGCTGATTTATTTGATATGGGAAAGGGTTAACCCTTTCCCTCATATGACAATTCTGCAGCAGACGACTTAGAAAACCTTTATAATTGAATGGATAACCTAATGACTAAAAGTGGAAAACATTGTGTTAAAAGAAGAAATTGCTCGTTTCGAGCAATTACTTTTTTTTGTCACTTTGTTTTTAAAAAGCCATCTACTGCAGAGCTTCAGAAAGCGTTGATATGAGGGAAAGGGTTAACAGGTACAAAATTGTATATAAAAGTTTTTAGAATTCTGTAAACTGCAAAATCAAGATAAGGTTAGAGAGTACAAAGGTCTAAAAAGTCCTTACCTTGCATTATATGTTATCTTGGCACTTCAAGGAACTCCGTACAAGTACAGTAGCTTCCATGTTTATTTGATTTCAACCCTTATAACAAGGGTAAAATTCAAAAATATGTTTTTGTTCTGTCTCTGCGTTAGATTAGTAAATTATACACATTTAACCCATTCTCACATGCAGAGGAATTTGTTAATTATCTGCAACAGATAGCTTTTCAAAGTATTTTTGGAAAAGGAGAAATTTAACTTATAATGAGCAATTTCTCATATTCTTGCAATGTTTTCTAGTTTCTAAAATCATTTAACTGTCTGTTGAGATTTTTTATATTTTGTCCTGAATTTTTTTTCAGTCGTCTGCTGCAGATTTGTTGTATATGATAAAGTTTTCAAAATCATGAAAGGTTTTCAGCATGAAATGTCAGTGATTGAGTTCAGATCAGACAGCACAAATATTAATAGCATGCATGTAGATAACTTTGAGGGTGATGAAGGGTTGAAAAGGTTGAATTTGTTTGCCCGAAGACAACGGCCACTTGAAAAAATTCTGATTGCAAGTTTGACAGATATTGGGGAAGAATTGATATATTGTGGTTCTTCTGTATACTTATGTTTGAGAAAGGTCACATGAAAATGAGTCCTGAACACTGTTCCACATATAGACGCTTTCTGATGCCCATGAAAATGAGTCCTATATCCTGTCCCACATATAGACGCTTTCTGACGCCCAACTTTGAGCAGAAGACTTTTGAAAACATAATGTGCCAATAGAAGAAATTGCTCAACTGGAGCAATTTCTCCTTTTGCCACAACATTCTCAACTCTTTTCAGTAAATTTACCATCATTTATAGAGCTATTCAGTGTGTTTGCGGATACTCTCAAAGTCTTCTGCTACAAATTTGTTGTATGTGGGAAAGGATTAACCCTTTCTGTGGGAAAGGATTAACCCTTTCCCACATAAAGATGCTTTCTGACGTCTCTGCAGTAAACGACTTTTGAAACCATTGTTCGTCTTTCAACAATCATCATAAGGGCTAACAGTCTATTTGGAAAAGCAGCAAGTTGCTTGGAAAGATTGTTGTGTGGATGATTTGTGTGTGAAAGTCAGGAAACACATGAGTAGGTGAACTGGCCGCCATGATATGACTGAAAAAAATTTGAAAACGGTGTTAAACCCCAATCAATCAATCAAGTGTTCTATGTTGAAACATTTACATAAAACAAGGAAAATCCCTATAAATGAAGGTTTAATTACTGAAAGATGTTGAAAACTTTGTGGGAGAGGGAGAAATTGCTAGTTTTGTTCTTGAATTTTGTCTCTGCTTGGAATTTCCTTCTTGAGACATTCTCCTCTGAAACCAATGTGGCAATATCGACCAACAATATAATAGTTTTTTCAATTTCCAACAAAATTCTTGATAATTTGCCACTGATTTTGACTTTCATTGTTTCAAGGTAGAAAACTATTAAAAACACCTTATTAATTAAGTCAAGGAATGATTGTTGAACATGTATCCAAGATGATAAGATTATATTGAACTAAGCTTGGATACCAAAGTTTCCCCGATAGTTGACGGAAAGCTAGTCATGTAACTTCCATGACAAGAAAGGTATTCCAAATGTCAAAGTATTTTTGATTGTGTAATCCGATCAAGATCACATTAACGCATGATCAATGTCATTTAGACGTTCGAGAGCACTCAAGGTTGCCGTGAGTAGATTTGTTTCTCGGGAACGTGAGTAAACTTGACGTCGGTAATTCACAATCGCGATTTCTAAGATAAGTTTGTTTGGCCAGGTAGATAATATTCAGATAACTTCTATGTTCTTATAGATTTAGAGGATTAACTGTATTTACAGTATTTGGTTTTCATTTTTTTGAGATGTTGTTTTAAACTTATTTACTTTTTATTTTATTTGAATTAACTGAACTGTTTTCCTGAGGTTATTTCCCTACTTTTAAATTTAACCTTTGAGAAGCCAATTATTGATTGATTGATAAATTTTACTCTGCTTCCAACAATTTTCAATCATATCATGGCGGCCAGTTCATCTGCCTTTGTGTTTCCTGGCTTTCTCACAACAGTTCCACACACAGCAATCTTTCCAATCAACTAGCTGCATTTCTACATAATTATAAAGATTGTAAGCACATTGTTGGAAAACAATTGATGCTAATTGTTCGATTGATTGTTGTCAAACATTGGAAAATATGTAATTGCAGTAAGAAGGTGTCTTGCTGTATTTTAAAATGTCTGTATTATTAGGTCTGTGCTGTACTGCATAAACACTTTCGCTCATGCAGATACATTTCGATTCACCTGCAACTGAAGACCTTTGTAAACATTTGCTCATTATTAGCAATTTCACCTTATGCTCAGGAATGAAGATACGACTTATCTAAGTTCCTGTTTTGCCACAATGTTTTCAAGTCTGTTTGACAGGTTTAAATATGTATGTGGGAAAGCAGCCAGGCGACGCAGTTCCAGTATTTGGGACACGGTTCAATGGACGACATAATAAATAATACAACATGTGAAATAGAATTCCTTTTCAATGATTTCACTGAAACTTAAATATTGTTTTATTATCTCTTTCCCTCATATAGACGCTTTCTGATGCCTCTGCAGCAGACAGCTTTTTGAAAACATAGTTACAAAAGAAGAAATTGCACAAAACGTGCAATTTCTCCTTTTGCCACAATATTTTCCACTTTTTTTGACAAAATACGTTCAAAGTCGTCTGCTGCAGAATTGTCGTATGAGGGAAAGGGTTAAATACATGACCTGCCTGGTCAGTCTAGTAAAATCTGTGTCAAGTTTAAATCCACAGAATAAGAAAAGTGAATTACTTATTCATGGAGATACTAAGTGTACTTATTTAATTAACACTTGTAAGAATTTGTGTGAGGAATTCATTATCAGCAAAGATTTTACTCTTGTCTGTGTCATCCAATAGACTTTACTCTTTCCAGAAACAAAAAACAAATCTGCAGCAGACCACTTTTAAAACATCTATGCAAACATATGGAAAATGTCTATAAATAAATGTAATATTATAGATTGTGGCTAAAGGAGAAATTGCTCCTTTTGGCACAATGTTTTCAAAAGTCGTCTGCTGCAGATCAAGTGTCAAAAAGTGTCTTTTTTTCTCCTTTTGCCACAATGTTTTCCACTTTTTTTGACAAAATACGTTCAAAGTCATCTGCTGCAGAATTGTCGTATGAGGGAAAGGGTTAAATACATGACCTGCCTGGTCAGTCTAGTAAAATCTGTGTCAAGTTTAAATCCACAGAATAAGAAAAGTGAATTACTTATTCATGAAAATACTTATTTAATAATACTTGTAAGACTTTGTGTGAGGAATTCATTATCAGCCAAGATTTCCTAGCCTGGTATACTGGTTTGTTTTCCCAGTGATCATGAGTAAGTGAACTGTTGGCGTGATATAATGGAACTAAGGATGAAAATAGCATAAAACCCCGATGAAACAAAAGCAGCCTGTCATGCAAACTTATAATGCAGACAAGAATGGACAACTAAAGGTTTTACAGTTATGATTTTTTTTATGCATTCTTAACCCTTTCCCTCATATAGACGATTTCTGACGTCTCTGCAGCAGACGTCTTTTTGAAAACATAGTGGCAAAAGGAGAGATTGCTCAAAACAAGCAATTTCTCCTTTTTACCACAATGTTTTCCACTTTTAGTCATAGGTTATCCATTTAATTATAGAGGTCAAAATCGTCTGCTGCAGAATTGTCATATGAGGGAAAGGGTTAAAACTTTTTCAAAAGTCTTCTGCTGCAGATAGGAAAGAGTTCATCAAATATAAAAAGTAACAATACTTTTCCATGTTTTTGCCAAGATCATTCAGTGAATGTTTTAACCCTTTCCGTTTCATTTTGACACAAAAAGCGGCAGACAACTTTGGAAAATATTTTGGCCAAAGGAAAAATTGCTCTTCATGGCCATTATGTTTATAACTTTATTTAACAATTAAGCTATCTTTTATGGATATTTTTCAGATTTTTGTCACCAAGTTTTCGAAGTCGTGTGCTGCAGATTTGTTGTATGTGGGAAAGGGTTAACAAACTCTTTTCCATAATCAAGCATTCACTCATTTATAGAGATATTTCATAGTTTAGCCGAGATCTTTCCAAGCTGTCTGCTGTAGATTTGTTGTATGTGGTAAAGAAGAAGAGGTTTAAACAACTGTTAAACAATACAAGGGAGATAACTATTGTTTAAAGCTGTGTTATCTTGTGGCGGGAATTTGAATGAAACATGAAACAACATGTTGTAATGACTTGACTTCTCTGTGACGTTGACACGTTGTTAACCATTTCTATCTTGTTCTTCCCTAAGCAATATTTAATAACTTGTTAGTTTATAACATTCAAAGTTTCTCAACCCTTAACCCTTTCCCATATATAGATATTATTGCCACAATGTTTTCAAATTTTTGTCTCGCCCACGATAGTGGAGTGAAACATAGCAGTCACTTTTCCAGCGACGGCGGCAGCCACTTTTACAAATCGCTATATCTCAGCTGGAATTGTTTCTGTAATTTATTATGTTTTCAATTATTCAGATTTTCTGTGTGTTTGCATAGATTATTTTGAAAGTCATCTGTTGCAGAAATTTAGGGTGTTCCCATTCCCACATACAACAAATCAACATTAGATGACTTTGAAACCATCTAGGCAAAAAAAGGTTAATCTTTATAAATGAAAGTATTATTATTGGATACAGTTGAAAACATTGTGGCAATTTAAGGAGATGGTCACTCTGATCTGGATCCAAACTGTTTGCAAATGTCATCACAGTTGGCAAAACCCGCGGCTAGCATGCTATTAATAGTTGAAGAAGCGAGGGAAAGCCTATTTAAAAATTCAAACTGTTTTGACATGACAAAATGATTTATACTATAAAAGCTTATCAATCGTATATGATTTGTAACTATTAAGGCATTGTGCCTATCTTTTAGTTTCTTTCAATAGTAAATACAAAAACATGAATTATATATGTGTTAATGTTCATTCTTTTGTTTTTACTTTGTTTGCTTCATTGCTTCCTTTTAGAAGCACTTTAAACTCATTTGATTTAAATGAAAACTCCTTAACCCTTTCCCTCATTTAGATGCTTTCTGAAGCCTCTGCAGCAGATGACTTTTTGAAAACATAGTGACAAAAGATGAAATTGCTCAATAGGAGATATTGCTCGTTTTGCCACAATGTTTTCCACTTTTAGTTATAGTTTATCCATTCAATTATAGAGATTTTTTATTTTTTGACAAAATATGTTCAGAGTCGTTAGCTGCAGAATAGTCGTATGAGGGAAAGGGTTAAATGAAAACCCCTTAACAGTTAAAACTACTGTATTATTTCCAGTGTACATAATCATAAATACCCTAGTCAAATACAGATGATTTTTGACACATCTGTTGCAAATAACTTGCGAACAAATTGTGACAAGCATGGAAATTGCTCATTCCTTTTGCCACAATGTTTTCAACTTTATTTAATTATATATACGTCCATTTATTGAAATGTCCATTATTTCTGCCTACGTGTTTTCAATGTCTTTTTGGCTACATTGTTTTCAAAGTGTTTTTGCCTATACATGTTTTCAAAGTCTTGAGCTGCAGATTTGTTGTATGTAGGAAAGTATTAATTAGCAGAAATCTTGTATTAAATTGAATAAATCTGCAGCAGAAGACAGAACATGATCTACGTAAAAATATCCCAAATCTCCATAAATGAACATATAAACTGTTCGTCACCGACTTATCAAAATGCATCTTAAAGGGTTAATTTAACAATTAACGATGTTCTTAAAATTTGGGTCACTCAATTAAACATGTATTTTGTACATGAAGACCATTTTGTTAAATAAGTTATTTAAAGGATCGGTTAATTATATTGGTACAATTGTTATCATGTCTTTAACCCTTTCCCTCATATAGACGCTTAAATCTTACGCTTCTGCAGCAGACGAATTTTTGAAAACATAGTGACAAAAGAAGAAATTGCACAAAACGTGCAATTTCTCCTTTTGCCACAATGTTTTCCACTTTTTAGTCATAGGTTATCCATTCAATTATAGAGATATTCTATTTTTTGACAGAATATGTTTAAAGTCGTCTGCTGCAGATTTGTCGTATGGGGGAAAGGGTTAATCATGTGACCATTGAATTCCTAGTAATATATTGACTTTAGTTTCTGTTTGGAAAAAATTACCTTCTTGATTAAAAAAAAAACATTTGGCGTAAATTGTTCCTACAAGGAAAAGTTGAAGCACAAACAAATTTACTAGTACATTTGTTGTTGCATTTGAATCTCGGGTAGAAGATTTGTAAATGTCAAACAGATTTTAATTATAATGTCAGCTAGCTGAACCTCTTCGCCACATAAGACAAGTCTGCAGCCGTCGTCTTTGAAAACATTCTAGTCAAATATATAATTAGTCTACAGATGAAGATTCTATATTGAATTATAGAGTTGACAACATTTTGTCAAAAGGAGAACTTGTCTGTTATGGATGGGAAAATTTCTCCTTTTTGTCAGAATGTTTTCAAAAGACTTCTGCACCAGTGAGATCGTGTCTTAACCCATTACTTCACACAGACGACATTTGACGCCTGCTGTTGCAGATGACTTTTGAAAAGATTGCAATAAAAGATGAAATTGCTCAAAACGAGCAATTTAACCTTTTATTGCAATATTTTCAACTCTTTATCAATATAATTCTTTCAGTTTTCTAGATTGGTGAAATTTTTCGTCTGATGATTGTAAAGCAGACGACCTTTGAAAAGCCATGTGAAGTAATGGGTTAAATCTATCCCACATATAGGAGCTTTCTGAGGCCTCTGCAGCAGACGAATTTTTGAAAACATAGTGACAAAAGAAGAAATTGCACAAAACGTGCAATTTCTCCTTTTGCCACAATGTTTTCCACTTTTTAGTCATAGGTTATCCATTCAATTATAGAGATATTTTATTTTTTGACAGAATATGTTTAAAGTCACCTGCTGCAGATTTGTTGTATGTGGGAAAGGGTTAAGTCTGCATGTGAAACAATTAACTTTTGGGTAAGAAAAAACTTGGCATTGATCGACGAATACCCTTTATAATATATTATGCAAATTATCCAACTCAGAATATGAATTGAAAACTCTTGAGAGTTAAATCAGCCTGCAAACTTTGTAAAAACTGATCTTACTTGTCCAATTTTGTATGTATAGTTCAATGATTTTTCAGTCAAACAACTGCCATTATGTATGTCATTGGACTGATCTAGATTTAAAATTGGGAAAAGTCAATTAAGACGGTTTAGGTAGGATAAGCTGTAATCTTATTGTTCTAAACTTGGCGGTGCCTGATTAAATTACAAATACCTAGGTCTTTTGTTCACTCCATATATTATTAAGTGTGTCTAATTTCGAATGTTTAAAGCTTGTCACTTGTGCTTATATTTCGACCAGTGAAAGCAGTTTCTCATTCATTGCTTTTCGAAGAATTAGGGGAAAACTTTTTCGATTTTGTTTTCTGGACTGGTGAAAAATGAGTTACAGGCACAGTTTTCAACGGGCTCGGTCTTTTCAGTCTCCGAGACGGGTCCCTCTTTCTGAGGTATGTGATTCTTGTATTTTGATAGATATGTTGTTATTCTATTTCTTCAGAGATCTTTGTGCAAGTTGCATTGTTTATGACAACTTTAATTCTTTCCAACTTGCTGTTGCATTCTGACGCATTTGCAGCAGCATATAGAAGACAGTTGAAAACGTTGTGGCAAGAAAAGCTGCTCATAAAAAGCAATTATTTTGACTATTGAATGATTGTACTTTCATTTATAGATAATTTTCATATTTTTGCCTAGATGTTTTCATAGTCTTCTGTTGCAAATTTGTTGTTTGTGGGAAAGGGTTTAAATCCTTTCCAACATAGAATAATTCTGCACCAGATGACTTTGAAAATATATAGGCTGAAATATGGAATTCCTATTTAAATGGAGGTTATTTTATTGAAATGATTTGAAAATGTTGTACCAAAAGTAGAAATTGCTCATTTTGAGCAATTTCTACTTTTGCCATAAGGTTTTCAAAGTTGTTTGTTGCAGACAAATATAGATGCCCCTGCATGTGTGATAGGATTAGCCTTATATGCAAGTTATCATAAGAATCAAATGAAAATAAAAATATTATGATTCTTGGTCTGAGTAAATAGATAAAAGGAAAGAAGAAATTTACACTGTTTTGCAACATGTGACGGCTTCAGCAGCAAGAACAGTGCTTCATCGGTGAAAAGGTTAAAACTGAATGTCACCACCTGAAGACCTTTTATTTATTCTCCAGCTCATTCCGTAATTTAAGATAATTTGAATTTCAGAACATGATCTACAATGTATAATGCAGTCCCTGGGACATAAGATTTATTTAAAACATCTGGTTAGAAACATTGGTTAACCAGAGTTAAAGCGACAGTAAAATCAAAGCATTTTCTCCTTTTGCCACAATGTTTTCAAATTGTCTGCTGTAGAGGCGTCAGAAAGTGTCTGTATGAGGGAAAGGGTTAAATTAAAAGGCATTTAAATTTGACCCTGTTCGTTCAATAAAAAAAACCTCTTTTTGTGAATCTTATTTGGTTAAACATAAAAACGCTGATCATAGTGTATGGTATATTCTGTACCAAAGTAATTCTTACAAAGTAGTCACTGTTCCAGTCCATTAGTTTAGACTGGTTTATTGTGCGTTTTAATTACTTTTGTTTTTATTGATTGAACGGGGATTGGGTTTTATTGTATATTATATTGTTCTGTTATAGAATAAAGTCTATATTCCTTTTATAGTAGAGACACCCTGAATTTACCCTTGGTATCCATGATATAGAGATAGGATTATTTGCAGAGCAGATGTCTCTCAAAATTACACTGAAATAAATGGTATACCTGACATTTATTGGCTATTTCAAACACTTAAATAGGCTGAATTTCACATTTGCCAAATGGCTTTTCCTATTGACTCCGCAGCTTTCAAGATGAATAAGTCTTGAATTTTGCATTTGAAAGCTACATGCAGCTGAACAGATAAAGCTCAATTTGCAATCAGAACAAGACTATATATAATCAATGAAGCCTAACATTTTGCAAATGCAAAATGACTTCCCAGGTGTGGAATTATGCATTTGTAAGGTAACTATTATTAACCCTTTCCAACATACAACAAATCTGAAGCAGACTGCTTTGTAAACATTTAGGGGAAAAACATGGAAAAACTTTATAAATGAAGGGATAATTACCGAATAATGTTGAAAAAGTTTTGAGCAATTTTTCGTTTAGCTTCATTATATTCAAAGTCATCTGCTGCAGAGGCATCACAGAAAGTGTCTATATGTGGGAAAAGGTTTATAGTAACTGTTATCACTGTTATCAATGTGTAGGTTGTAGGAAATCTTAATACTTTCCATTATCTCCTATTACCGCAATGCCATCTGCACTAGAGTTGTCAAAAATCATATAAAATGAAAATGGTGATATAAAGCAATTATATATAAAATTGGTTATTGTCAAATGTTTAATCTATTTATTTGATACTGTTGGAGATGAACCATAAACCTTTTCCCATATACATTTAAAAACGTTGTGAGAAAAGGATAAAATTCATGCACATTAACCCCCCTTTCCCACATACAGCATAATTGATGCAGACTTATTTGAAGACATTCAGTATAAAATATGAAAACGTTGTGGCAAAAGGAGAAATTGCTCGTTTTGAGCAATTTCTCGTTTTGCTACAATGTTTTCTAGAGTCGTCTGCTGCAGATGTGTCAAAATACGTCAAATAGGTGGGAAAGGGTTAAGTGAGCAAGGTTATTCGAGTATGTATGCTTCAGCAGAGACTTTAGCCAGGAAAGGGTCACAGCAACAATGAATGCACGAAGTGACACGAAAGTGCTGAATTTTTTATGATACCTTTTTAGTCTTGAAAAGAATTTTATTGTTTTATTATTATGCTTGCTTTGCAAACATTTTCCGGAAATCTTGTCAATAAAATTTGAACGGAATGAAATCAGTCATGAGAAAAATAATTCTGTAGTTCCATAAAATCGTTTTGTCGTAAAGTTATCAATATACCGAATTTTTGATGAAGATAGAAGTCATAAGAAATGAGAAAATAATTCTCTTGTTGTAATCATACAGTCAGAAAGTTATCGATCATGCAAAGCCTTTCCCTGATACAGATGACTTTGAACACATCTGCTTTATTTTATATCTTTGTACAATTAGGAGCTTACAAATAATAATGATTGATTGCTGTTTTACGGCGCCTTCAACATTTTTTCATTTACATCACAGCATTTCCTGGGTAAGTTATCAGTTCTAATGGTCCATTTATCCCATCAGTCGTAATGCTTACCCTGCAAACCTGAGCGCCAAGGAGGGCGGGCATTCATATAACTACCATTTTTAAAGTCTTTGGTATAACCTGATCAAACCCGCTACCAAAGCAGAGGCTCTGAAGTAACTACTACACCTACTACACCTATAGGTGGTCTGACAAATAATGAATAACATACAACTGATAGTTGAAAGGGACCATGCAATAAATTACTTTTGAGTTATTGTTGCAATTGAGTGTTCCCTCAATTTGGGCTAAATTTGTTTTTGAATTTTCAAATCAAGAAAACAGCAAAGCAGCAGTTAAGATTGCTTTTTCAACTCGATTCAATGATTAGTTTTTCATTTAAGGAGATTTTGCCTAGATGCTTCTAAATTTGTCTGATGAAGATTTTTTATAAGTGGGAAAGGGTTAACAGCAGGTGACTCCAAGGCTTAATACCATCCATATCAGGTTAATTGTTTATATAACTTCACCAAGTTAGTATAGGTGTCTTGAGTACCCCATCAATTTTCAATAACAGCAGTTATTACACTAATTATCTCCCTTTGTCTGTTCATTATTTAACCACCATATATTTATTGGAAACCAATTACTCTATTATGATATCTTGATGTTATATTGATGCTAATTTTTTTTTTTATATATTATGTCACTGGGAAATAAACCTTTGGGAAATTGCAATCAGCGAAGACTTAGATCAGCCTTCTTGCCTATAGTACTGGTTTGTTTACCCAGGGATCATGAATAATTAAATTTAATTGCGCGCTAAATGACCTTAGCTGTCGATGCGCCATAAAACATTATTATACCTCACGTGACTTTGTAATGTTAAATTCTCATATACTCATCATGGGCAATTTCTTACTGTTTCATGCTAACAGTACGTTTTTGACCGGTTAACAGTATACTGTTACATGGCAGGCGCGTGAAAATGTTGGTTATGCACGTGCATGACGTCATTTCAAACAATAACGTCACCTTTTAGATGCGCGTGCCATGTAACAGTATACTGTTAACCGGTATATTCATATGTGTGTGTTACATTGTTGTAGATCTACCCATGTTCACCTCCCCTACAAAGGTACAGAATAAGTTAAATAAACGTGTAATTTTGTTCGGTATAATAAAATAAATATTGCATGGCTTCCAGTGTGACAGTACATATTGTCAACATTCGGTAAAATACTGTTAACCTCGGCTTCGCCTCGGGTAACAGTATTTTCCTCATGTTGACAATATGTACTGTCACACTGGAAGCCATGCAATATTTATATAATATACATTCATTCATTCATTCCAATGATATAACTGAAACATTGTTGAAAACAGTGTTAAACTGCAATAAATTAATCAATTCCCCACAACATGAAATATATTGTTATAAATGTTATGGGTATTTGGCATTTTTGCCTCTGTCAGCACTTCAAAACGTCATGTTAGCACCAAATTTTCAGTAAAAGGTGTATGAAGATTGGTGACTGCCATAGGTGATAATTTAGTCACAACTGATAATAAATCATTAATTGGATAATTGATCCTCATTATGCTGTAAAAATCACAGGAATTGGCCAATCAAATTTTTTAAATAGAATGGGACAGCCAATGACAATGGTGTATTTTTGTAGACATTGTAAAATGGTGGATGCTGAAGTACAAACTAAATTGTTACCTATGTAGTTATGAATAATATGTGTGTTTTAATGACTTTATTTGTTAAGTTTGTGTTTAATGCAATTATTATGCGATATAACAAACTGGAGATGTTTTGAATGAAATGTGTTTATCATTAAAATAGTGTGTAAAAAGGAATTCTGAATGCTTTTATGATAAAAAAATACAGGGAAGATAAAGTCACCATTTGTATTTATAGAGTTATATGACCCTTGAACTCTTATTTTGTGCTGATATTATAATTAGTATGAAATTCCTTTGATGTTTTAGTTATGTACATTATATTCTTATAAAGATCAGCAGAAAGAAGTCAGGAAGTTTATCTTCATTCCCATGATAATAAACTATTCGTCGGAATACAAAGTTAGACTACTCATGAAAAACAAATTCTGAGACTTCCCATCTACACTTCTTAAATGACTGGGATATTAAATAAATGTATTTAATTGATTTTTTTTGGCGATGTTTAGTAAATGAAAAACTACAATTTTAAAATTTACATGTCCCAATTTATTGTATAGAATTTGATATTCTTGACTTGAACCCTTTCCCACATACAGCAAAACTGCAGCAGACGACTTTGAAAATATCTAGTTAAAAACATGGAACATCTGTTTAAATGTCAGCTTAACTACTGAATGAAGTTGAAAACATTGTGGCAAATGGAGAAATTGCTCGTTTTGAGCAATTTCTTTTTTTGTCACAATGCTTTTCAAAAGTCGTCTGCTGCAGAGTCGTCACAATGCATCTATATGTGGGAAAGGGTTAAACAGCAATTTTGATTAAGAATATGTTTAAAATTTTGGAAATTTCACAAACAATACTATGTTGATTTTATTGATACTGTGCAATTAATTGATTCTACGATTAATTTGTCTAAAGTGGTCAGAAAATTTATTTTTTTAAGATCTATACATATCATTTTACCATATACTGAATTTGATACTTTTTACACAAAACCATATCTCCTTACATTATTGAACATTGAAAGCGCTTGCCATTTGATTTGAGTTCTTTTATCAAGTCATTTGATACTCAAGGTTTTATTGTTAGTGGCATGAATTCAACTCTTTTCATTAATTCAAGATCTAGCTCTTAATGGTGCTTGCTTTTCAAGTTTTTCTCAGACATTATCGATACCATGAATAGTTATCTAACTTTGTTACCTTGGTCCAATTCCACCAACCTTACTTAGGGTTTTTAAATACTTAGATACTTAACAGAATATATTTCATCATTTTTGTTTCCCTAATAAAAATGCCAAACTATTTCATTTCTTATCAAGTATTGTTTGTCAGCAAAGTAACTATTTATGTCAACTTCGTCTTTTACTTCAATACATTCACCATTCATGTCTTAATTTTACAACATAAAAGGTGTAAACAAATGATGAAATATGCTCTTTAAGTATTTAGGTTAAGTTAAATTTTGGTGGGTTTGGACCGAGGTATAATATTCTTAGAGTTGTCGGTTAGATATTTTTTTGCAATTTTCCCTTTTTAATTACAGAAAAAATCTCTATTCTCTATACAAAACAAAAAGAAGAATTATCGAAAAGTGGCAAACAGAGAAATATTGCTCATACTGAGCAATTTCTCTTTTTGTACAGCATTATAATGCTTTCAAAAGGAGATTAACTGCAGATGAGTTAAAATGTCTCTGTATGTGAGAAAGGGTTAAATGACTGAAGATAGGTATTTTTGTTGTATGGCTCTGTCATTTTATCAGTACTTGAAGAATCATGAAAACATGAACAAACAAAATGACCATGATTACTTCAACCCAACACCGAACAAATCTTCATCTGTTGACTTGAAAACCTCTTGTACAGAATTTGATTTTTTTTTATAAATCTTTAAATTAAAGTATAATTAATATATTGAATAGAGTTAAAAACATTTTGGCAAAAGGAGAAATTGCTTAATGCTTTGCTTCCTATTATTTTTAAACAGTCTGGACAACTCAAACATTTGAAAATAAGGCGCTAAATCATCAGCCTTTCCCACATATGTACGCTTTCTGGCGCCTTTGCAGCAGACGACTTTTGAAACCATTGTGGCAAAAGCAGAAATTGCTCATAATGAGCAATTTCTCCATTTGCCACAATAATTTCAACTCTTTTCAATAATCACACTTATCATTTATAGAGAATTTCTATATTTTGAAATCAGCTGAAAACATTCCTATAAGACAATACTAGGCAATGGAAATAACAACTTCAGCAGAAAATACATGTTCATCATAAAAAGGATATGTGTCTTTTCACAATGGTCAGAGTTTGAAGTCAACGTAGTTTGGGATAATAAAGGGGAAAAAGGTTATGATAGGTACTGAGGGCCTTTTGAAAGGTAAATATTTGACTACTTTAATAAACACTCGGTATGTATCGAATAAATATTGGGCATAAATATTGATCATTGTTGAAAACAATAATATCTGGAATGAGTTTATGGATGTTTATTTGTAAAATCGAACTGTAACCGTGCAACTTCTTGACTTCAGAGGAATTGTTGGTACCCTGTACTTGGCCCTTGCCCTGATACAGACGACATTTCACTCGATTCTTTCCCACATTGAACAAGACTTTAAAAATGATAGTAATTAATGGCTTTCTTCCTTCGGCGCTCAGGGTTGCGGGGTAAGTATATAACGACTGACTGCTGGTTTCAGGATAAATGGATCCGTAGTACTGGTAATTTACCCCGGAAACGGCGTGATATAATTGAAAACTTGTTGATAGCGGCATATTAAATTCCAAACAATCAATCAATCGATTCCACATTTAACAAATCTGCAGCAGACCTAAATATATAATATAGGCAAAAATATGGAAAATCTTTAAAAGAAAGTATTATTATTAATTAGAACTGAAAACATTGTGGCATCCGAGTTGTAAGTGGGAAAGGGTTTAACCCGTTCCCACATACAGCAAATCTGCAGCAGACGTACGACTTTGAAACCATCTAATAAAAAATGTGAAAAAATTGCCATAAAGGATAGTTTGATTATTGAAAAGAGTTGAGTAATTCCTCCTTTTGTCACAATGTTTTCAAGAGTTGTCTGCTGCAGAGCCATCAAAATGTGTCTACAAGTGGGAAAGATATTAATATTTTATATTCATCACAAAGCAGTTTATATTATTATCACTCCCGATGTCTGCATGCTTCCTGGGAACTTAATTGGAAAAATTGCACAAACAAAAACCAACATACAAAAGCACTCTAAATTCGATAAGTTTTAACACGGAAAAACGAAGATATCTGGAATGAAATATTTAAAAATGTTCATTAAAAGCAATTTATGAATTATCTCAAATTTAACCTTACCCTTTCCCACATATATATACGCATTTTGACGCATCTGCGGCAGAACACTTAACCCTTTCCCACCTGCAGACGCATTTTAACGCAATAGCAGCAGATGACTTTTGAAAACATTGTGGCCAAAGGTGAAATTGCTCATAATGAGCAATTTCACCTTTGGCCACAATGTTTTCCACTTATAGTCATTGGTTATCCATTCAATTATAGAGATTTTCCATTTTTTGACAAAATATGTTCTAATTAAGTCGTCTGCTGCAGAATTGTCGTATGTGAGAAAGGGTTAAGAAAACATTGTAACAGGAGTAAATTGCTCATAGTCCGGTGATTCTCCTTTTGTTGCATTGTTTTCAAGAATCATTTGCTGCAGAGGCATCAATATGCATCTACGTAATATGGGACATGGTTAGTCAATATAAACCTACAATCCTTGTGTCTAAACTGTTGCAAATGCATGAAAATGCATCTGAATATGGGAGCGGGATAAAGAAACAAATACCTGGCATACTATGATCACCAAATCGGTTTCATGAGTTTGGATCCTAAGGTAGATTTTAAAGATTCAGTTTTATCTCTCGGCATTTGACAGCTTAATTTTACGATATATTTTGACAGTGGCATTATGCTCTGATAATCAATCCCCGGTAATACACTACTGTTTGAATAGGTGCAAATATATAAAATAGGGACAAATTTATAGCTCCCATTGAATGTTTATTGTTCTAGATCGATGATCTACAGATAGCTGCCTCGTAGCTATTTAACTGACTTTACTGTAATTCTGTATATATATGATAGATATTTTGCGGTAACAACAATGTAAGTGTAATTGCTTTATTATTGTTGTTGAAACGTTTATATTGTCAATTGAGCAATTTCTTTTCTATTGCTCAAAGTCTTTAATTAGGTTTAGATTTGAATTAAATGTTTTACTTAAAACAGGAAAGGGGATTATTTTTATCTGTATTATAAATTGCTGCTTTTCATTTTGATAATTGATCTGTTAGGTGGCATTTTTAAGGTGAATATTATATAGGACTTGGTGATTTCTGTTAAATTAATTGTTTTTGTTTTATATTTCATGTTTTAGATGATGTTGTATTCTACTGTCAGATGATTCTTTTCCCTCAATAATTCCTTACATTATTCTTCAATGCTGATTTTAACTGCATTATTTTTTTTTAAAACATTAAGTTCGTTAGTTGTGTTTTACTGCAAAAGAAAAATGAAGTAGGTCATAATGACTACTTTGGAAAAGGGTTGATTCTATTATGTTATGAATGAGTATCATCTTGTATCAGCCGTTCAACACCTTATCAGGTTATTGTATTTCTTAACACATTTTATCGTTTTGGTATTTATAAAACAATAGACGACCCAAATGAGCTCCATATTTTGCTCATTTAAGGACGAGCACCCGTTACGATTTTACTCTGTGTTGAAGATTTCGGATTTCGGATTATCAAAACAATTTTTCAGAATGAACATACTATTACCAATTAAACTCTTCGAGAAAAGATAAACTACATTGTTAAGCATTGATTTCTGTCACGGTGAGGTGTTTTAAGGAAAAAGAGCTGATTGTGCAAAAATAAGGATATTTTGGAACGGTCACAAAAAATAGAATTTTTTTTAATTTATTGTGCTTCCTTTACTACTTAATGGATACTTTATCCTTGAAGTGGATTTAGATTGTGAAGTTTGGCCTTTCCAACACACAGCAAATCTACAGCAGACATTAACTTTAAAATATCTAGGCAAAATCATTGGCATCATATAGGAAAGTTTGATTAATGAAAGAGTTGAAAACATTGTGGCAAAAGGAGAAACTGTTCATTATGAGCAATTCTCCTTTTGCCAAAATTTTTCAAAGGTCATTTGCTGCGATCCTTCAAAACGTGTCTTTATGTGGGAAAGCGTTTATAAGGCAATAAATTAGAAATCCATATGGCATTATAGGGATTAATGGACTTGGCTGCTAGCTGACAGTGCTGAGTGACATGACATGACAGTGCATATATATACAGACACATTTTGACATATCTGCAGCAGACAATTTTGAAAGCACTGTGGCAAAATGAAAAATTGCTCATCAGAAATAATGATCAATTGATTCTTTTGCAATTTTGTTTCCAACTTAATTACAATATCATACAGAGATCTAGAGATTTTCCATATTTTTGCCCAGATGTTTTTTTTAAGCCGCCCGTCTGCTGCATATTGGTTGTATGTGGGAAAGGATCGAAACAGTAAACCTGAAGTCCTAATGTGTCATTTTTGGGATTACTGGACTTGGCTGAGTGACATGCAGATACATTAATACTCTCCCACATACAACAAATCTGCAGCAGACGACTTTGATAACATCTAAGTAAAAAATGAAAAATCTCTATAACTGAATGTATAATTATTGAATAGAAATGAAAAGACTGTGGCAAAAGGGAAAATTGTTCATCATGAGCAGTTTCTCCTTTTGCCAAAGTTTGTTAACAAGTCGTCTGCTGTAGAGGTGTCAAAAAGCATCTATGTGGGAAATGGTTAAAATCAAATTCACTTAATTAACATAAGCGTATTATGCAAAATGGCTATAACTTGATATTGTTAATTAGCTCACCTAATCAGAAAGTGCTCAAGGTCCCCTGTTGTGGTCACACAGTGTCTGGCATCAACAATTTCATTAAACAACATCTTAACCTATACATCTGGGCCAATATCAACCAAACTGCACTGAAATGGTCCTTTGAATTAGGTGAATCTCAAAGTGGGTTGAAGGACGAAACTTATTCACATCTGAAACTGATGGTCTGATTTCAAAAACGTGGCTGCCAGGCTGCATTAAAAAGTGTTAGAATGTAAAGACTTTTCAATTATTTGCTTTTTCTCTGAAACTGCTTGTCCAATTTAAAGATAATTTGGCAATTTTGTTCCATAGGTGACCCACTACAATGTTAGTTCATTATAATTGGTTTAAAAACATGGCCCTAAGGGGGCATCAGAGCGGCGTTCAAATGACAAAAAAATTGAAATAATCACGGAGTACAAAGGAATCACATGCATATATAGTTCAAATGTCTTGGTGATATAACTGAAATACAGTTAAAAAGTCCATTTCACATCTACCAATACTAAGCCACAAGAATGGCTGCATGTAATCACTATTTCAAAAGGTATTAATGAAGTAAAATACAAGTACATGTATGTTGAAGTTAGAAATTTTGCCTGTGTATGAAGCATCGACTGTTATTCCACAGAATTTTGCAATTATTATTTATTTCAGTGATTGATTTATATGCTAAATAGATTTATTTCCAAATGACTGAAATACAACCCCCTATGAAATAGAAAGTGTCATAGATTTAAAAAAAAAACAAATTAATTGAATAGACACACATTGGTGGCTCTTCTTAGTTCTCCCAAACCATCATGGCAAAAAATTATGAAGATGACATTCTCGGAGATTCCGCAATCGAGCTGAAGGACAGTGATTTAAGTTTGACTTTGTCGCCAAGATCAAATGCAAGTTCAACCGACAACATTCTTGGTGACCCTGAAGATGACTGTCCACCTACTGGCCTAGTAAGAAAAAGAGTTGATGATGTTAGTTGCTTTCTGCATTTTTATCATGTTTGTTTATTTTCTTCCTGCACAAAATGATGTTGTAACCGCACCAATTAATGTTTTAGTTCAGCTCATAATGTATGAGCTTCTAAGCATTGTCCAATCTAGGATTGATTTTTATGTACAAATTGAGTCTATGTATAAAAGAAATCCCCCTTCCATACAAATTTAGGGGGGAATATTCAAAACAGAAATTGCCCTTTGGACAGTAGCAACCATTGAAGATACAGACCAGCACATGCATTTTCTCAGTCTGAGTAGGATCAACAGTGTTTGTTTTCAAGTTACATGAACATTGAAGAACCTTTGAGTATAGTCTAAAATCTTAGACCATGCTGGCTGTAGGAACGTATTAACTCTTTCCACCATACAAACAAAATCTGCAGCAGACTTTTTATCTATATTTGATTAAGGGATAGCTGAATAGCTAGGTAAAGGTCAAATGTCTTTAGGCCTATTTTCCTGTGTTGCAGTTATATCTGGGTAACAAAGTCTGGAGTTACTTGCCCTACTATTACATTATAGGGTTATGTTTAAACACAAATCACGGTGGCGTGCACCCTTTTGAAATGGTGTAGTAAGCAAAATGCTATAGAGAAAACATTTTTGTGAACCAACCAGTTAACCTTTGAAAACCTGAAAGAAGTTGACTTCATTATTTATGTATTGATTCCAAACATCAAGTTGTAAGGGTCCATTGTATAGAGTTTACGAAAAATCTGTTGTATTTATTTACTTATATTATATATGTTTACTATATATATGTGCAAATAGCAATGTATAAGAGGAGGTGATCAATCAGGCCCTTGTTGGTTCCTGCCAGACATACTTATTTACTATAGTATGCTGGGTACCAGTCTTACTATAACATGAATCACAAAACTAATTTGAACCTTACGTATACATTTCGTCATGAATCATTATCGGAACACTACAAAAGTGAAACTGGCTGAAGGGAAACGGAAAGTAGAAGTTCCATGTATGTCTAAAGATCAGTAAGTCAATTAACCTCCTTCAACATGCAGGCTCATCATGCAGCTGACGGCTTTTGAAAATGGTGAGAAAAGGAGATATTGATTATATATAATGAGCACTTTCTCCTTTTCCGACATTGCATTCTACGCTATTCTCAAATTGTAATTTCACTTTAAGAGATTTTCCATGGCCTTGATCCTTACAAAGAGGCAACTTTCTTTCCGATGATTGACAAAAGTCAATGCGACGTGCGTCATTTGTCTTTCACCAATGGGCTAAGTCTATGTGGAAAAGCAGCCAGTTACTTGGGAAGATTGTTGTGTGGAGTACTGGTGTGAGAAAACCAGGAAATGCATGAGTAGGTGAACTGGCCGCCGTGATAATAACTGAGAAATTGTTAAAAACAGCGTTAAACCCCAATCAATCAATCAATCAATCCTTACAAAGAGTTGAAAACATTGTAGCAAAAGTTGTCAGTTGCAAATGCATCAAAATGTTTAAACAAAACCGTTACCTTATCCAACTTGCAGATAAATTTGGACACATAGGCGACTTTTGAAAACATTGCATAGATAGATATGTCGTCTGCTGCAGATTTGTTGTATGCGGGGAAAGGTTTAAACTCGAGAGTGTGTAATTGTATACTTATACATATCCAGGTCCAAATGCACTAGCTCTTACTTCAATATAAAGTTCGATTTCACAGCGGTGATTAAGAGATTACAATATTGATTGATTTTTATTGATTTTTAGATTATTTCAACATTCCCAAGTGGTTGGTTACGTGGAAAACCTAATTTTGTCAAACCTACTTATTGTAGCTCCTCAACACTTGAACACCATAGAGTCGTAGATAAGGCAGTGTAATCTGGTGTTTTCCCTTAAATATCTATTCTAGTTCCCAACCTAGCCCTATGGTTTGAGAACTTAACCGTTTCCCATATACATGTATGTACAACAAATCTGCAGCAGAAAACATTTGAAACATACTGACAAAAATGTGAAAAATCTCATGAGCAATTTCACCTTTTGCCACAATGTTTTAAAGGCGTCTGCATTAATTGCGTCAAAATGCGTCTTCAGAAGGTTGGACAGAGTTAAACCCTAGCATTCCTACTTGCAGAACAACTTGGGAAAAAGGAAAACTGCTCATTATATAATTCAATGATAAATTTCTATCACATACATGATCAACTTTTTGTGTGCTGATCCAGTCTTTTGAAATTAATGATAAATTTTAACTTAAGAAACATGTTGACTAAAATCTACTCTTGCTGTCATAAAATTTATGTGGTCTAAAAAATAAAATAGATCATTAATTTTTTAACCCTGCTAATATCAAAGGTATCTGATTTCAAGTATAATTTAGTCAGCCATTTTTCTTATTTAACACTTTCTCATATATACTACCAATCTGAGGCAGACAACACTGAAAACACCAAAGTAAAAAAGAGAAAAATGTCTTAAACCATTTATTAGAAATTTGTCTAGAATGTTTTCAAAAAATATATTTTGCTGATATGTGTCAAAATGTGTCTGTATGTGGGAAACGATTGGTTAATCAAAGACAAAAAATATGGAACATCACTGTAAATTCTAATGACTAGTATACATTGTAATTATTGAATTCAGTTGAAAACATTGTAAAAAAAGAAAAAAATGTTTATTAATGGAATAGTGTTAACAACTTGTAGAAGATTGGGCTTATCAGGCCTGGGTTGATTGGTCAGTTTGGAGAACGAATTTGTGTCTGACCAATCAGATACTTGAACACAAATTCTGAGCACAGATTAAACTTTTATAGTTTTGGAGTCAACTTATTATCTAGCCAAATTACTGGTTATTGTCACCAAGGGATTCATGAATGAAGGTTCTAGCTATCACCATCATTTGAAAACTGCCTAAAAGGCGATATTAGGACTTAATTTATATAAACTCATAATGAGCAATTTCTTTTTTTGCTGCAATGCTTTCAACTCTATTCAATAATTATACTTTCATTTATAGAGATTTTCCATATTTTATGCATAGAATTTAAGTTGCAAAACTGTCTGCAGCTGGAATTTTAGATGTTAAAAAGGTAACAATTCAAGTGTTGAGTAAGAGGGCAGGCTGTTTTTGGGATTAACCCTTTCCCTCATATAGACGCTTTCTGACGCCTCTGCAGCAGACGACTTTTTGAAAACATAGTGACAAAATTTTTTTCCTTTTGCCACAATGTTTTCCACTTTTTGTCATAGGTTATCCATTCAATTATGGAGATTTTCAATGTTTTGACAAAATGCCTTCAAAGTCGTCAGCTGCATAATTGTCGTATGAGGGAAAGGGTTAAGTCAACATTTTTTATGTTGACCTCTGCACATACACTATACATAATACTTAATCTACTTTGGAAGATTATGACTCACTTGATTTTTCCTCTCCCAAATATACCGCCTTCTTTTCATGAATTTTGCAACAAAATCATGACTTTTGGAACCAGTATACAAGGGAATTTGCACTCAACTAAAATTTGTTTTTGTTCAGTTACTCTCAAATTTGTTTCTATTTAAATTATACATGAATTTAAATAGTTCAGATGTGCAGCACCTGGATTAATCAGATTTTCAACATTCAGTTCTGAACTTTAAAATTGAATTGTCCACTTTTACATTTGGAAGAGTCCAATTTTAGGTATATCAAGATAAAAACGTTGATTTGCGCAGCCAAAGTTTAGAGTCTGGTCAGTCAGCTAAGATGCGCTGGCTGACCTGGCTCACTGGATACTGATGGCATATACAGGCTTCACAAAATCTGTTCCTGCAGGCTAAGGGTTAAGAATTCATTTTCTGTCATGTGGAAAAATGTCTTGACATAAGCAGGTTATTGCTCAAATTTAATCCAGTTCTTTTTAACAGACTTCAGTTACTGAATGTTTTTCATACCATGTGCTTGTAGGGATCATTAAGGTAATGAGAATATATTTTGATGTACAGTCTAACATGTGTTTAAAGATCACCCATGGGAAAAGAACAATATGGTCTTTGTTCACAGGTGGTCTTTAATTACAGGGACATGCAATTATGCAGATCATGAGTACTTAGGAAATTAAAAAAAGTGTGGTTGCTATAGACAGGGAATTGTTAAATAAAGGTGGTCTTTATCACAGGTTTGACTATATATGTGTATCTATAGATTATTGGCAGGATCGCGACACAAAATTGCGTTCAATCAAACGGTCTTAGATTGTTATTTACTCTAACAATATTGTTATAATTATAGTCCAGGACAAGTATGATAAAATGTAATGATCCAGGAATCAGGTTATTTACAGTGGACAGTGTTCAGTGCTATATGAAAATGATTGTGCTGTTGCAAGGATGTTGCATGATCCTAATAGATATGACTGTTACTGGTTACATTTGCTTGATATTTTGCAAAAATACCAACCAAATAGACAATTTAAACAGTGTTGAAAACATTGTTGGAAAAGGAGAAATTGATCCAACAAAACACTATTCAAACAATGTTTTGTTTTCAAAGCTTGTCAGATGTATAGGGATAATAAATTATTAGTTCTATCATGGACAGGATTGATAATAATTGACTTATATTATAGAGGTTCCAAACTGTTACACATTTATTCAATGACTTGAAAGGTAAAATGCACCAGTTTTGCATAAATTGGTCTGAGAATTGACAACTGGAAACAGTATCATAAACTGGTCACCTGCACAAACTTGCTATTTGTGCCATAATTATTTTGCCATATTGCAGAGTGAGATTTTATAATGGACACCTTCTTCATCATCTGTCTGTCTGTCTGTTTGTTTGTTTTTTCTTTCTGTCACTCTTTGACTTAATGCTTATATTGAAGTGAGACGTTCGTTCCTTAAAACTCTCTTAATGATCTATTTACACACCATTTTCTTAATATGTTTTTTACTTTCCTAGAAATCCTATGTCACATTTTCTCTTCTCTCAGTTAATGGACAGCTCGGAGCAAAGAAGTGCAAGTACTATATCTAGTACTTCACGCTCATACCAGGTTCAGGCTCGCTGGTCCTATAAAAATGGCGGTGGTCTAGGTTCCGCCACGACAGCCGAGGGCGTGAGTAATAACACACCGCTTCTGTAGTCATTGGCATTGCTTCTATGATATATTTCTAGGTTTTCAGATTATTTAACTCTCTCCCTCATACAGACGCTTTCAGATTTTTAAAAAACATTCTGACAAAAGTAGAAATTTTCCTCTTTTATCTTTATGTTTTAAATTCAACTCAATTAAAAAATAGTTCTTTCGAAAGAACTATTTTTCATCTATAGAATGTTTTCCAATTTTTTGCTGCTATATTTTCAAAGTTGTCTGCTGCAGATTTGTTGTATGTGGGAAAGGGTAAGCCCCTTTTCTGATCTAACTGTATTTCGAGGTAGGTGTGTAAGAGATGTAGCAAACATGATTAGAAAACATTGGACAAAAATTACAAATTACTGACAATGAGTTTTACCAAAATGTTGTCAAAAGTTGTCTACTGGTTAAACAAGTTGAATGTCTGTATCAAGTAGGGAAAGGATAAAAACAGGATATCAGGTAGTTGGTTAACCATTTCTCACATGTCAACGCTTTCTGACGACTTTTTAAAACACTTGCAAAAGGAGAAATTGCTCATGATGAGCAATTTCGCCTTTTGCAACAATGTTTTCAACATTATTCACTATAATTATAATTGCATTTATTCCATATTTTGAAATTGCTGTTTTCAAAGTCGTCTGCTTACAGATTTGTTGTATGTGGGAAAAGGTTAATTGAAAATGATATATTATACTTTTAAGTTATAGTGAAGTATTATATATATAGCTATTTCAAATGAAATATAGCTTGTTTGAAGGGGACGTTATAGACCTCTTCAACATTTTGCATGATACTTTTCATGTGCTTGCATGAGTTTTATGTTGCTTTCATTGAAGAATATTTAATTGCCTTGCAGCTGGAAGTCTGTTTAAAAAAAAAGCTGTCTCAGCTAATAGTGTGAGCTTTTTACCCCTCAATGATTTACAGTAACAACAAACCTGTAACAGTAACAGTAGCAGTCTTTGAAAATATTAAGACATAAATATTGGAAAAGCTGTATTGAAAAGTTAAATTTTAAATAGAGAATGGACTTGAAAACATTGTGACAAAAGAAGGAGTACTATTATAAACACTTAGTTCTCTTTTTGTTACAACATTTTCCAAAATACAGATGCGTCAAAATGTGCCCGTGAAAATATTCCATGCTTGCATTATCAATAGTATATTAACAGTTGCAATATTTTCAAAAGTTGTTTGTAACACATGGGAAAGGTTAAAAAATTGACCATAATATCACAAAAATGAGTTTTCAATTTAATGCGTAACCCTTTATTATAATATATCACAAATCTGCAGCAGACGGATTTGAAAAGATTTTGGCAAAACCTTGAGTAATCTCCATTAACCCTTTCCCTCATATAGACGCATTCTGACGCCTCGGCAGCAGACGGCATTTTGAAAACATAGTGACAAAAGAAGAAATTGCTCAAAACAAGCAATTTCTTCTTTTGCCACAATGTTTTCCACTTTTAGTCATAGGTTATCCATTTGATTATAGAGATTTTCTATTAATTGACAAAATACGTTCAAAGTCGTCTGCTGAGAATTTTCGTATGAGGGAAAGGGTTAATAAAAGGGTTATTGGTGAACAGAGTTGAAAATATTGTGACAAAAGGAGAAGTTGCTCATTTTGAGCAATTTCTCCTTTTGTCACAATATTTTCAAATTCCGTCTGCTGCAGAGGCGTCAGAAAGCGTCTATATGAGGGAAAGGGATAATTATTTACCCCATGTCATTTCTTGTATGTGCAGACATAGCAAATAAAGTTTACAGATAAAAGATAAATAAGATCTTTTTTTAATGCATGAGCACAATGCAGTAGTATACACATAGATATACCACTAATCTGCATGAACTTTTGAGCTTTGAAATTTATATCAATTGAAATGTGACTTAGAATATATTGCATGGAATGAATAGATTAAATTTTGGTTAGATCAGTACCTCAATGTATTTAAAAGTGGTTACACCTTCTTCGGAAATTTAACATTTTGGTCTGATACATTACTTTTACTAAGGTTATAATGTTTCAAAGTTGTCTGCTGTAGATTTGTTATATGTGGGAAAGGGATGGTAAAATGAAGTTTAATAAGGTTTTAAACATTTTCATGAAATATCATTATCAACATCTTACTGTAAGGTAGTCCAGAGGTTTTTAGCTCTACTGGCCAAAGGCCAGAAGGGCTTATGTCATGGCGATTTGTCCGTTGTCCGTGTGTGCGTGCGTGCGTGTGTCCGTCTGTAAACAATTTCTTGTTAACACGATACAGTCTTCACTTTTGATTGTATCTCAACTAAACTTATACAGTAGTTAGATATCCATGAGAGCTCGGTTCCTTTCGAAAACCAGCCAGATCCGCCCATGTATGACTGGATTATGGCCCTTGAAATGGTCAAAATTGCTATAAAAGAGCTTGTTAACACAATACAGTCTTCTTTTTTGATTGTATCTCAACCAAACTTATACAGTAGTTAGATATCCATGAGAGCTCAGTTCCTTTCGTAAACCAGCCAGATCCGCCCATGCAAGACTGGATTATGGCCCTTGAAATTGTCCAAATTGCTATAATACAGCTTGTGAACACAAAAGAGCCTCCATTTACTATCCGATCTTCACCATACATACATGCTCTGGATTGAAAATGACCAAAGAACCATACCAGTAGAGCATAGGCCCTCATGAGCCTCTTGTTATGATAGCATTTATTAAATAATGAAATTATTATATCAAGATCAGATTGGCTAGCATTGGCAACTCATTAAACAGGCAACCTAAATTCCCATGTGTATATATCTTTAGCAATTTGGTTAAAGATGAATGAACCCAATACTAATTACAATGTTGGAAAGAATGAATGTCCATTAGCCTGTACACTGTAGACCAACGCTCTACCACTACACCACTGAGGCGTTCAGGATCTATTAATTAGACTTTGTTTTTACCAACTGCATGAGCTGTTGCATTAGATTTTAATCGTAGCATTATTAAGGTTCCGATACCTGCTAGCAGTTGACATGATTGCGTTGCGCTCTCTTTGGCGTAGCACATTTTGCGATGTCCTTCTATGAAGGACTAGGATAAGAGAACTGTTGGCTGTAGTTTAAATTAAATCCCATTTAAAACAAACTTTTTAATGAATGCAGACAGTGAAGGCTCTGACGAGACTGTACTATTAGCCACATCAGCTCTCGGCATCCACATTCTGTAATCTGATCATCAAGGACATGACAATCTCTTGAAATATTAAGAAAGTCAACAAGTTTTAAATATGGTAAATTTCATATTCAAAATTTCTAAATGGAAGAGTCATATTTTGTACAAGTTAACATTTAGTCGGATGAATAATAGAATATTGTTTGAATTTTGACAATACTTGTTATGCCATTAATTATTGATTCCTTCTGTATCATTATTGACATTTTTTTTGTGTGTTTCTGCTGAGTCGACATTTTGGTCAGGAGCCAATAGGGTTTATTTGTTTGACAAGCATTGATGTTTGTATGATAAAAATCTACAGGAAATTTGCCCTAAAAAATTAAACGGTATTTATTTGCTCTGTTTGGGGTGTTAAAGGTGCGATCTATTGGAACATTAATAGAAGTTAATGATTTTACTCTCTTGAGTAATGCTGAATATTCGTACATTGTAATTTGATATTCAATTTTAAATGTTTATTCTGATCAATAGATTTCTATGTAATTAATCAGCGATTAAATTAGGTAAAAGACAATCAGTACAGTCAGCTTTTTAAAATTAACATGACATGTCGTGTTTTTAGACTTGTCTGCTTTCAACATTAGCAGTAGATGACTCTGAAAAAGTCTTTGCAAAAATATTGAGAAATTGCTTATTATTATCAATTTCACATTTTGCCACTATATTTTTATGTCAAAAATACATTACCAGTCATTTAATACCTGATATATAATCTCAACACCGTTAATTCATCCAGAAAAGAAGCTCGCGCAGCCATGCATAGCCCTCACGCGTGTGTGATACACACGGCCGCCGGTAATACCGGCGCACGGGCCATGTGACCCCCACTTTTAATTTCTGGACACACCAACTGACAGCTAAGAATTTATTTCATTTTTATATTTTATTTCTTGGTCTGTTTAAGGCATTCGCCTTAAACAAGTTATTTTCATTCAGTTATTCAACTACATTAACAACCTAACAACATAATTGTGTAAATTACTAATTGTAATTAAGTTGTTTTTTGTGAACACAACTAACTGAGAAGTCACGGGTGGGTTACCCCACCCACTATTTCAGTTACGTATCGGGTGCGGTAATGGCCATTCATTCTTTCAACGAAGTTATAGTTACACCGACCCTATTAGCGATAATATATTATTATCGCCTTGTATTACATTATGTATATTAATTAAACATGAACAATTTTGGAAAATATTTGTAAAATCTTTTTCATTGAAATACGTTCCGTGATCAACGGGTATAGTAGAAAATAAAAAATAGAAAAAAATTATATTTTTTGTTGAATCGTATAAATTGTTTTGTTTCATATATATTCTATGTCACATAGTGGTGATCAGAGGCGTGACTCATAACGGCTGTATGAGACACGCGTCTGTCCTGTTTTGCGTTCACTAAGTACACACAGGATTCACCCTGTGAGTACTTCTCTTCCTGGCCTGCTTCCATTTGGAAACAGTCTGGGTTGAGGAGGACTCACAAAAGCTGGAAGAGTAAGAAGACCCCTAAAAAGGTTTCTCTTAGCTCTACGAGTGAAGCGGAGTTTGAGGGGTTCTCCCAACAATCAGACTCCGCGGCTGTGTTGAGTGAGCAGAAGGTCAGAGCTGTTCCTTCTTCACTCCGCACAACCGCTCAGAGGTCCAGATTAGGAGGTGTAATCAGCTATTTTCCCCACAAATTCCCTCTTAGGAAACAAACCCTATGCTGTGGGTTCTCAATACCCACAGCATAGGGTAAGAGGGTCAAATGAGGATTTTAGACATGCATACGCCCCTTATCTGGAGCTCTGACCGCTCCCCCTCAGCTTCGGCTGGTCCTTCGCGGGACATGGAGGAGCGGATGGCAGCGGCTGATGTCGGTTATTCCGTCGGGAAACAAAGGCCTTCGGGCCAGAAACCGTACGGACACAGTGATGGTTGGCCTCAAGAGTGAGCAACCGTCTGCTGAACGACATTATCTGACGCCAGGTGTTGGGGCTGACCCTTCGGGAGACGCCATGGGTCAATCAAAGGGAAACCTCACTGATTGGCCACCTCTAACACCACACTCTGCAGTAAGCAGTCTTCGGACGCTTACAGAGTGCCAAATTATAATGTCTGCGGACAGAATTCTTTGGAGACCGGTGATAGAGCAGCTTCACAACTGCCTATCATTAGTCAACCGGGTAATGCTTGCGAGCAAAACCTATATGACTACGGGTAACCGGGTACCGGGCAACCAGTCAGTCATTTCGCCTAGGCGCGACCAGTCACCGGGCAAATCCGGCAGTCATTTAGCGATGACGCGACCGGTCAGTCATTAAGCCATGACGCGACCGGGCAAATTATCAGTCAGTTTAACATGACGCGACCGGGCAGTGGGCAGTCAAGGTAACGAGCAGTCGTTAAGCTAGTACCACTCGTTCTTCGCACAACCGGTCTATACGGATATTCAAAACACTGGTCATTACGCACCAGGCTCAGATATCCAACCGTCTAACATCGGTTATAAGGAGTACAGGACAGATAAATCTTTCCTTTCTCCAAGGGGAATAGTGTTCTTCTGTAGGGATTACACTCCTCAAAAGAATGAGAATAGAAGAGTACGGATATTCAAAACACTGGTCATTACGCACAAGGCCCAGATATCCAGTTATAGGTAGTACAGGACAGAGAAATGTTTCCGTGTCTCCAAGTGGAACATGGTACTTCTCTAGAGATTACACTCCTTCCCCGATACAAAGCTCCGTTTCAAAAGATGTAACGGATCGGTGATAGGCGGGTTAACCAAGCCTACCGGGATCAGCAATACCCACCTGATGGGAATTCACTGTTCCCGGAAGGACACCTTTCGAAGAGGCAGTCCTTAGAAGGCAAACCCCCGATCGGAATAACTCAGGTTTTCCGTGAAAGGGAGGTCGAGACCGTCCCATACGGTTAGTTCGGCGCCGACGATCGATCCAGTGCGACCTCTCTCTTAGTAACTGCGGAGAGAGGAGGTTCATATCACACGATCGACACCTTAACACAACAATAAAGTACACCAAGATTGAATATTATTTTCAATCCCTTCTCTTACTTTTATAAGACTGTTGTGTCTTTCAGTTGAAAGACGGATTAGAGTCAAGCATCGTAGGGCTCGACACTCTCCCACCTCCTCGTCTGACGGGCGGGGGCGGGGGGGGGGGGGGGGGGGCAGTCCCCTTCAGATTACGAGCCGGCTGTAGAGCGTTGACCTCTACAGCAGAACATTAAGGAAGTACTTAGGGTGGTGCCTAATACGTTATGCCCGAAGGTTGACGCTTAAACGTCGTTTAAACCTATAATGATTTCGAGCAAAACCTACACTCTGCAGTACAGCAGTCTTCGGACTTCTACAGAGTGCCAAGTTATAATGTCTGAAGTTTTTGGAGACTAGTGATAGAGCAGCCTCACATCAGCCTATCATTAGTCAACCGGTCAGTAATGGTCAGAGGGAGCTACCATTACTGAACGTTCCCAGAGCTGGGTAACGAGCAGTCGTTAAGTCAAGTTGACTCCAACCGTTTTGTCAATATTATGACATAAGCATTGGACAACCGGGTGTTTTCGAACACAGCCAAGTGAAAATCTCCTTCGCAGAGTTGTCGTTCCTTACACTCATATGAATGTAATGAGTCGATAGTGCTAGAGAATGAGTCAAATGCCTACCGAGTACTCAATTAATCACTGGGCATAAACGGTTGTCGCGTGAACGTTCACAGGGCAGTCAAACTCTTAACTGGGCATAAACGGTTACCGGGCAAACGGTCACCGTGAAAACAAAAATTCAACTATGAATTCTTCGGAATTCAACAGTATTCCAATTGACAAATGTCCTCGGACACAGTCATTTGGAGATCGGGCAATGTCTTTAGACATAGCCAGTAAGGCACCGGTCAAACGGGTAATGTCTTAGGACATAACCTTTCGGCAGTCAATCGGGCAGTATGCTGGGACATAGCCGATTAAACAGTCGGCCATCGGGTATGGGGAGTACCGGTCAAATAGTTATGTCGGTCCCCAGGGAGGAGAGAGTGCGTCTCTAGGGACTACACTCCTCCCAAGTAATACCCATCGTACCAATTGTTGGGACGAGTCGATGTCCGACGGTATTACATGGGAGAGATTCAGTTGATTTCATAAATCAATCCCCTATGCTGGCCTACCGGGATCAACCGTTCCCAGAGGATAGTCACTCTGTGAACTCTCTCATACGTGAGCTCGGACCGAAGGTTGATTCCATGCGATCTCATTCTTCTTCGGAAAAGGGATAAATTCCTCGATCATGACTCCTTCATAGGATTCCTCCCACCAATGGGCTAAGTTTTGTGGAAAAGTAGCCAGTTGCTTGGGAAGATTGTTGTGTGGAGTACTGGTGTGAGAAAACCAGGAAATACATGAGTAGGTGAACTGGCCGCCGTGATATAACTGAGAAATTGTTAAAACGGCGTTAAACCACAATCAATCGATCATAGGATTCCTCCATGTCGAATCGGACACTGACATTCCGGTCCAGAACCGGCTTTAGTCAATCCGCACGTCGTCGGGTAAAACCCACGACCCCGTCTTGTCTGACGAATAAGAGACATATCGGGTTCAGTGCTCCATCGGATGATTAACAATTTAGAGCTGGACTCTAAATAAACTATCATTAGTGGGAAGTTACTGCATTCACTGCGTCCATAGGCGCATTTCGGCGTATGCGGCAACATTGTTCACAGGGACAGAACGTACAGTGACTTCTGCAAGGCATTCTTAGAAGCCCAACCTGTGAAGACACAAGAGACAGGCTAAGTTCGAGCCTAGCTTTCTGCTTCCGCTGGCCCTGCCTTATCAAAGCCCCGTACGGGAGCAAAGTTGGCATACAACCAAGTAGAGCACTGTCCCTAATCCGCGGCTATAGGGAAGCGCTCCTCTCTATTAAGCTAACAGGAATGCCATGGAGTGGGTATCAACCTTCCATTCGGTGGTTTCTACAACCGTCTTTCGTCTGGTTCCGGTGAAGACCGGAATAAGACTTATCGACTCAGATTGCGTCTAGTACGGTCGAGTAATAAAATGGAATGTTCCGTTTTATCAAGAACGCAATCCGGAACGGCTGTCTGAGCGATTCTTAGACCAAACAGACACCTGTTACCACGTACCGGTTGCTTTTTCATCGAGGAATAACCGTCGATTCTTTGTAAACGGGGAAGTGTTCCTTTCAAACACTTCACTTCGATTACCTGCGTTTAGAATTAATTCCCAAAACGGGCAAGTCGGATCTATTCCCCTCAAGAGACTCGTTGTAGGACGTTTCTCGTTGAGCTGGCCCTTCGGACAGACTCGATTCGCTATAAGAGAATCCGATTACCATGTCCTGGATAAGGATCAGTAATTAAGGGAAACGGTCCGATACATGCTTCATACTACACCCGAATTGTTTACAGTTCGGGGCAGTGTGTTAAATACTCATTACAGTACAGGGCTTAACTGACTAGGACATGTACATGATCAATAGAGTAGACAGTAGTCCTTCGATTGGCAATAATTATTACTCCCTGAATTGCCCCCATAATGCAAATGAGTCAACTTCCGGTGTCGTTATTCTCTTCCTGACAATGACTTTAGAAACACAGTATTGGCCCAGAGATCGTAGTTCAACGTTCTTCTGGCCTGCCTATCGACATAACCGTTACATCTTCATTAGAAGTAGACAGTTCTTACCGATTGGTGTTTTTTAAGGTACGTCAATCAGTAATTTATGCTTACATTTGTTGCCGACCTCTCGCATTCAAGATTTGGCGATGAACACAACAATTATTGTTCGATGCTCCAATGCGCTTAACTTCAAAGTTCAGATCCATTTCTCTCCAAACTTTTACGTTCTTCGGAAGCGGCCGATTCTTAAGTTATAAACTGAGACTTAAATTCGTCTTGCTTGGCGAACACTATCAGGGAAGTGAGTTCTTTGCTTTCAGTAAAAACGAATTTCATCAGGTTTTACAGCCGTATGGTTATTCAACCGTTCTTATAAACCTGTATTCCTACTGAGACCAAGTTGCCTTTGGTGCTTCCTAACCCATCACATTTCACAACCTTTCTGTGAACTGTGTTCCCTTAGATATAACCTGATCTTGTACCCTGTCAAGGGTCTTAAGTTCTATATAAAACATTCGAGGGCTGTAAGAGCCACAGTAGGGGTTATTCAACCTCAGGTAGGAGAAGGATATGTCAGCAGCGTATTCAAACACTGGATATCCTATTCCTTTAATTAGTAATAAGATCCTTCTGATAAAGTCTTAAAACGTTTCAATCAGAAATTATTCCTCTCTGGACACACAAGTGGACTCTCAGCGAGTACTTACCTAATTAATACACAAATTACTAAATACATAAACAGTTGTGTTTATATTTAGTAGTACCGTAGGTACTCTTACCAAGTGCTACGATTTCTCGGGACCGGCATTGTGTTGGACGATCCTCCCGACCGATGCTGCAAAGTCATCAGGTATTAAATGACTGGTAATGTATTTTTGACATAAAAATGAAGTTTTTTAAAGTAAAACATATTTTTATTAGAAAATACTTACCAGTCATTTCAGATTCCCGCCTCCCAACCCCGCGTCGTCACCCAACACTAAACGCTGCAAGTTAACGGTGAAATTAAAAGTGGGGGTCACATGGCCCGTGCGCCGGTATTACCGGCGGCCGTGTGTATCACACACGCGTGAGGGCTATGCATGGCTGCGCGAGCTTCTTTTCTGGATGAATTAACGGTGTTGAGATTATATATCAGGTATTAAATGACTGGTAAGTATTTTCTAATAAAAATATGTTTTACTTTAAAAAACTTCATTTTCAAAGATCATTTGCTGGTAGCATATTGTGTCAAAATGTGTCTTTAAGTGGGAAATTGTTTAAAAAGGTCTCAATTCTTTCTAACATAACATGAATTTGCATTTATTAAAAATAGTTGTACATGGAGTCAGTAAATTTAAGTCAAGTTTTAATTTATTCCTATATACAGGCGCTTTATGACACCTCTGCAGCAGACGACTTTTGAAAACACTTTGGCAAAAGAGAAATTGCTTATTGCTCAAAACGAGCAATTTCTACATTTGCCACAATGTTAATTATAAAACCCTTATTTATGAAGATTTTTCATGTTTTTGTCAATATGTTTTCAGAGTTGTCTGCTGCAGATTTGCTCAGGGCCCGCGCTGTCATTCGCCACTTTCGGCAAATGCGAAAATTATTTTAAACTTGCGATTTTTTTTCATGATTTGCGAATATAAGTGGCGAAAGGTTTTTTCATCAAAATTTACCTGTTTTGGATATCAATTTACTACATACAGTGACTGTTTCCGTTGCTGTATGTGGAAAAGGATTAACTGTTTACATGGTTTGATGTTTTTAGTCATCTGCTCCGAAAAGGTCAAAAGATAGAAATATAATATCTGGAGTATAGAAAGTGTAAAAACTTATAAAGAAAATTGGAAAGTTTTATTTTAATATAGATTTGAAAACATAGTGGTCAAAGGAGAATTTGCTTGTTTTGAGCAAAAGTGGTCTGCTGAGGAGAAGTCCAATGCTGTCTGTCTCAGATAAAAGGTTATGGCCACATGCGTGGTTTTAATCTGTTCATGACTGTCATTTTCGACTTAAAACTGATTTCTAGATAATTATGATATATTACAAATGTTTGCTCTGAACATGTGAGGAAAAAGCTAACCTCTGAAAGTATTTGTATATCAATTTTATTCAGTTGAAAACAATGTGGGAACAGTTGAAATTGCTTCTTTTGAGGCTTTTAGAGTCGTCTTTATCAGGGAAAGGGTTAAAGTATAATGATACTTCAATGTCCTGCAAAATCAGACATTAAAATTCTCCGTAAAAAGTGACCAATATCTACAAATATTTAAACATTTTTTATCAGTTTAGACATATTTACTCTGGTTTAAAAATAGTTTTTAAGTTGTCAATTATTGATAAGAGGAAGTGATAATCCCCAAGATTACTGTATTTGATGATGGTTACTGGCCGATAGTTGAATGACACAGGTGCCCAGTAAGGACACGTTAAGTGCTTTTCTTTGCCCTATTTTAGTTCTGTTATGGGCTTTTAACCAGTTATGACTGATTGTCGTCCTACTTAGATTGTAAACGCTTCTGAATATTTTTGTCATATATAAAGAAACATCAAATACGTTAAATGTTGGACGTTATTTCAGTACATTTCATATTATCAAGAACTGTAAATTTGTTGAATCCTTTTCATGATATGGACATCTTTAGACACTTTTGCTTAAAACAGCTTTTGATACATGGAAAAAGGAGAAAATGCTCAGAATGAACATTTTCTTCTTGTACTCAATTTCCAACATTGTATCAAGATTATATTTCCAAGTTTCAATTGTGTGATCAGATGTTTTTAAAACAGATAACTTATAAAGTATCATGTCTTGTAAACACTCAATTAATTTGCTTTTGCTTATCTAAGCTTTATAAACAAAATGCATTACTGTACAAAACAGCGTATAGTAAATTTGAAGTGCACATTGTTATGCATTAATACCAAGTTCTACATTAGCTTCCACATGTACCTGTTTTCAATGGAAATTCTTGGCATCAAAAGTAGTTTGTATTAGAAAGGTTTACACAATGTGAAGGATATATATACATTATAATCACTGTAAATTAGGCTGAAAATTGAGTTTATATTGAATAAGTTACACCCTAGGAGGCCTTGTACCACTTTGATAAGCTCTTTAATGTCATGCGCCGAGCATGGAGATTTATGGTCTTATTACATTTGCATACAGTGAAGCATTATTGCCCAGTCTAACCGCAGAGCTTTCACTCATGGCCTATATTGTTATATAGACCAGAATGCATCTTCGGATAAAAAGCTAGCATTGTAGCCCCATTAGTTGTTTGTCAAAGGATCTTGAAATGATTCCCAAATCGCGGAGTCAGTCAATAAGACTCCTAACCTCCAGACACGGCCCTCCTATTTGTAGTGGGTATTCAGCTTCCCAGTGGGTGTTTAATGTTATTGATATTGACTGGCATGATTTATGCTAACCTTTTACCTGCTTTGATATTTTATGATATTTAACAGTTGTCTGAAATGTCTGGACAAAAAATTGTGACGTCCAGAATATAGGACGTTAACTCATAATTGACACAGTTAAAAACTTTGTGATAAAAAGTAGATATTGCTTCTTTTCCCCAATTTTTTTTTAAAAGCTTTCTGCTATCAACTTTCAATGTTCTCAAAAGTCTTCTACTGTCAAATGTTGTTGGTATCCAGGAAAAGATAAACTGGTTTTATGAGTATTTTGTTCAATTTTGTTGAATAGCTATTCACCTTTAATATTGATGAGAAAATCATGACCTCTCAGTGTAATTTTACTTAATTGTGCATGACAGAGTCAGTATAGACTGAGTTTAAAATATTTAAGAAAGTAGACTGACTGTATGTTTAATTTTTGCAATTAATGCATTTTAACAATTTTTTGAAATTGGAAGCTATCATTTGGTTAGTTAGATGTGCGCATGTTATATAGAAATGTTTTAAAATTATTATATAGATAAATAATTGTAGTTGTAAAGTAGATAAAGCCAACAATTATTAACCCTTTCCTTCATATAGTCGCTTTCTGACGCCTCTGCAGCAGACGGCTTTTTGAAAACATAGTGACCAAAGAAGAAATTGCACAAAACGTGCAATTTCTCCTTTTGTCACAATGTTTTCCACTTTCAGTCATAGGTTATCCATTTAATTATAGAGATTTTCCATTATTTGACAAAATATATTCAGTCATCTGCTGCAGAATTTTTGTATGAGGGAAAGGGTTAGACATGTAATAACCAGGCATACTTTCTGGCCCAGGACTGGTTTAATTGTCACCCAGGGGTCATGAATAAGTGTTCAAACTAAGCGCATGATGTAATGATAAAATGGTATTTAACCCAAATAGAAAGGTTCTGCTAAGACCAGAGACAAAGACAAATATTGACCAGAGTATAAAACAAAATGTTCAATATGTTTAATATGACTTGTTTGTTTACTTACAGCTTGAGTCCTCACTGAAGGGAGAAGCATTCGATGTAAGCGACTCTGCCTCCAAGCCCCTGCTTCAACAGAACATTGATTTGAGGCGAAAACTAGAGGAAGAGCACGGCAGTTATAAGCGCAAGCTTCAGGCCTACCAGGACGGACAGGGCCGCCAGGCACAGCTTGTACAGAAACTCCAGGCAAAGGTACTAAGGCTCACAAAGTCATATTTGACTAATTTTATATCTGTAGCTTTTGCCATCAACAACAAAAAAAAAAAGAAATAAAAAGGCTAACATTAAAAGGTATCAGGGAATTGAAAATGTATAAATTTAACATTTGCTTATTGCTGAAAATTAGTAACTTACTTTTACTCTAGTGAGTTCTGTTTTAGATACTCTTTTTGTATGTTTATATCTTTCACACATACAAGAAATCTTCAGCAGACGTATTTGAAAAAATGTTGGCAAACATATGGAAAATCTCTATAAATAAGATACAATGTATAATTATTATTGAATATACATGTAGTTGAAAACATTGTGACAAAAAGAAAAAACTGCTTGATTCCTCATATTTGCAAAGGCTCTTTGTAGGCATAAATCCAACATGTATGCATGGTTAATATGGGGGGGGGGGGGGGGACTTGAGACCCAGCTCTAGGTCGTCATAGCAGTGTGCCCTTGGCCAAGTCACGTTTCCTTGCCTAGTACTGGTTTGCTATCCAGGGATCATGAATAAGTATTCTGTTGCTATGATATAATTGAAGAACGGTTGAAAATGGCATTACACCCCAATAAAACAAATAGACAAACTCTGCCTGGAGAACTTATGCGTTTTGCTTATCCCTTTCCCTCATACAACAATTCTGCAGCAGACGACTTTGAACGTATTTTGTCAAAACATAGAAAATCTCCATAATTGAATGGATAACCTATGACTAAAAGTGGAAAACATTGTGGCAAAAGGAGAAATTGCACGTTTTGTGCAATTTCTTCTTTTGTCACTATGTTTTCAAAAAGCCGTCTGCTGCAGAGGCGTCCGAAAGCGTTTATATGAGGGAAAGGGTTATAGCAGATTTATAATTGAAAGAAAATGTTCTCTAATCTAACAGCTTGTATTTCAGTTCAGTTTGCAAATAAGCAGAGTTTTGCAATTAGATATAATTCACTGTACATTTTGTTTTACCAAAGTAAATAATGTAAATGTTTAAAAGGTGCATAAGGAATCAGTTGTTTCTTTTGACCTTAAATCATTATGAGAACTTCTCGGGTGAAAAATTGTTTGTTGGGTATTCTCTGATGTTTTTCAATCTTTTACTAACTGGTAGGTGACATAATTTATGTGTTACATCCAACAATCAAGCTAAAATGAGCTATACACAAATTCTTCTTACATGTTTTTGTAAGTTATATGTGAACAGGGTAGATCTTATCTGGATCTATACAGTTCTCAAAAGCTAACTTGTACCTTTCCCCTTTGCTCAATTATAATATATCACTGTTCAGAGGACTCTACCATAGGACTTTTTGTCTTGGTTGAGATAGCTCAAAACTGACAGCATACATATTATTCATTTTATCTAGTTCTTTGCTCGCTTGGCCATGTGGCAGGTACTGAGCTTGTTGTTTTGTGATTTTAAAGTCTTTTATTATTTTCAGAGCACAGAATATTTTACAATCTTCACATCATAGACCATGCATAATTTCATTGACATTATCATTGAGTAAAAATTAAGCAACGTGATAAATTATGTGAAAAGTCATTGCCTTGAAAGTCTGGGTGTTGTTTGTCAAACCCAGGGATATATTGTCATGCTTAAACCTTTCCCTCATACGACAATTCTGCAGCAGACGACTTTGAACGTATTTTGTCAAATAATGGAAAATCTCTATAATTGAATGGATAACCTATGACTTAAAGTGGAAAACATTGTGACAAAAGGAGAAATTGCACGTTTTGTGCAATTTCTTCTTTTGTCACTGTTTCCAAAAAGCCGTCTGCTGCAGAGGCGTCAGAAAGCGTCTATATGAGGGAAAGGGTTAATACTTTATCAGTTTTGTAATGCCGGCACATTTGAACTGACAAGGTACATTGATTGTTCAGGTCAAACAATAAACAATATTGAAACAGTTGTACACATACATGTATATAATCCCTCCTGAGTCTGTCAGTATTGCAGAGATACCATTATGACTGATAATGTGAAATCCAGAATATGTTTCAATGTAGAAAACGTGACCCTCAGAGTTTTGACTTTAGTATAATTTGAGATCAATCATCCCATTTCTTTAGTATGGCCAGTACTTATAGTATTTAACCCTTTAACTCATATAGATGCCTTTGCAGCAGACAGCTTTTTGAAAACATAGTGACAAAAGAAGAAATTGCACAAAATACGTCCAAAGTCGTCTGCTGCAGAATTGTCGTATGAGGGAAAGGGTTAAGGGTTCAGTGACTTGATTGGTAAAGAGATGATCTAGATCTACACATGTCTCAAATGTTTGATGGCCTATTTTCTGTGTTGAGGCTCATACAGTATAGCGAGCATTAATCTGTGATCAGAATTTAACAAGAATTATGCGGACAGTTTATTTCTCATGTCATTTATTCATTCATTCATGTACTATGTCATGTGATATTTTGATCTTTTTTATTGTCACTTCGAAAAACATTTCAACTTTCTGTTATCCCATTAGCTGATTTACTTCTTTAAACACTTACTTATTAAAAACATTTGAAAATGGAAACATAATAATGAATCAAGGGAGAGAACATTGTGGGAAATTGATAAATTGTCTAATATAATTGGTATGTAGCAGAATTGTATAAACAAGTTGTCTTTTATCAGAAAATCGGTTATGATCATGATTCACTGTTATGGTAGGATGCTTTTAGTACATCCACGCTGCACTGCATGCGTCATTACTGTTTTGTATTATAGAAATGTGCCCTGGGCATTTGTGTTTCACAAACACACCATGTTCTTCAATGTTTTCAGCTCTCTATCAAATGTAAGGGAGACAAATTTGACAAGCATGAAAATGAAGGAATAAATGACATTGATTTGTATTTTGAATTTTCAAAACTGACAGTAAAATCATGTGACAGCTAACATTATGCAGTCTAAAAGATCAAAGTACAGTGTCTCAGTGTGCAGCATAGGAAGGGAGACAACTTTGACAATCACATGAATGAAGGACTAAATGACATTGGTTTTTTAGCTCTACTGGCCAAAGGCCAGAAGGGCTTATGTCTTGGCGATTTGTCCGTCGTCCGTGCATGCGTGCGTGCGTCAGTCCGTCCGTCCGTAAACAATTTCTTGTTAACACGATACAGTCTTCACTTTTGATTGGATTATGGCCCTTGAAATGGTCAAAATTGCTATAAAAGAGCTTGTTAACACGATACAGTCTTCACTTTTGATTGTATCTCAACCAAACTTATACAGTAGTTAGATATCCATGAGAGCTCGGTTCCTTTCGTAAACCAGCTAGATCCGCCCATGCAAGACTGGATTATGGCCCTTGAAATTGTTCAAATTGCTATAATTGAGCATGTGAACACAATAGAGGCTCTATTTACTATCTGATCTTCACCAAACTTAGATAGTAGTTAAATATTGATGAGAGCTTGGTTCCTTTTGAAAACCAGCCAGATCCGCCAAGACTGGATTATGGCCCATGAAATTGTAAAAATTGCCATAATACAGCTTGTGAACACAAAAGAGCCTCCATTTACTATCCGATCTTCACCATACATACATGCTCTGGATTGAAAATGGCCAAAGAACCATACCAGTAGAGCATAGGCCCTCATGGGCCTCTTGTTTTTCTAAATTTTCAAAACTTTTTTTGTAGATAGCACAACAGTTATTATACCCTGTACACTACTTTTTGGCTGAATGATTGTTCATAAACACGTTACTTGTTTTGGTAATTGACTCCTATGATTTAAACCTATTTTACTTGCGACATTACCACACTGCCAAAAGTGTGAAAATGTACGAGTTCTGTATACATGAAGTTGTAGTTTAACCTTGTCTCATAAACAATAATACTATTTGGTTGATTGTTTATGTTTACAAAGGTACTTATATCAGCCATTATTGTGTGTCCGGATTATAGTAACTGATTTAACCCTTTCCCACATAGAACAAATCTGCAGCAGACAACTTTGAAAACATCTACTCAAGATACGGACGGAAAATCTCTAGAAACGAAGGTATAATAACTGAAAAAAGTTGAAAACACCGTGGCAAAAGGAGAAATTGCTTGATTTGAGTAATTTCTCCTTTTTAGCTCACCTATGCACGAAGTGCAAGGTGAGCTATTGGGATCACATTTTGTCCGGCGTCCGTCCGTCGTGCGTCGTGCGTCGTCAACATTTGAGCTTGTTAACACTCTACAGGCTACATTTTGCATCCAATCTTCATGAAAGTTTATCAGAACGTTCATCTCCATAAAATCTTGGACAAGTTCGAAACTGGGCCATATGAGGTCAAAAACGAGGTCACTAGGTCAAATTGAAGCGAAATCTTGTTAACACTCTGGAGGCCACATTTTCAACTTAAGCATGTTGAAACTTTATCAGAATGTTTGTCTTAATGGTATGTAGGTCAAGTTCGAACATGGGTCACGTCGGGTCAAGAAGTAGGTCACTAGGCCAAATTGAAGGAAAATCTTGTTAACACTCCAGAGGCCGCAATTTTTGCTTAAGCAGTTTGAAATTTTGTCAGAATGTTTGTCTTAAAAATATCTAGGTCAAGTTCGAATATGGGTTATGCCGGGTCAAAAACTAGGTCACTAGGTCAAATTGAAGGAAAATCTTGTTAACACTTTGGATGCCGCATTTTTTGCTTCAGCAACTTGAAATTTGGTCAGAATGTTTGTCTTAAAGATATCTAGGTCAAGTTCAAATATGGGTCATATTGGGTCAGAAACTAGGTCACTAGGCCAAATTGAGGGAAAATCTTGTTAACTCTGTAGAAGCTGCATATTTTGCTTCAGCGGCTTGAAATTTGTTCAGAATGTTGAGCTGAATGATATCTAGGCCAAGTTCGAATATGGGTCATGCCGGGTCAAAAACTAGATCACTAGGCCAAATTGAAGGAAAATCTTGTTAACACTTTGGATGCCTCATTTTTTGCTTCAGCAGCTTGAAATTTTGTCAGAATGTTTGTCTTAAAGATATCTAGGTCAAGTTTAAATATGGGCCATATTGGATCAGAAACTAGGTCACAAGGCCAAATTAAGGGAAAATCTTGTTAGCTCTGTAGAAGCCGCATGTTTTGCTTCAGCGGCTTGAAATTTGTTCAGAATGTTGAGCTGAATGATATTTAGGCCAAGTTCGAATATGGGTCATGCCGGGTCAAAAACTAGGTCACTAGATCAAATTGAAGGAAAATCTTGTGAACACTTTGGATGCCACATTTTTTGCTTCAGCAGCTTGAAATTTGGTCAGAATGTTTGTCTGAATTATATCTAGGTCAAGTTCGAATATGGGTCATATTGGATCAGAAACTAGGTCAATAAAGGAAAATATTGTTCAAACTCCGGAGGCCGCATTTTTACTTTGAGCAAGTTGAAACTTTGTCAGAATGTTGTCTTAATGATATCTAGTCCATGTAGGAATATGGGTCATATCAGGTAAAAAAATATAGATCACTAGGCCAAATGAAGGAAAATATTGTTAACACTGTGGAGGATGCATTCAGAATAATTGTCTTGATGTGTTTTGCATTGCAGTACATTGTATAATTAAGGTGAGCGATCCAGGGCCATCATGGCCCTCTTGTTTCATGATGTTTTCAAAAGTCGTCTGTTGCAGATGCATCAAAATACGTCTTTAGGGGGGAAAGGGTTAACTGTGCTTTAATTGTTTATATGTAAATTATTACGACAATTTCTATACAAATAATTATCATACTATAACTTTGCCTGTGTGATAATGTTTTGATAATTGATTACCGGTACACTATTTTCAGTTATTACAATGCAAGAAAAAATCATATTATGACTTTGCCTGTGTGATAATGTTTTGCTTATTGATTGCACTATTTCCAGTTATTACAATGCAAGAACAAAATCATATTATGACTTTGCCTGTGTGATATTGTTATGCTAATTGATTACACTATTTCCAGTTATTACAATACAAGAAAAAAAAAACATATTATGACTTTGCCTGTGTGATATTGTTATGCTAATTGATTACACTATTTCCAGTTATTACAATACAAGAAAAAATGTACAGAGTTAGAGGATACGTCCCGCTATAAAGAATTACTAACTCGTGATACGCACTACAAGGTAACTCTCTAAGCTGGGCTCCAGGAGCCCTGTGGCGTGTTAGTCAAGAGTTTTATGTACTACAGGTCTAACCAGCAGAGAGCTAGATAAGGGCACGGAAACGTATTTGTTTGTGTCGTCAGGTAATAAGCGAGATCAACGATACATAATCTCTATTATAACCCAACTAAAACCTATGTCGTAGGTGCTCAAAAGTGAGACGATTCTTTTTGTGCACCCACAACATAGGGTTTGAGGATTTAAAAAAATGAAATACACCCTCTTATCTAGCGATCTGAAAACAAGTACCAAGTCTGCTGAGAAAAAGAATATCATGGCTTGTTTGGTATAATGGGTTGATAAAACTGTTATACAAAACATCATATAAAACTTTACGGCCAAATTACGGACACAAGTCATGTTATTGTAGCAGACTTGGTTCTTCCATGTTACTGTAGTTATGTTATGTCTATACTCTATAATATTATACTAAGCCCATGTAATCATAATCAGCTTGAACTAACCTGCTCTCTGACGTTCTCATAGGTTCTTCAGTACAAGAAAAAGGTTGAAGACCTCGAAGTTGATTATGGTGATTTAAAATCTCGTTACGACTTTGAAAGAAGGGTAAGGTCATGTTTTTTCAGGTCGAAGGTCACGTGTGCATATATTTTTTTTTATAGCTTTGGTGGCTTAGAGGTCTGCTTCGACAAAGTGCTTTGGGTACTGTTATTTGCCATAATGATTGTAGAGGTAAAACTGTTAACCCCGTCTGTCAAAGGTCAGTGTGTCATTGAGCTAAAGAATGAATTCCGACCTTTAACATTCTAGGGTCAGAAATTTATCAAAATAACTGAATTGACTTTAATATGCTACAAAATATTTACTGAAATCAAGACATTTACTGATTTATTGACAAGGAATCTCTAACTTGTTTGATGCAATTATTTTCTATGTTGGATAAGCTTGAAATGTTTTGATTTCTAAGTCTTGATAGCTACCGGTTACTTATGACTTTGTATCAAAAAATGTTATTTATAAGGTGGGAAAATGTATGCACCTGTGGGCAGGGAAGAATTTATTCCGTTTTGAATGATCAATTTTCAAAATTATGGATTTTCATTTTAATCAATGGCAAATAACATTATTCCCTGAGTATGCGTCCTAGCAACCTGTTTCCATAGTGACGACCCCCCCAAAAAAATGATTGCTGCACACCCTTTTCGTATCGGTTTTTTCTCTCTTATTTCTATTGCACATATTTCTCTTCTTTATTCCCGTAAATCAGGTATTGCAGTATAAGCGTAAATGCACTGAATTGGAGAGTGATTTTAACAGTAGCGTTGTGAGCGAGGCAATTCATTCCAGAAGTATTAGTGCCTCTCCCTCTAGAAGTAGCATCAATCCCTCACCATCAGTTAGAGCGTCATCTGAACGCCCAGTGAGTAACGTTGACATGGTATCCAATCACATGATATCTATATATAGCCATCTGGTTTAAATGGTCACCGTGTCTATAACCAGTCTGTTATTATAACAATCATATACCTATACCTCTAACTTTAACCCTTTCCCTCATATGACAATTCCGCAGCAGACGACTTTGAACATATTTCGTCAAATAATGGAAAATCTCTATAATTGAATGGATAACCTAGCTATGACTGAAAGTGGAAAACATTGTGACAAAGGGAGAAATTGCACGTTTTGTGCAATTTCTTCTTTTGTTACTATGTTTTCCAAAAGCCATCTGCTGCAGAGGCGTCAGAAAGTGTCTATATGAGGGAAAGGGATAATCTATACAGATTCACTTTTCCGAGTTAATATGAATTTTAACATAATAAACATCATAACATTGAATGCGTAGCTGAAAGCATTTTCCTCCATTTTCTTATTCAATCATTTTGTAATAAAATAAAAGATTTAATTGTGAAAAATTAAGACATTGACATACAATAAAATCATAGATACTTATTTTGACTGTCATATTTGACTGTTATATAGCCAGAACTTATTGATGTCAATTCTTCTAAAAATAATAGAATCTTCTAAACTGTTTTAGTTTAACCCTTTCCCTCATATAGACGCTTTCCGACACTCTGCAGTAGACAGCAATTTGAAAACATAGTGACAAAAGACGAAATTGCTCAAAACGAGCAATTTCTCCTTTTGCCACAATGTTTTCCACTTTTGGTCATAGGTTATCCATTCAATTATGGAGATTTTCTATTTTTTGACAAAGTATGTTCAAAGTCGTCTGCTGCAGAATTGTCGTATGAGGGAGAAAGCATCCAAACGAAAAATTTAAAGAAAACTGTAAGTACAACTTGTGAAAATGAATTAGAAAAAGGAGAGAATGCTTGTTTAGAACAATATCTTCTTTTTTCACAATGATTTTAACCCTTTCCCAACATTGAGACGCTTTCTGACACCTCTAGAGCAGACTCAGTAACTTTTGAAAAAGATTGTGACAAAAGTAGAAATTGCTTAAAACAAGCCTCTCCTTTTTCCACAATGTTTATTACTTGTTCCAGTCATTATACTATCATGGAAAGTTGTAAAATGATGTTTATATGAGGGAAAAGGTTACAACACTCTGTAACTGTCTAGGCTATATCTACATGTTTCTGTTTTACTGCTGATTTATGATTGTGACGTTGAGGCATTCTTCTGAAGCTCTTTACCTTGAATTATCTGGGACTGACTGGTGCAATTACTTTTAGAGAAATTCATGACCAAACATGACATTTCTTGTCACTAGTAAAATTTATTTATAGAACATGACATAAAAATGTTTTTGTCATTTGAATTATTAAAAAACAAAAAACATTTGTTATCACTTCAGTAATTTTAAAATCAAAACAAGATTAAGACATTTCTTTATCATTATATTAGTAAAATTCATAAAAGAGACAAAACATGACATTCACTTTCAAAAATCAAAGTCTTAACCCTTTGCCACATATAGACGCTTTCCGACGCCTCTGCAACAGACAACTTTAGAAATCATTTTGGTAAAGGGAGAAATTGCTCATCATGAGCAATTTCTTCATTTGCTGCAATGATTTCAAATCTATTCAATAATTATACTATCATTTATAGAAATGTTCCATATTTTGGACTTAATAACAGTACTTCAAAATATACTGTTGCAGATTTGTCATATGTGGAAAAGGGTTAGCGGTGTTCTAATTTTCAATGTTGTTGTTTGTTGTATATAACTCAACGAATTTTATGTTTTACTGATCCTCAGATATTATGCTTTGAAATATATTTAGATACATTTAATATGTTGTTGAAATGAATGTTTTAAAGTGATATATACAATGTATGTATCACACTCTATGGTTTGTTACAAGTAAGTTGGTGCCATCTTAATGATCACACTGTTACTGGTAATGTTACAACATTGTATTATGTCATCTCACTGCTTCATAGTGTTATTTATCATACCCAATACAAAACACGATATATATATAAATGATAACAGCCTTAAGATTAGGCAAGGAAGACATTATAATAGTGACCAGGAAACCTGCAGGTTGTTGAAAAGTAGTTACGGGCTTTGTGCAAAGTGAAACATTAGCTTAAGTAAGTACATATGTTTGGAATGCTACATGAAGCAGTAATCAGCAAAAAGTAGTGTAAGTGATTTACATTTTTCCTACTGGAACCGATTTTATGAAGTCTGTGCCACAAGTTTATAACCAGGCCAGCCGTCGAATCAGCACTGTCCGACCAGGCTCTATACCGTTGGCTTCCCAACTCAACATTTTTATCTCGATATTCCTTGGATTGTCTATGGATTCTTCAAATTTCAAATTACACTGGACATCAGAATTACAGATACAAATTAGATCAGAGATTCTTTCAAAACAATTATTCAGGCATGTATAATCTTGTACACATTTAAGTGTTTGTTGATAAATGCAAATATATTTAGGAACAGTAATTGTATGACCCTTATTGCGTAATAGGAACCTTTAAGTAATTAACACTTAAGCCTTTCCTTCAAGCAGATCTAGGCATTTTGACCCATCTGCAGCAGATGACTTTTGAAAACATTGTGGCAAAATTAGAAACTGCTAAGCTGAGAAATATCTCCTTTTGCCACAATGTTTTCAACTGCTTTAAATATACATATAATTACATTTTTATTTATGGAGATTTTCAATGTATTTGCCTAAATGTTTACAAAGGCGTCTGCTGCAGATTTTCTACATGTGTGAAAGGGTTAATAGTATAATGTAGAGTAGAAACTATTCATTCATGTATAATCATGTATATAAATAATTTTGATGAATACAAATATAAAGAGGAACAGGAATTGTCATGCAAAAGTAGGATCCTTGTGGTTTAATAGTAACATATATAAACACATTGCAGGACACTTTACTTAACCCTTTCCTTCATTTAGCTAACTTTCTTTCCGATGTTTGACAAAAGTCATTGCGACATGCGTCATTCGTCTTCCACCAATGGGCTAAGTCTATGTGGAAAAGCAGCCAGTTGCTTGGGAAGATTGTTGTGTGGAGTACTGGTGTGAGAAAACCAGGAAACACATGAGTAGGTGAACTGGCCGCCGTGATATGACTGAGAAATTGTTAAAAATGGCGTTACACCCCAATCAATCATTCCTTCATATAAACACTTTCTGACGCCTCTGCAGCAGACGGATTTTTGATAACATAGTGACAAAAGAAGAAACTGCTCAAAACGAGCAATTTCTCCTTTTGACACAATGTTTTCCACTTTTTGTCATAGATTATCCATTCAATTATAGAGATTTTCCATTATTTGACAAAATATGTTCAAAGTCGTCTGCTGCAGAATTGTCGTATGCGGGAAAGGGTTAATGCAATACCTTGATGCTTCTGTTCTGCAAGAACTATGCATACAGGCCTTCATGACAAGATTGTACTATATTGATAGCTCGTTTTGAGCATCTTGTAGATTACAGTACATTCTTGTAGGAATCCTCTCTTTCTGCTGGAAGTTTCATTGGTCCATTTTGCCTTGACTTGACTCTTCTATTGTTGCTACAAGGTCAATATTATTGATGTATTCAACGGCCATGATTTATAATCTTTTACAAGTTAGTTTTCATTGAAATCTTTTCCACCAATTATGTCTTAATTAAAAACAACTTATTGTTGTATTTTAAACTCATTTATCCCTCAATTGTTGAGATTGCTTTACTTATTCCAACAGTGATTACTGAAGCCATGACAAATCAAAATAGTGTTATTTAACTCTTTCCCTCATACGACAATTCTGCAGCAGACGACTTTGAACATATTTTGTCAAAACATAGAAAATCTCCATAATTGAATGGATAACCTATGACAAAAAGTGGAAAACATTGTGGCAAAAGGAGAAATTGCATGTTTTGTGCAATTTCTTCTTTTGTCACTATGTTTTCAAAAAGCCGTCTGCTGCAGAGGCATCAGAAAACGTCTATATGAGGGAAAGGGTTATACTCTTTCCTTCACCAACACATTTTGACTCATCTGTAGCTAACAACTTTGAAAACGTGGCAAAAGGAGAAATATGCTCATAATGAACAATTTCTCCTGTAACGCTTACAATGTTTCAATAATGTTTTCAATTGAATGATACTTTTTTTTTAATTTATAGAGATTTTTAATATATTACGTAGCCAATAGTTTTCAATGTCTTCTTCTGCAAATTTGTTGTAAGTTGGAAAGGATTAAAATATTACTTTCGTTTGGAATTTTTTTAATATAGATATTTGATTTGAATTGTTTCAGTGATATTAACTTGTCCAAACAAATGTTTTGAATTCAAAATTCTAAGATTAATGCAGGGTTCTTGTAAAATCAGACCGAATCGATTGTGTACTGATAGAGTGTTTGCCTTGCTGCGAAAGTTTTGCAGGTTCAATCCCTAGACAGGTCATACCAAAGGCTTAAATTTTAAAAATGGTTACGTAACAGTTTTCACTCTGTGGCGCTCAGGGTTGAGGGGTTAGCATTATGACTGACTCGCTGTGTCAGGATAAATGTACCAGAAGTACTGGAAAATAACCCAGGAAACGCTGTGATATAACTGAAAAAATATATATTGAAAACGGCGTATAAAACCATACAAACAAATCTTGTCAAATGATAAGTCAGAAAAAGATGAGCACCTATCATGACACAAATCCCTCAATTGTGCTTTATAAATATAACACTTTTGGTTTAAACAATATAATCTATTATATAATTACATATAGTAATATAAGTATGTGTATATAAGTTTTTACTGATACTAAATGATAGGCTAGAGAAAGGTGCTAACAGCTTATATCAATCACTTTCCTAAGATAACATATTTACATTATTAAAACGGAAAGCATGTATATACATGTATAGATAACCCTTTCCCACATATAGACACATTCTGACGCCTCTGCAGCAGAAGACCTTTTGAAAACATTGTATCAAAAGAAGAAATTGCTCAAAACAAGCAATTTCTCCTTCTGCCACAATATTTTCAACTTTATTTAACAATTAAGCTATCTTTTAGGGGGATTGTTCAGGTTTTCGTCATTGTTTGCAAAGTCAACTGCTGCAGAATTGTCTTAATATGAGGGAAAGGGTTAAACAGATAAATATTGATACAAAAATGTAAGAAAATAATAAAAAAAATAATTAATAATAGAATGAAATAATATTGTGCCATTTTACTTTTGATTCGAGAATTCTAGAATACTTATTATGCTCTGGACAAACCATACAGCAATAATTGGACCCATTATACCCTTTTAAATCCCCTTTCCCTCAAGCAACACATTGACAGCATACAACAAACTACAGCAGACGACTTTGAAAACATCTAGGCAATAAACTATTGAAAATCCCTTACTGAAAATATAATGAGTTGAAAATATTATGGCAGCAGATATTGCACATAATGTTTTCAAAAGAGGTCTGATGTATTTGAGGCAAAATGTGCCTGCATGTGGGAAAGGGTAAATTATGCATCTCTTAACACAGTTGTAGTAATGTTTAAAAATTAGTTTAACCAACAAACAAAAATGCTTATGTAAGAAGGACCAAACTTATAATCCATAAATGATGCTTTCAAAAATGACCAGCGAAAATGTTATTAGGTTTATTCTCTAGGAGAGAGTGTTTATCGTGGTCCGTTTTCAAGTGGGTAGGATAAGTGGATTTAGAGGAATTAATTAAAACTCTCCAAGTTTATATAATGAGCTGTGCCATACACAAATCTACCTTGGAGTATTTTTGACAGACATAGAAAACAACCAATTTGCACATCCTTTATACAATGCACTGAATGGTAAAGGCTTCATGAATGTATAAGTGGACAATGCAGATACAGCTCAGACTGTACATTTATTTAATGTGATCTGGTTCTTCAATAGGGGCAACTGTCCAAAAGTTGGTTTTACTGTAGCACATCTCATGTGTAACAAATGGTAAATGTGTCCCATGTTTAGTACATACCAAACAGGGGAACCTGTCACACTGCTTTAAGATTATCTCTTCCAATGGATTGTAGCACCCCAACCAAACACTTCCCATGTTAGTACATACCAAATAGGGGAACCTGTCACACTGCTTTAAGATTGTCTCTCCCAGTGGATTGTAGTGGCCCAACCAAACACTTCCAATGTTATGCATGGGATAGAAATGTCTGTTTACGGCCAATGTATTGCAATATTGTAACACACCCCAACCAATTCCAGCCTATGTAACTATGTTTAAAATAGCCTTGGCCTTATACTTATCTTACGAAAGAACTAGTGGGGCCACATTTTCGGATATCAAAGTAATGTTGACACTCATTACTTACATACAATGACAGAAAGGACAATGTAAATGATAAAGTTTTGTTGACATAAATGTTAAAAATGCATGATGTGCATAAACCTTTCTTATTTTCTGCATTGTTTAAGGCAAATGCGTCATAGAAATATGTTTGTATCATGGAAAGCCATGTCATTTTATTTGCATACATACACTAAGAGGATCTTTTGTTGGAGACACAATTTGAAATCTATGAAATGTGCCATGATATACATATTGAAAGGCAATTTTGTTTAACCCTTTCCCACTAGCAAACACCTTTTGTAAACATTGTGGCATAAGAAGAAACTGCTCATAGTGATCAACTTTTCCTTTTGCTAAATTTTTTTCATAACTCCCTTTAATACAGATTTTTCACATTCATAAAATTGATATTTTTGAAGGGTTAAATTTACAAGGTGAAGACGATCTTGGTATATTTTGTAACCAAGATCATTTAATTGTTTAAATTCTTTTTTTAAAAACTTGACATATCTAATCTGTTTAGACATGTTGAATATTAAATGTTTGTAACAAACCTTTTTCCATGTAAATTTCATGTTTATTACACCATGACTAATTTATCTATAATAGCATTAGACAGAATATTTAACACTTTCACTACAAACTTACCACACACAAACATTTGAGTTGTTTTGTATATTCAATTCTAAGACCCCTTTGCCCCCCTCATATTTCACAACATTTTATGATATTAAATTAAAGTTGAAAAGACTAAATTTGTTTTGAAGAATGTCCAAAAAAAAAAAAATATATATATAAAGCAGGCACTGCATTATTGTCATAAGGTAACAATTTTATTTTTTATTTTATGACTTTAAATTCTCCTTTAAAAAACCAACCATTGCAAATGTGTTACAGTTAAATAACTTGAATTCCAATGTAGGGGTGAAGGGTTTTAGACTTGCGATATCAGAAAAATTAATCTATTGTTCTGTCCCGGTCTTAAAGGATTAGTTTTTACCTTTAACATATATGGTCGCAAATCAATGGAATCATTTTCACTTTCGGTTGGCTCTCACATTGAAGCGGTGCAGTAGGAAACGTAAAATTTTAAATTTAAAGTGATTTATTAGAGGACATTTTTAAATGTTTTAAAGTCTGTGGGATATAGGATTATAATAATGTCACGGTATAGAGGAAATCACTTTGTGAGTATTGCTTTGCGTATAATATTTGCAAGAGTAGGCTTTATTTAACCAATTTCATATTTAATTGTCAATCTGATGTTTAAGCTCTCATCAATTGATCATCGCTTTCTTGAATAGATTTTTCAAGGCACTGCATATTTTTGTTTTACTTGTTCCTACATTACTGTCATGCAGACATGATTTGATGCATCTGCAGGAGATATGTTGAAATCAGCACTGAATTTAATTTCAATTAAAGCCGTTTATAAATGATAGTGCAAATACATAACTTGACAGGGAAAGATTGGGGTGTTCCGGGTTTGATCCCCAGTCGCTGCGCAGTAGTCATGGTGGATTTCCTAGCCTAGTACTGGTTTGTTTACTAAGGGGTCATGAATAAGTGAATTGTTGCCGCAATATAACAGACATAATGTTGAAAACGATGTATTATAACCCCAACAAAACAAAAACATACCAACAAGACTTTAAACATGATAGTAGTGGGTTCACTTGTTCAGTGGCTCTCTGGGTTGCGGAGATAGCATTATGACTGATAAGAATGTGTCAGGATGAACTTAACCCTTTTCCACATATAGACGCTTTCTGACGCCTCTGCAGCAGACGGCTTTTTGAAAACATAGTGACAAAAGAAGAAATTGCACAAAACATGCAATTTCTCCTTTTGCCACAATGTTTTCCACTTTTAGTCATAGGTTATCTATTCAATTATGGAGATTTTCTATGTTTTGACAAAATACGTTCAAAGTCGTCTGCTGCAGAATTGTCGTATTAGGGAAAGGGTTAACCAGTAGTACTGGTAACTTGTAACCCACATAAAAGAAAAATACTGTTGAAAGAGGTGTAAATCATTTAAATAAATAAATATTCAGTTATACAAACATTCTTCTTTGAATCTTGTTTAAACAGCTGCCATAAGTCAGTAAATATAAGTTTAAGAAATGTCTATAATAGATTATTGGATTATTTGTATATTACATTTTTTTTTTTATTGACTTCAAACAATTATAAAACCGACTTTTACATGACTTGACATGAAAAGACAACGCTGATAACAAAAACTGTCAATGTTTTCTGCTTGGTCAGACATTTTGTGAAAACATTTATTGAAATTCAGTCACTGCCTTTTGATATTAACTCTTTCCCTCATATAAATGCTCTCTGACACATCTGCAGTAGATGACTTTTTGAAAACATGGTGACAAAAGAATAAATTGGTCAAAACAAACAATTTCTCCCTTTGTCACCATTTGTCATCTATTCAAGTATTGTTCTTTCATTTAACAGGATTTTCTGTGCTTTTGCCTAGATGTTCTCAAAGTCGTCTGCTGCAGATTTGCTGTATGTGGGAAAAGGTTAAACCCTTTCACTGATACAGGCAACATTTGTTTCAAAAACTGTCTGCTGTTGGTAGGGGTCAAAATAATGAATTTGTAATTTAATCCACTGTACCACAGCCCAGAAAAGGTTCCATTTTGTGCTATGAATAAACAATTTACTCATTAACGAATAACAAGTATTAATTCATGAAAATGTAAGAACCTGTCTTTTGATTTTAATGGCCCACACATTAATGGTTTATTTCTTATCATCTATTATTCAATGTATTTAATTGGTCCACTAATTTTTGATGGCCATTAAATAAACCCTTTCCCACATGAAGATGCGTTTTGATTCATCTGCAGCAGACAGCTTTTGAGTACATCATGGTAATTTCTCCTTTTGTCACAATGTTTTCAACTTTAATTAGGTTAACAAATAGTAATCTGACATTAGAAAGTTGATGTGAAGACAATTGCTTATGTTATATACATAAACATGTACAGGTCCAATCAGCCTAGAAGTCAAGCATTTGCTTTGGGAACAGGGGGAGCTTGGAATCTAAGTGGCAACAGCGGGCTTTGTTCTTATTTGGCTTGTTGAAGAGCCTGCTATTTAAATAATGGTACCAAAGGTTTGCTTGCCTGTCTGCGTGTACATGCATGCATTTGCTAAGTAAACATAGTCATTGGACTCAGTTTTCCCCTGATTCTTGATGTTTTCAAAGTCGTCTGCTGCAGTTTTGTGTATGTGGGAAAGGGTTATAAAAAAATGGCAGGCTAAGAATGAGGTTGGTTCCCTTGTGGGGTATGATGGGAATGATTTTAATGATCCAATCATAAGAGAGAGAGTTGATCACAAGTCAATGTAATTTATTATTCACAGCTACTTGCCAATCTTGTGGAAAACAGTTCATGAACCTGATCATAAGACTGGGACATTAAAAGTATTCCCCCGTAGAATGTGTTGAATAAGTTTGCGATATCTAAACGAGGACTATCAATACAGGGGGAAGTAAGCTTGAACTCTGGCTGGGCCATTTTTTTCCCCCCATGAATGATTGTCAAAAGTCAATGAGCTATAGTGTTATTTATCTTCAACCAAACAGCCTAAATAGTATATTTGGGAAGGAAGCCAGTTGGGAAAAAATGTTGTGTGTAGTACTGGTGGGAGAAAGCCAGGAAACACATGGGTCAGTGAAGAAGGCCGACTTGATATAACTTAATTTAAATACAGTTGAAAACGTCGTTAAATTCCAATCAATCATGTGTACCTGTTACTTAACCCTTTCACTCATATAGACACTTCTGACGCCTCTGCAGCAGACGGCTCTTTGAAAACATAGTGACAAAAGAAGAAATTGCTCAAAACGAGCAATTTCTTCTTTTGCCACAATGTTTTCCACTTTTAGTCATAGGTTATCCATTCAATTATAGAGATTTGCCATTTTTGGACAAAATATGTTCAAAGTCGTCTGCTGCAGATTTGTTCGATGTGGGAAAGGGTTAATATCACAGGTAGAGGTTTCATAAAAAATAAAAAGTGCAGCCTTTGGTTTTGAACATTGTATTGTATATATATATTACCCGAACACAAATATAAAGTGGTACGCAAACTTTGGAACAATTGTGACGAGGTCGACTAAATACACTTTTTGGAGTAAATATTCTACAGCCTGGTTTGTGTAGTGGTTAGAGCATCAGGGTTGGTTTCCAGGTCGGGCCATACAAATATAAGAACTTATATTGGCTTCCCTTCTGTATCTCGGCCTTTGGGGATTGATAGCATCATGACTGATTTGCGGATGTCGGGTAAATTCACCTTCAGTACTGGTATAATTGACCCAAGAAACTCTGTGACATAACTGAAATACTGTTGAAATTGGCGTTAAAACCAATTCAAAACAATGGTTTCAATGTTTTAAAAATTTGACTGCTTCAGGTGCAACAAATCATGTCTGCATACATGTAGGAAAGGGTTAAATAGTTACTTTTACCTGATTGTGTCAATTTGGGAGAGCTCATTCAGAAAGAGTTCCAGAGGGTGTAGAGTATAGAATAAAGTTCCAATAAGTTTAAATCAATACTGCCGATTTAATATCAATGGATATAAATGATTTGTTTAGACAGAGGTTGGGAGGGTCATTACATATTTTGTTGAAACCGTTTGGCATGTTAGATTAGTTTTCGGGACAAGGAAGAATGGATGTTTTTGTGTATGATGAAGTGGAAGCGAAAGTAAATTGAAATTTTCTTTTTCATCTTTAACATTTAATGATTTTAAAAAACTAAATATTTTAAATAAAAAATACCTTATATGATTGATATCTGTAGAGTAATCTGATTTTAAAGCATCTAGTCAGTTTTGATATCTGATGAATCAGAAGTATTATTTTTGACTGGAGTTGAAAAGCCATTAAATTTTTCTCCTTGTGAGTAGACAACTGTTGAAAGCTTTGCAGTTGACATAATGAGAAATTTCATCTTTTGTCACAATGCTTTAAAAGACTGCTTGCTTTAGATGCACCAGAATGCGTCTGTAAGTTAGAAACGGTTAATAATATATTATCTGGCTAATGCTTTAATTGAACAATAGAATTTAATTGATACTTTGATGTCTAAGATTTAATTAATTTCAAAGATGTTTCAGATACATTTATACTTTGTCCTCACGGACGCGTTCTGTAATTAATCTATGAAGCTTTTGAAATGTCCTGATTTTATTTCTTGAATTTAAATTTAAATGGAAAGATTATTCAAATTCTACATTTTAAATTCTCATTTTGTTGAAACCTCAATCTACCTATAAAAGCCAATTGTGAACCATTAACCATTTTGCAGATGCATATAATGATGCATCTGCAGCTGTAGACAATTTTTGAAACATTGTGGCGAAAAGGTGGATTACTCATTGTGCCACAAAGGTTTTCTACTCTATTCTAAAATAACATCTTCATTTACAGACAGTTTTGATATTATTTTCCTGAAACAATTTCAAAGTTGTCTACTGCAGATTTGTTCTATGTGGGAAAGGATTTAACCCTTTCCCTCATATAAATGCTTTCTGAATCCTCTGCAGCAGACAGCTTTTTGAAAACATAGTGACAAAAGAAGAAATTGCACAAAACACGCAATTTCTTTTGCCACAATGTTTTCCACTTTTATATAGTCATTCAATTATGGAGATTTTCTATGTTTTGACAAAATACGTTCAAAGTCGTCTGCTGCAGAATTGTCGTATGAGGGAAAGTGTTAAAAGTGATAACCGGCTTTATGTATAAACTATGATATTTGCATTTTAACAAATTTTAAAAGAGTAGGGAAATTCTGTTTTACTGTTGTACACTTTATTAGTCGCCGGGCAGAAGCCCGCGACTTCTATTTTTAATAGCTTTTCGGAAATCACATGGGAGGGCGGCTTATTATTAGAAAGAAACAAATCTAGATGATTTGAACATATTACAATTGTGGTTGTTTACGAACACTAATAAATGACACATCTAAAATGAAATAAATATTCCGATTTTTTAATGTTTGCAGTTTTTTTTATTTCACTCGCATTTAAGTTTTTTGTCTTATTTACGAAGACAAAAGTGGTCCCTTCAAGACGTGAACCAACACCCCCTAATGCAGACTCTTATGTGTCATCATTGAGGTCAATTTCGGATTCTCCTTTTAATAGCAATTTTAACTTACTAAATGTTGTTTTCATGTTCAAAGAGATGTCTTGATTTGTGTAGAATTCTTTTAATAATGTTAATCCATGAATATCTAAAGTAGGAACTGTTTCTAAGCTAAATATAGACCCTATTCTGTTGTGTAGGTTCGTGACCTTTAACATCGATTTTCGCGCATGCGCATTTCGATATGAAAAAGCGAGTGATATTATTTTATTTTAGACAAGTACAAGACGAATGTTTGACGCAAAGCGTCAAAGAGAAGCCGCAATATTTCGTTGTACATGTAGAAATAAGAAAAAAAGAACATTTTTAAATCCACAAACAATAGAACAATTTAAACTGTAGACGGTAATGCTGATATATTTCTCCTTTTGAAGACTTTTGTTTTCTTCAAATTACCTCCCTTTAAAGCAATACCAGGATATTTACCTTGTGATTCGAATAAGATTGACAAACATTAAAATTATATGAATGAATACTATTATTTAAATAAGTAACAACAGCAAAATTAAATTTAAGCCAAGATAAATGTGTACACATTTCGTTAATTTTTTATAGATACCCTAATGTATAGGTGAATATAAAATTTATAAGTAAATGTTTTCATTTCAACGTTCCCAATGTTTGAATAGACTAAGGAAAGTCAAGAATACATAAATAAATCAATGCAGTCTTTTCCGGCGACATTGATGCCTTGCATCAACTTTCTCTTGTCACATAATAACAACAAATTTGCAACAGAAAACGTTTAAGACATCAAAGCAAAAATATGGATAATCTCAATGAACTGAAGTATATTATTTGAATTCAGTTGAAAGCAAGGTGGCAAAAGTAGAAATTGCACATTATAAATGTTTTCAACTGCATGCATTCATTGATTTATAATACTCAATTTCTGGAGATTTGCCATATATTTGTCTAGATGTTTTCAAAGACCTTTTTTGAAGAAAAGTTGTATATTGAAAAACATTATATGTATATCAAGCCTTTATTCACTCATACAGAATATTAATTAAAACTGTCAATTGTCCAAATCTTTATTAGTTTCTATTCATTCATACAGTATGTTAATTAAAACTGTCAATAGTCCAAATCTTAAGCAAATTATTAGTTTCTAGTTTCATCTATATTATGTCTAATAATTATATCCTGTTTCCTCCATGTGTTTAGAGGCTTCCTCTCCTTAAGAAAAAGACAAATGTTAATAACAGCCCGCAAAAATATGGAAAACTCTTGAAATAAAAGTATAATTATTGAATCGAGTTTAAAACATATTGGAAAAAGGGGAAATTGCTTGTCATGAGCAATTTCTCCTTTTGCCACAATGTTTTCAAAAGTCGCTAATATTGCAAATGCCTTAAAATGTGACTGCAAGTGACAAAAAGGTATTTCAAAAGAGACAAGTCCAAAAATGGCATTTTAGAAAAAATAAGTATAGTAATCTATGGCTACTACTAGATGTATTTGCCACCATATTATATAACCTTGATGTGAGTGAATTTTATCTGGTCTGTTTTTCTGTAAGTTACAGAGTACCAGTGATCGATTAGACACCACAGAGAGTCGTCTCCGAATGGCCGAGTCCGAGCACAACATGGACCTGGAACAGGCTTTAATAAAACTGGAGGAGGAGTCGCAGAGGTCCGCAAGTTTGGCCCATGTCAACTCGATGCTCCGAGAACAGCTGGACCAGGCTACATCGGCCAACCAATCCTTGACCGCTGACATCCATAAACTGACCGCTGATTGGCAGAGAGCCAGAGAAGAACTTGACCTGAAGGAAGGTGAATGGAGGGAGGAAGAACAGGTATTGTTATATATATAGGTGTGGATAATGGGGAGTATGCTTGTGCTTGACATGCATTATCATGATTATAACTGAATTTAGCCCTATCTTTAGGGACCATTTCTTTGAGTACACACAACATAGGGTTTGATGGCAATGTAGAATTCAGAAAATTCATGTGTAATCATGAAACAACTTGTTGTGGTAACAAAATCATTGGCAACTGGTAGCTTGACACAAACTGTTTCAGTTGTGTAGTAGTAGAGCATCCACCTTTAACCCTTTCCCTCATATAGACACTTTCTGACGCCTTTGCAGCAGACGGCATTTTGTTAACATAGTGACAGAAGAAGAAATTGCTCAAAACGCGCAATTTCTTCTTTTGTCGCAATGTTTTCCACTTTCAGTCATAGGTTATCCATTCAATTATAGAGGTTTTCTATTTATTGATAAAATATGTTCATAGTCGTCTGCTGCAGATAAGCTGTATGTGGGAAAGGGTTAAGACTGGTAGTACTGGCTCTCCTTCCATGGTGCTTAAGATTGTGATGTAAGCATTGAGACCGACTTGCTGGTGTCAGGATAAATGTATCAGGGGTAGCATACCCAGGAAATGCTGTGATGTAACTGAACAATGGTTGAAAGCAGCCTAAAACACCATAGAAACAAATTGCTTAGCACATCTCAAATATATTCCTCTTTTGCAGAACTTCAACAAAATCTTCTTTACTGGACATAGCTGTCTGCTATTTCTCTGGATATACATGTATATAGAGTTAAAAACATTGTGGCAAAAGGAGAAATTCCTCATGAAAAGCAATTTCTCCTTTTGCCACAATGTTTTCATGAGTCCTCGACACACCTGAGGCTTCATTTTTTGCAATTGTAACAGGACTCTATTTCACTTGTTGCATCTCAAACACAAATTTTATATTCCTGTTTTGTAGAGCTTCAATGAATACTTTAGTGCTGAACATAGCCGTCTGCTCTCTCTCTGGAGAGCCGTCGTCGCATTTCGTCGAAACTTTAGTGAGCTGAAGACGGCCACAGAGAGAGACCTGTCCAACATTAAGACGGACGTAACCAAATCTGCCCGCAGCATGCAGAGTGCCTGTCTGAACCTGAACGCTAATCTACGTAACGGCGAAACACAGTCACAGGTAATTAAACATTGTCACACAGGCAAATCTATTTTGGACACATCAGCAGCAGACGACTCTTAAAAACATTGATGCAAAGGGAGAAATTGCTCATAACGCCACAAATATTCCATATTTTGATAAGATTTGTTGTATGTTGGTTAACCCTTTCCCTCATACGACAATTCTGCAGCAGACGACTTTGAACTTATTTTGTCAAAACATAGAACATCTTTATAGTTGAATGGATAACCTATGACAAAAATGGAAAACAGTGTGGCAAAAGGAGAAATTGCACGTTCTGTGCAATTTCTTCTTTTGTCACTATGTTTTCAAAAAGGCATCTGCTGCAGAGGCGTCAGAAAGCGTCTATATGAGGGAAAGGGTTAATACATGTACCAATTAAAACCAATATGTGTTAACCCTTTTCCACATACAGACGCTTTCTGACGACTTTTGAAAACATTGTGGTAAAAGTGGAAATTGATGATCAATTTCGCCTTTTGCAACAATGTTTTCAACTCTTAGTATCCAATATTCTTATTTTTCGATTATAAAGATTTTTCCTATATCTGTCTGTATGTTTTGAAAGTGGTCTGTTTCAGAACTGTTGTATGTTGTTTCGAAAGGGTTAAAGATTCTTTGCTCTGATAATTTAAAATTCATAGAAAGTTAAACAGGTAATTTGTATTGTTAAGAATGAATACTGTATAAATCATGCAGCTTGCAACAAACGTACAAAAAATGCCGTAGAACGTCATCAGTTTCTTACTGTGTATTGGTTCCAAAAGATAGAAAAGAGATTTTTGCTTCATTAACAAAACCAAAGGTCTGTAGCTCAGTTAATAAAGACAAGGTCTGTCAATCTAGTGGTCATTAGATCTATTTTGAATCCCACTTCAGCCATGCAAGATTCTCTTGATAAATTACAAAAAATATTGCAAATGTGCCTTCACTATTAACCATTCTGACTGAAAATCCCAGGTGGGAAGCCAGACAGAATATTTATGTGAATGTTTCGATAGAAATTTTTTATTAGGTCAATTAGCTCTGCTATTATCTCACATACAACAAATCTGCAGCAGACAACTTTGAAAGCGACTTGGCAAAAATCGTCTATATACACTTAACCCTTTCCCCAATACGACAATTCTGCAGCAGAGGACTTTGAACGTATTTTGTCAAAACATAGAAAATCTACATAATTGAATGGATAACCTATGACAAAACGTAGAAAACATTGTGGCAAAAGGAGAAATTGCACATTTTGTGCAATTTCTTCTTTTGTCAATATGTTTTCAAAAAGATGTCTGCTGCAGAGGCGTCAGAAAGCATCTATATGAGGGAAAGGGTTAAACCCTTTTCCACTTGCAGATGCTTTTGAAAGGGTCCATAGCTCATAATGAACAGTTTCTCCTTTTGCCACAATCTTGACAACTCTATTCATTAATTATATTCTTATATGTATAAGGTTGTTTAATATTTTTGCCTACATGTTTTCAAAGTTGTCTGCTACAGGTTTGCTGCATATGGGAAACGTTAAATAAAATAATCTTGGTTGATGTGAAAACCTAGGTGAAGTGTTCACTTTTGAACAAGGATTACCATAATGAATTTTGAATGACCAACATTGCAATTTCACTTTAAATGAACATTTATTCTTCGTTAGGAATACCCGGGTTTAAACTTTATTAGTTTATAATAGAACTTTTAGTACAAATAGCATGAGGGGAAAACTGTTTTAAAGGAATACAATAGAAAATGGAATCTTTAAACTTTAAGGTCTTTATTCTTTTGAACATAAAGCTGTAAAGCCTTGTACTTACTATTGAATATAGGTATTGTTGAAGGGTCTTTAATTGTGGTAATTTGTTTGAAAATTACTAATAAAGAAAATATTGATTTTTTGAGCTGGTAAGCTAAGAAAAGGCTTAAGAGATTAAAGATAAAAGAGTGTGTGAAATACTGGACAAGTGGGTTATGCTTAATGCTTTCGATTGTAACTGTTCTTAACCTTTTGCCTCATATAGACGCTTTCTGAGACCTGCAGCAGATGATTTTTTTGAAAACAAAGTGACAAAAGAAGAAATTGATCAAAATGAGCAATTTCTCCTTTTGCCACAATGTTTGCCACTTTTAGTCATAGGTTATCCATTCAATTACAGAGATTTTCCATTTTTTGACAGAATATGTTCAAAGTCGTCTTGAATAGATAACCTATGACTTAAAGTGGAAAACATTGTGACAACAGGAGAAATTGCTCGTTTTGTGCAATATCTTCTTTTGTCACAATGTTTTCAAAAAGTCATCCACTGCAGAGGCGTCCGAAAGCGTCTTTATGTGGGAAAGGGTTATACAACAGTTTTACATGACATTCATTACAATCCACTAGCAACACTGCTTAATGCAAAAATAAGCTACAATATAGAGGTCAGATTACGGCATTTAGTACAGTTAAGCATTACATTGTGTGTATTCGAGACTTGTAGAGGTCACATTGAGCAGCTCCGGTCAGTTAGATCTATTGTTCTCGTGGTAGGATTACAAACTGGTCAGTGTGGAATTAATTTTGTTAAATTTGGTGAATTAAATTTTTATCAACAAGTGGTGAATTGTGGAATAAAACAATATTATTTTGTTAAAGTGATATGAAATCATAGATTAACACAGCTCTAGATAGGGAGCGTTTTTCATGTTCTAAAATCCTTATTTTATCCGCTAACCCTAAACACAGCTCTAGATAGGGAGCATTTTTCATGTTCTAAAATCCTTATTTTATCCGCTAACCCTATGTTGTGGGTACTCAAAAGAATCGTCTCAATGAGTCGATTCTTTTGAGTACCCACAACATAGGGTTTGGTTGGATAATAAGAGAGAAATTGTTGGGAAAAGAGCTGACATATACCCCTCCTTATCTGGACCTCTGTATAACCTATTTGACACCCTGTTGCAGGTTATCATGGACCGAGAGAGGGGAGAGCGTGTCTCCATGGAGAGTCAGGTTAGAGAGCGTAGTCGAGAGATCGGAGAGCTACAGGCCCGCTATGATGCTCACAGTGCTGAGCTCAATGCCAGGTACGTCAATTGATAAATTGAATAAATTGTCCTGATTATTTGACATGTCAGGTGGGACCTGGTATGGATCTCTGTATATCCTTTGTTGGAATAGACAGGTTTTTAGATAAAAATTTCACCGCACCAATTTAGATTTCAAAATTTCAGGATCCCTGCTAGGAACAATACACAATGTCTTGACAAAGTCACATAACTCTGGCTTTAATAATCATTCAGTAATACCCCTTTTTCGACTTAGAAAAAAAGCAGACGAGTGTTGATGTTCACTTGCGGAGCATTTGTGTTACTTAGCACCACTCATAATCATTCATGAATGTATTTTTGTCCCCCGCTTTTAGCGAAAGCTGGGGACTATTATTTCTCATTCGTCAGTCCGTCCGTCAGTCCGTCAGTCCGTCAGTCCGTCAGTCACGCTGTCACAAAAACTTTAACCTTGGTCATAACTTCTGAACCGTAATAGGTACTGCTTTCATATTTCACATGTGTATTCCTTGTGACAACCCCTTTCCATCAATAATTTTTTTGACCTTGTGACCTTGACCCTGACGAGTTATGGCCCTTTACCCCTATGTATGACTAAATTCATTTCCGGGCTATTTCTCTGCAACTGCTTTTTGGAATTTTATGAAACTTCATAGGAAGGATCACCACCAAGTGTAGATGCGCATATCGTGTTTGCGTTCCGGTTGGATTATTTTGCACGGAGTTATGGCCCTTTACCCCACCATCAGGCTATGTATGACTAAATTCATTTCCGGGCTATTTCTCTGCAACCGCTTTTTGGAATTTTATGAAACTTCATAGGAAGGATCACCACCAAGTGTAGATGCGCATATCGTGTTTGCGTTCCGGTTGGATTATTTTTCACGGAGTTATGGCCCTTTACTCCACCATCAGGCTATGTATGACTAAATTCATTTCCGGGCTATTTCTCTGCAACCGCTTTTTGGAATTTTATGAAACTTCATAGGAAGGATCACCACCAAGTGTAGATGCGCATATCGTGTTTGCGTTCCGGTTGGATTATTTTGCACTGAGTTATGGCCCTTTACCCCACCATCAGGCTATGTATGACTAAATTCATTTCCGGGCTATTTCTCTGCAACCGCTTTTTGGAATTTTATGAAACTTCATAGGAAGGATCACCACCAAGTGTAGATGCGCATATCGTGTTTGCGTTCCGGTTGGATTATTTTTCACGGAGTTATGGCCCTTTACTCCACCATCAGGCTATGTATGACTAAATTCATTTCCGGGCTATTTCTCTGCAACCGCTTTTTGGAATTTTATGAAACTTTATAGGAAGGATCACCACCAAGTGTAGATGCGCATATCGTGTTTGCGTTCCGGTTGGATGATTTTTCACGGAGTTTTACCCCACCATCCGGCTATGTATGACTTAATTCATTTCCGGGCTATCTCTCTGCAACCGCTTTTTGGAATTTGATGAAACTTTATAGGAAGGATCACCACCAAGTGTAGATGCGCATATCGTGTTTGCGTTCCGGTTGGATGATTTTTCACGGAGTTATGGCCCTTTACTCCACCATCAGGCTATGTATGACTAAATTCATTTCCGGGCTATTTCTCTGCAACCGCTTTTTGGAATTTTATGAAACTTCATAGGAAGGATCACCACCAAGTGTAGATGCGCATATCGTGTTTGCGTTCCGGTTGGATGATTTTTCACGGAGTTATGGCCCTTACTTCTGAAACGTAATAGGTACTGCTTTCATATTTCACATGTGTATTCCTTGTGACAACCCCTTTCCATCAATACCAATTTTTGTGACCTTGACCCTGGCGGGGGACCATGATTCTCTGAATTTGCTTGTTAGTATTCAGTCACAATCATTATTACAATTAGTCATTCAAACAATGTATATTATAAAATTATCCCTTTCCCACAAACAAAACAAATCTGCAACAGACGACCTTTAAAAATATCTATAAATGAAGATATAATTACAGGTACTGAAATAAAGTTGAAAACATTGTGGCAAAAGGAGAAATTGCTCGTTTTGAGCAATTTCTCCTTTTGTCACAATGTTTTTTAAAAGTTGTATGCTGCAAAGGCGTCTGAAAGTGTCTGTTTGTGGGAAAGGGTTAAAACCATGCATATTGTAACATTAACCGTATTACATTGTTTAATTCTTACCATGCAGGGTCAATGAGCTGACGATGGGCAACGAAAAACTGAAGATCCAGCTTGAAGAGAAAGACAAGACCGTCCAGAACCTCCGACGTGCTGTTGAACATCTCGAACTCAAGAATGGAGAACGCCACTTTTCCGATATGCAGGTTTGTTATGTTTGTTTGATTGAGTTTTTACCCATGCCCGAAAAGATACATCTGTAGCTGCAGCAGATCTTTGAAAACATTATGTCAATTGGAGAAATTGCTCAGCTTTATGTATTTATTACACCAATATGAGCATAATGAGCAATTTCTCCTTTTGCTGCAATGTTTTAAAATTTTTTTTTTCAATTATTAATTTTCATGTTAAAGAAATAATCATTACTGTTTCCCCTTAACCCTTTCCCTCATATAGACGCTTTCTTGCGCCTCTGCAGCAGATGGCTTTTAGAAAACATAGTGACAAAAGAAGAAATTGCTCAAAACGAGCAATTTCTCCTTTTGCCACAATGTTTTTCACTTTTAGTCATAGGTTATCCATTCAATTATAAAGATTTTCTATTTTTTGACAAAATATGTTCAAAGTCATCTGCTGCAGAATTGTCGTATGAGGGAAAGGGTTAATAATTATAAAATTGTCTGCTGCATATTTCTGGTATGCTGTAAATGGATAAAGCATTTAGCTTATTCAGCAAACTATAGTGGTCTTGCATATTTTATAAGTCATAATTTGCCAATGTTAACATAAATCAGAATTATTTTTTATTGTTAGCTCTCATGTATGTGTCAGGAATCCGCTGTGGTCGAGTGGTTAGCGTCGGGGATTTCGAAACCGGGTGTCCCGGGTTCGATCCCCAGTCGCGGCACTACGGTCATGGTGGAGTGCCCTTGGGCAAGGCACATTTTCTAGCCTAGTACTGGTTTGTTTACCCAGGGAACATGAATAATTAAATTTAATTGCGCGCTAAATGACCTTAGCTGTCGATGCGCCATAAAACAATATACATTCATTCATTCATGTATGTGTCAAAGTGTATTGATTTTAGTGCTGTCAGAGTCTTAACCCTTTAACCACATACAACAAATCTGCAGCAGACGACTTTAAAAACATCTAAGCAAAAGCACGGAAAATCCTTTTAAATAAATGAGCAATAATTGAATAGATATGATAACTGGTGACAAAATGAGAAATTACTCGTTTTGAGCAATTTCTTTTTTTGTCACCATGTTTTCTAAAAGCCGACTGCTGCAGAGGCGTCAGAAAGCGTCTATATGAGGGAAAGGGTTAAGCCTTTTCCATAGGTGGATGCACATTGAAACATCTGTTGGCAGGAGACTATTGCACACATATTTGAAAAAGGAAGAATAGTTCATGATGAGCAATTTCTCATTTGCTGCATTGTTTTCAACTCTATTTTATGATTTTACATAATCCATGAATTTTACATAGATGTTTTCAGTTGTCTGCTACAAGTTTGTTGTATGGGTTATATAATGTGATCCGTTTCCACAATAGTTTTCATCTGTTCTGCGCTTCTGTCTTCCTTTTAGTCTACAAACATCTTTTGCCTCATGCATTAAATTTTGTGCTATTGAAGGATTTCAAATTTTAAACACGTCAAGATTGTTTTCTTTCTCCAGGAGTCTGAGATGTCACGACAGATCCGCGACGAGACAGAATCTCTCCACAATGCCCTCCGAAGTATCGCAGAGTCCGTTCTCAATGATGCTGATGAGGACACTGCTAGGGAAGAAGGGGAGACAACTCTGTCTAGAGCCCGTTCCACATCCCCAACTGCTAGGGCCAAGTCACCAATGCTTAGGGAAAGATCCAAATCCCCCTATGCTAGGTCAAGGTCACCAGCATTCGCTGATGCAACATTCTCAGCTGTTCAGGCAGCTCTCAACAAGAGACAATTACAGGTTTGTGTTTTGTAGTAATACTAAATATTTATATCTGTTATATTTTATTCTAAATTAACCCTTTCCCACAAACAATAAATCTGCAACATGACTTTGAAAACATAGTGACAAGAAAATCTATTTAAAAGATAGCTTAATTGTTAAATAATGTTTTCAAAAGTCGTCTGCTGCTATTGCGTCAAAATGCGTCCGCAGGTGGGAAAGGGTTAAAATTGGATTTGAAAATATCACAGGGGAAAATAGACAGCTACCAATGTGTTATGCAGCCAGTAACTTTTAACTATTTTGTGTTTAAAATATTATATCTCCTTTTTCCGAAAGGTTTTCAACACTGTAATTAAATTAAGCCTTCAATATTTCAGACGTTTTCTCAGATGTATTTGTTTGAAACAGAGTCTTCTTTAAATGTTGTTTCCCACAATCTTATCATATTTCAGATGTCCGAATTGAGAGCTAAGTTAGCTGGCCAGAAGGACCACAATGCTGCCCAAAGGAAACTTCTTGATGACACTGAAAATGAAAAGAGACGTCTGGAATTAGTAATTTTGAACTTGAAGGAAGATCTGGATATGTCGTAAGGAGTTTAATAATTATTTAGAATTTATTTACGCTTTACCACATACAACAAATCTGCAGACGACTTTGAAAATATCTTGGCAAAACTGTGGAAAATCTGTAAAAAATGAAAGTGTAATTATTGAATAGATTTGAAATCATTGTGGCAAAAGGAATATGATTGTCATGAGTTCTCTCACAATTGACCATTCCAAATTGGAGCAGACAGAATTTGAAAACATTGTGACAAAAGGAGAATTTGTTCCTTTCATTATAATATTTTTCAACTTTATTCAATAATGATATTTTCATTTATCGAACATTTTTATTAATTTTGACAAGATTTTTTCAAAGTCATCGGATGCAGATTTGTTGTTTGTTGGAATTCATTAAATGCATTTAGTTGGCAAAAGGAGATTTTTAACTTACTGAAAGTCTAAAATAGTTTTATAGCTTTTTCCTTTATACAATTTTCTCTATTTTGTGCCCATTAAAATTCAGTTTTGCATCACCCTTTCCTAATTGCAGATATAATTTGACACATTTGCTGCAGACAACTATTGAAAACATTAAGGGATAAGGATAAACTACACAATTGCAGATTTGTTATATGTGGTAAAGAGATTTTAACATTGCTATGTCTGTTTTACATCATTAGACGAAGAGATCGAGAAGACACCACACGTGATCGTGACCGTGTAAAGAACGCACTTGGTCTCACTAGCAACGAAAAGCACAATCTCGAGAAGTGCCGTAACGAGCTCAACGAACAGATCGAGTCTCTGAACAACGAGAATGAGAAACTGCAGGCTGCCAATACCGAGCTCCAGAGACAGAGAGATAACCTGGAAGATGACAAAGATGACACTATCAAGGACAAAGATCGACAGATCAAGGAAAATGAGAGATGGTGGGTTAATTTTTGTGTCACCCGCCTTGACAATCAAATACATTGGGATGACTTCTCTGTTTTCTGTCCGTCCGTCCGTCTGTCTTGTCTGTCTGTCCATCAGACTTTGACTTACTGATGAGCAACATTTGTTGATAAGATTCAATAAAGATGCTCTAGTTCTGATTCTTAATGTTAGCCTTATGTATATCTTTAGCATGAGTCTGATAATACCAGTAGCATGGAAAGGGCTCACAGCTTTATTTCAAACAGTAGATTAGTTTTCTGCATTTCATCTACTTGTGTCAATTCTTAACTCCGATACAAAGGAATGTGTGTGCCTCTGCAACAAACAGTGTTGAAATGAAATTTATTAAAAATATCCTTGGTGACGGTGTGGACCATCTTGATATGGCCGTTTAACCCTTTCCCTCATATAGACGCTTTCTGACGCCTCTGCAGCAGACGGCTTTTTGAAAACATAGTGACAAAAGAAGAAATTGCACAAAACGTGCAATTTCTCCTTTTGACACAATGTTTTCCACTTTTTGTCATAGGTTATCCATTCAATTATGGAGATTTTCTATGTTTTGACAAAATATGTTCAAAGTCGTCTGCTGCAGAATTGTCGTATGAGGGAAAGGGTTAATGAGCTACTTACAGGTTGAATACTTGTACCGAATGCCTTCCTGACTAGTGCCTGGCAGTAAAAGGAGGATTTGAGAAGTTAGAAGCTCCATTGTCTCATAAATTTGAAATAGTTGGCCCTTGCAGTAGGGGTGACACTACAATAAATGTACACTTCACCTTCCTTTTTTATACAGTCAAAGGATTATTGAACAGCAAGAGCACAAAAACTCTGGCCTCAAGGAAGAACTTGTTGCAACGAAGGAAGCATTGAACAGGGCTTTGTTAGACAAGGAGGTCCTAGATCAACAGAGACAGGAAGTTGGTAAGAATTATCTCCCTTACATTAGAAAGAATCAAAGAACCTATATCCCTGTCTCACATGCAGGCACATTTCGAAAACATTTAAAAATTTGAAAAGAAAAAAAAATGGAAATATTCTAGAAAATATTGATGAAATAAATCATCAGCAGTCATTATCAGCAGTTTCTACTTATTCCACCAAGTTTTCATAAATGACAAATATTGTGAAAGCTGCCCTACATTAAAGTTGTATCAAATGACACTTTTTGAAGATGTTTTCAAACTTAGAAGCTATCTTAAAAGGCTTACTTAGAACATTTTTTTTCCAGTATCAAATGGGTATTTTGATTCCTTTCCCACATACAGATGTTTCTGATGCCCCTGAAGCAGACCACTTTCGAAAAATTTATTGCAAAAGGACAAATGAGCAATTTCTCCATTTGACACAATCTTTACAACTTTTTCCAATAATTAAACTTTCCATGATTCTGCCGAGATGTTTTCAAAGTTGTCTGCTTCAGATTTGTGGTTTTTTGGAAAGGGTTAAATTCAAATTGATAGTTCACAAGTTGAAATGTTTTATAAAACATTTAATTATTACCTATGAATTGAAACTAACAGTTCTTGTTACAATTAAAGGTGAAGCACTTGGCAAGGCTGAGATGGTGAAGACAGAGCTCGAGTCTGAGCTGCACAAATCTAGTGCTGAGGAGGTGGCCCTTAAAGACGCCCTGTTGAAGATGCAGGCCCTTAACGAGGGACTCGGTCAGGACAAGATAGAGCTGAACAGAATCATCATGATGGTAAACTATTAAAATATTCATTTTTTGTATAACTTATTTTGTCTTGAGGTGACCAAGGAGCGAAAGTGAGGCTAAGTTTTGCTTTTCTGGCAACAGCGTCAAACAATTGCGTTTAGCTCGTTATTAAAGTTTGTTTTTTTACCTTTCCTTATAAATTAAAATAGCTACAGTCAAACCTGCACTACCGACCACTTGCTATAAGCGACCCCCTGCTGTAAGCGACCGTATTGAACTCCTCCCGATGGTTTTTATTCATTAATTTACCTTCAATAAGCGACTTCCTCCTGTCTGCGACCAGCGGACACTTAAATCCTCCCAATTTGAATCAAAATCAACCATTAAGCGACCTTCCAAAACACAAAAAATCCAAAACGTAGAATATATCCGAACACAAAAATAATCCAAACACAGCTATCCAAACACAGCTGTCGTGTATAGCAAGGGTAATCCAAGCACAGAAGCAGTGAACCGTGTAATGCAAGGTTTAAATAATAGACTGGTTAGGTGTAAAGATAACACGAGGTCAATTATGCAGCGTATTACAGTTGTAATAAAACGATAATTGGCCTGTTAACAGCTTGTATTTAATACGCTTTAGCTTCAAATATTGTCCTTGTTGGGTCCTTTGTTCTCTATTCTTTTGTTCTCTCGTCTTTTCGATGGGATTAAAGGAAAGTTGAATGACATCAAATTGAAATTTATCATTGGATAGTTTGGGGTTTAATTATTATAAATTTGATTAGAATGTTTGATCTGTTTAATTAGATCTATGTTTGTTTTTTACTTTTTAATGGTGATAGCACGTTTATTTAAACGGCTCTTAAATAAGTAAATCTGTAAACAAACACTTGACAATACAGTTTATCACAAATTTCAAGACAATGTAAGTCCGAGTGTATTTATTCAGGTTCCATTTAATTCTTTCATTCTACAAAATTATATCAACGAGAAACAATGTCCGCAACAAAAAGAAAATGTCTTACGTTAGAAGAGAGGGTGAAATGTTTTAATTATCTACATGTACATGTACTTACATTTTTAAAAATACATGAATATAAAATGAATCAAACAGAGAAATAAAAGAACAACATCATTTTTATTGTTATTTATTCTTTAATACCAATACATGTACATGTACATGTGCACACAAGTACATGTTTCATGTAGTAAACATAATTTCCCCAAAACAGAAAATTTCATTTGTACCCCAATAAGAGACCACCTGTCTTAAGAGACCACTTACAGCATTTCCCTTGGGTGGTCTCTTAATACAAGTTTGACTGTATATGACTTTCAAACTTGGTTAATAGTTACATCTTACACCGTTTATTGCATTGTAAATGCTGATTGTCACCTTTTTCTTTTCTTTTTTATATAAAAGACAGACTTTTTGGTTAATTTTGCGAATACAACATAACATCTTCATTTTGTTAGAATGTATGGCTTGTACATGAAATATTAAATTGTTTCTACTGACATTTTAATTAATTAATCTTTACATTACAACATAACATATGAAAACCTGAGAATTGTCTGTTTGTACAGATGGAATCAGAAAAGGCTGCAGTGTATGGGGAGAAACAAGCCCTCGAACAGGAGCGCTCCGGTATCCGAGAGGAACTTGTCCGTGTGGAACAGGAGAAGATGGACCTTGATACTGAAAAATCTGGTAGGATTTCAACCCTTTCCCCACATTTTGACGCACATACAGCAGACGACCTTTGAAAACTTTGAGGCAAAAGGCAAAATTGCTCATAGTAAACAATTTGGCCTCTTGCCACAATGTTCAGAACTCTTTTCAACATAATAACCATTACAGAAATAGTTTACATTTTTGCCGACATATTTTCCAAGTCATCTGCTGAAGATTTGTTGTATTGGGAAGATTAACAATATTGTAATAAATCTACAGAGCTCTAGAAAAAGGGCGTTTTGCAAGTTCTTAAATCTTTATTTGACCCTTTATCCCTATGTTGTGGGTACTCAAAAGAAACCTCTCAGTGAGACAATCCTCTTGAGTACCAACAACATGAGGTTTGGTTGAAAGACATTGTGTGGCGAAGACCAGTTCACTCCCCCTTATCTAGTCCTCTGGAATCTAATCAGAAATGTTGTACAATTGGGCTTTCAGGACTTAGTGACCATCAAAGATCTGGATCACTGTACATTTCTCACATTGAAGTCTCATTTTATGGGCTCAATTTACCATTTTTACCGCCCTGGTGGTGTAGTGGTAGAGCAGCCGCCTCTGGTGCGGGAGATTGTGGGTTCTATCCCTGTCTGGGTCATACCAAAGACTTTAAAAATGGTAATAATGGCTTCCCTCCTTGGCTCAGAGTTGCAGGGTTAGCATTACGACTGACGGGCTGGTTTCGGGATAAATGGACCAGTAGTACTGGTAACTTACGCTGGAAACGTCTGGATATAACTTTCAGTGTAGATTAAGATGAACTTGCACCTTCGATCAGTTTTATCTAATTCTGCACTGTTGCTAATTAGTTAATTTACAGGTAGATCTCTATCTTGTTGTGAATACACTGAGATTGGTTTTTATGGTGCACAGCTCTTATATTAATTTTGTTTCACCAGGTCTGAGCCAGACAATCGAGCTCAATGAGATGACCAGACAACAACTGGAGGATGAGATAATGGTATTGAACAGAGAGAGAGCTGATGTCACTGAACAACTCAATGCTGTGAGTACTCATCATTGTAGCCTTCGTGTAATATTTCCTGTGATAAACCCTTTCCCACATGCAGAAGCTTTTTGACGCCTCTGCAACAGATGAAATTTGAAAACATTGTGGCACAAGGAGAAATTGTTCAAGATGAGAAAATTCTCCATTTGCCACAATGTTTTAAACTTTTTTCATTAATTATACCTTTATTTATAAAGATTTTCCAAATTGCCAGGTTATAACTTAAATATTTTTGAAAATTGAAAAAATAATTAATTATGAATAATTTCTCTTTTTGTCATTGTGTTTTCAATATCATTAAAATGCTTCTGCAAATGGGAAAGGATTAAATTACTGTAATTTGTTTGGTGTAAAATTTGTTTATATTTCTGTGCGTGTACAGACAGATATGTGACTTAACCTGTTCCTTGATACACCATTTTTAGAGTGCCTGCTTTAAAACAGTGTGAGGAGAGTATTTTAAAATCTAGAGATTAAAATGTATATTTTTATATAGAACATTCAAAATGGTTTGGTAAAAGGAAAAATCGCTTCTCCTTTTCCCAAACGTTTTCATGACATCTTCTACTGTATAGGCAAAAAAATGTATCTCTTTAGAAAAAAAAAGTTTATCTAAATTAATAATATTTTTGATATTTTGTCACAGATCTCCAGACAGAAGCAGGCTTTGGCTGAGGAGCTTGTGTCTTCCCGTAAAGACGTTGACAGACTGCAGAATCACTTACAGCGCATCGGTAAGGACAAGGAATGTCTCACACAGGACAAGGGAGAACTTATTGTACAGGTACGATTCTACACCTTCTTTATGTCCCATCAGACAGAGAATATTTTTGAAAATATCTCGCAAAAAGGATTAAATTACTCTCAAGTGTAAGCGCTAAATTTATTAATTGAATTCTTTTCTCGCAAAATATTTATCAGCCTTTTTTCTGAAATCATGTTGAAAATAGACCTAAGCTACACACATATTAATTGGGGTTGGTGTTAGTGTCAGACGATTGTTCTGATAATGTTTGCTTTGCATATCCACAATTATTAGCTGATGGAAATTTTAAATACTACAAGGTAATATACATAGTAATAAAGTGGAAATGAATATGGATTTTTTTTTTATCAAGGGGAATAATTCACTGGTTTTAAATATTTTTTAACTTGAGTAATATACCCTGTCAATAACTCTGTTCATGTTTAAAACTATTTTATTGATTTGACGAGGGATTCTTCTTCTTACTTCACCATCAATTATGCATCAAAAGATCAGCACAATGTGATTCCTAGTTGTCTGTAATACTTCAGCAAAGTTCCAAATTATTTAACATTAGTGTCTTATCACATTTTGGAATGCATACTGTGAAATGTTAATCCTTTCCCATTTAGTGTTTAGATTTAATATCCATGCAGTAGCATTACTAAGATAAAAAAATATAAAAATTGTGGTTATATAAAACATTTTTCATGATTAGCATAATTGCTCCCTTTTACCATAGCATTTTCCACTTTCCAAGTTGCAGTGCTACAGTCATGATGTTTAATAACCTAAAAGAAATCTGACTTAAATATAAAAATGAAATGAGAAGCGAGAACGTTTAGTATTTATTAGGACTTTTGATAATATGGAGATGGTAAAAATACAGACTGTGAAACTGGATTTAAATTTTTGAACTAACTCTTTTGGGATAATGTCAAAATGTTCTGTAAGATCTGGAAGACTAAATGTGAGATTGCTGAGTTTGAAGCGAAAAAGACTTGGATTTGATCTCCTTTGCTGGATTAAAGTTGTTACAAGACATGTATATATTGTTTTTATTTGCAACATTGCTTTATGATTTGCTTTTTATTATATGTCAATAAATGAATATTTGTTTAATTGTGATTGATTGAATAAACAGTATAAAAAAAATCATAAGAACAAGTCTGTGTCTGTGATTGACATATTTATGAAGATTCAACACTTTAGTATAGGCCATAACTTATTACCTGTGAGAGAAGAGATATTTGGCATTTGTATCCTTCTGACAGGATTTTTCTATTGACTGATCTAATAGCTGATCTTGAGACCATTACATTGATTTTTGACCCACTTTAAACCTTTTCCAACATACAACAAATCTGCAGCAGATGACTTTGAAAGCATCTTGGCAAAAATATGATAAAATCTCTGTAAATGAAAGTTAATAACTGAATAGGGATGAAAACATTGTGGCAAAAGGTGAAATTGCTTCTTATGAGCAACTTCTACTTTTGTCACAATGCTTTCAAAAAGTCATCAGCAACAGAGATGTCTAAATGCATCTGTATGAGGGAAACGGTTAAACATACTTTTTTCATGTTTATAACAGGTCACTGGAACCGAGCGTGAAAATCGCCAACAGAGTGAGCATATCGCCGCCCTGAGGATGGACAAGGAAGGCCTCGAGGGAGGTTTATATGAAGCCCAGCAAACCGCCTCCCAGCTTGAGGTCAGGAAAAATCAACTTGAAGTTGAGAACCAGGACCTACTTGTGAGGAAAGAGAACTTGCAAGGTGAGAAATATGTGGTTGTTTTGTTGGCGTTAAACGCCGTTTTTTAAAATTATTTTAGTTATATCAAGGCCAGACTTTGACTTGGTTACACCGCCTCGGTGGTGTAGTGGTAGAGCGCCCGCCTCGGGTGCACGAGATCGTGGGTTAGATCCCCAGTCGGGTCATACCAAAGACTTTAAAAATGATAGTAGTGACTGCCCTCTTTGGCGCTCAGGGTTGTCGGGTTAGCATTACGACTGACTGGCTGATGTCAGGATAAATGGACCAGTAGTACTGGTAACTTACCCAGGAAATGCGGTGATATAACTGAACAATGGTTGAAAGCAGTGTTAAACACCAAACAATCAATTGACTTGGTCACAGTTGATTGGAATTGGAAGGCAACGCAATGTGATCCTTTGAACACTTGCAGACGTTCTTTTAGACAACTGCAGCAGACAACTTTTGAAAATATTTTAACCCTTTCCCTCGTACAACAATTCTGCAGCAGACGACTTTGAACATATTTTGTCAAAACATGGGAAAATCTCTATAATTGAAACGATAACCTATGACTAAAAGTGGAAAACATTGTGACAAAAGGAGAAATTGCTTGTTTTGAGCAATTTCTTCTTATGTCACTATGTTTTCAAAAGGCTGTTTGCTGCAGAGGCGTCAGAAAGTGTCTATATGAGGGAAAGGGTTAACAAAACGGCAAATTACTAATGATGAACAACTAGTCATTTGGCTGCTGAAGGTATGTCATACAACGAATCTGTAGCAAACCACTTCTTAAACATCTGGACAAAAATATGATCAGCCTCAATAAATGGAAGTCTAAGCATGGAAAAGAGTTGAAAGCATTGTGTCAAAAAGGGAAATTTCTCCTTTTGTCACAATGTTTTCAAAAGTGTCTGCTGTAGAGGCGTCAGAAAGCGTCTACATGAGGGAAAGGGTTGAAGGCTGATGTCATAAAATGATATATTTTTTTATTTCAGGTGAAATAACCCGCCTGGTACAAGAGAAGGAAGGTGACCTAGAGAAATACGAACATTCCCGTGAAGAGTTACAGAAACGTCTCGCCCAACTTGAACGTGACATGCAAATGGCCCTCACCCAAGAGAAACAGGCTCACGAAGATGATGTAGATAGGATGAGCAGAGAAAAGGTAAAACATTTATCTCTAGATTTGTCAGATATTTTTGTACACTTTTGAAAACATTGTGATTAGAGGAAAAATTGCTCCTGAAGAGCAGAAACTTTTTGGAAACATTGTGGCAAAAGGAGAAATTCCTCATCATGAACAACTTTTCCTTTTGCCATAATGTTTTGAACTCTATATGTTAATAACACCTTCATTTGAGAGAACGTCCACATTTTTGAGTTGTAACTTGTTGTATATGTGAAATGCTTAATATATAATAAATATTGAATTGAATTGAATTGAAATATTGTACAATCGTTATTCACAGGATCGTCAGCGTAGCGAGATGGAGAACGATCGTGAGTCCATCCTTCATAAGAATGCCATGGAGAAGGAAGACATGCAGACCAGATACGCCAAACTGTCGGAGGAAATGGAGGACCAATTGTCCATGCTAACACGCGAACGTGACAACTCCCTGCTGATGGCTGAAAATGACAGGCAACAGGTAAGTCATATAAAAAAAAGATCCCTTTAATGCTTTCCCTCATATAGACACACTGTGACGCGTCTGCTGCAGACAGCTTTTTGAAAACATGGCGACAAAAGAGGAAATTGCTCAAAATGAGCATTTATCCTTTTGTCTCCATCTTTTCAACTCTGTTCATTTGAAGATTTATTCAATTATTGTAAATCTTCAAATGAACAATCACAATATAGAAGAAAGGCTTAGAATAGTAAGAAATGCTTATTTGACTTAACCCTTTCCCTCATATAGACGCTTTCTGACGCATCTGCAGCAGACGGCTTTTTGAAAACATAATGACAAAAGAAGAAATTGCAATGTTTTCCACTTTTAGTTATCCATTCAATTATGGAGATTTTCTATGTTTTGACAAAATATGTTCAAAGTCGTATGAGGGAAAGGGTTAACATTTGACCCATTCCCACATGCAACAAAACGGCAGCAGATGACTGAAAACAGTGAAAGCTTAAATATGTGAAATCACTTTTTAAAGTGAAAGGTGGTAGAGCATTAGCCTATCAAACCAAAGGTCCATAGTTTGAATCTCATGATGAGGGCGTTCTGCCTTTGTGATTTTTCCACACAAATGTCGCGAGTAGTGGTTAAGACTCCGGGAAGCAGTCATCTAATGTGATTAATATAAGCTGAAAGTTTGCTTTGCAATCCATGTAAAATAAAGAGTTTAAACAAAAATGAAAGAATACTTACTGAATAGAGTAAGATAACATTATGGCTAATGGAGTAATTGCTTATTATTTGCAATTTCTCCTTTTGCCTAAGTGATTTCAAAAGTCAACTTCTAAAGATGCATCAAATTATGTCTGTAAGTGGGAAAGGGTTCAAGGGGAGGCAAGTCTATGTTGGTGTACACAACATTATAAAACATAGTTGAGGTGTTGTAGTTATTGAGTGTTATTCTATAAACTTAAATATTTACATAAAGCCTTTCATATGAAAAGAATACCTATTTTAATCTTTCAACATAATACAAATTTGTATTTTGTGAATAGCATATAGATATCTTTAGAAAAATAATTTATACTTGCAATTCCTACTAAATTATGAAGATCAATTTCTCCTTTTGCCATAATGAATTTAAAAGTTGTACGCTGCAGAGGCGTCAAAATCTGTATGCAAGTGGAAGAAGGTAACAAATTAGATGAGTTAAGTTATTAAGAATAAAAATTATCTTTACAACTAAGTATGCTGATTTCATATAAACTAAATAGGTCAGTAAATTTATAGCTGCCAAGCACGCATATTATTCCAACACAGGTGTAAAATCGGCCATTATTATTTTAAGTATTGTCACAAGATATGTACCGGTAGTGTTTTTCGTTTCACCCTTCCCCACATACAACAAATATGCAGTAGATTATTTTGAAAGCATCTTTGGGATTTATTGAAATTATTATAAATGACACTATAAAATTATTTAACATAGATGAAAACACAGTTGCAAAAGGAAAAATTTCTCATCATGAGCAATTTCTCTTTTAGCCAAGCTGTTTTCAAAGCTCTCAGTTGCAGATGTTTTGTATAAAAGGTAATAGGTTGTATCATAGTATATGCCATGTACTTTCGTAATAGATAAAGTAAAGGTATGAATACAATGTATTAAAGCAGTGAAAGGCCCTGAGTAAGATTACCAAGGCTTATAGTTTGACTATGTGAGGCTAAAATGGAAACATTTTTAAGGCAGTGTTTTTTACGTTTACATAATGAGTTTTAAAATAAGGTAAATACCTTTTTTTTTCCCACAAATTGGCACTAATTTTCAAATGTTTGTCAAACTTTTGGCATTTTTTCAGGAATTTAATTGTCAACCTTTTTCCCTTCATACATTCTTTATTTTCATACAAACAACACACACAACTGAAATATTGATGAAATAAGAGGCAATTTAACATCAACATCTTCATAAAATATTATTATATTTCATTCTACCACTAAGTTCATGAATTTAGGTTTCTTAAAGTTTTTTCATACCTGTATTTTTTTTTTCAGAATTGAGATAATCATTCATATCTGAATTATGGACCAAGTTAATTATTTACCTGAAATGATGTTTTAGAGTTGTCTGTTATGAATATTTAAGAGGAAACAATGTGTAAGATAAAAAAAAAAGGAATGACAATTTTAATTCAGATTTATAGATGTTGTCTAAAAAGGGGAAATTGCTTGTTTTGAGCAATTTTTCCTTTTTCCACAATGTTTTCAAGGTATCATGTCTGTTGCGTAAGGCAATGGAAGTCATGTATATGATGAAAAGGGTTAACCCTTTCCCTCATACGACAATTCTGCAGCAGACGACTTTGAACATATTTGTCAAAAAAATAGAAAATCTCTATAATTGAATGGATAACCTATGACTAAAAGTAGAAAACATTGTGGCAAAAGGAGAAATTGCTCGTTTTGAGCAATTTCTTCTTTTTGTCACTATGTTTTCAAAAATCCGTCTGCTGCAGAGGCGTCAGAAAGCGTCTATATGAGAGAAAGGGTCAAGTAAGGTAATGAGATTGTGTTTCAACACAATACATGTATGACTATTATCTACAATCTTTTGGCTGGGATGGAATTTGTTTATTTTTAAATTCTAATTGATTTATTGTTTTGTTTTGTGGAAGTGTGCATGTTGTTTGTTGTACATAGTCTAGACATAAAACTGGATTTAGAATGGTTTCAAAGGAATTCTGTCTTGATATGGGAATCTTAAAATTGAGGAGATAAATAAAGCAATTAAGCAATTAAGCTACAAGGAATTTAATAAAACTTAAAACGAATGTTGTACTAAAATTGTCAATAGGAAGCAGATAACGAAAGCTTGTAAGCCATGTTTAAGAAAATACAGTCTGTAGATGTGACTTTGGCTCGACACAATAAAAGAATTGTTACTTTTGCTGATGACATGAACGACAAGGAGATTAGACAAGTATTACAGTATTGCTACAGGAAATCACCAACCTTGGGCTATTTGCAGTTTGCGTAGATTCAGATTACCCTGCACATCTGTACAGTCTAATCTGAATACATGTATGTCCATTGGTCAAGCAAACTTTCAAGAAACTTCTGACAATCATAGTAAATTGGGGACGGTTAGCATGAATAGCATAGGCAAACTTAAACACTTTCCCACATATAGACGTTTTCTGACGCCTTTGCAGCAGACGACTTTTGAAAACATTGTGGCAAAGGTGAAATTGCTTATGCCACAATGTTTTCAACTCTATTTAATAAATAAAATGTCATTAATGGATATCGTTCATATTATATTGCACAGATGTTTTCAAAGTCGTCTGCTGCAGATTTGTTGTATGTGGGGAAGGGTTAATATCCACTAGTCACAAATACCCTAAGGTTGGTTAGCTGTGATAACTAAGACCAAAAAAAATAATTATTGGTGGAAAAGATCCGACTCAAATAAACATTTTCTTGCGAAACTTTGTACTCTTGTTTCATCTTGTTTAGAAATTATTACTTCATCTTAAAATACAGAATAAATAAACACAAGATTTTTTACTACAGACAATTCATCTGTCAGAAATAAATGAAGCAAGCAAATAAAAACTCTTGAGTAAACATTTTGTATATTAGATAATCTAAAAGCACTGAATAAACAAACATTTATGTATACTGTTTATAATACAGACAATCTTACAACACAGATTAAAAAAAAATCAGTTTTATCTTAAAACACAGAATAAACAAGCATATAATGTTGATATTACAGACAATCTAAAAACACAGAATAAACCAAAATGTATGTTTATATTACAGACAATCTAACGACCAGATTAAACAAACATATAATGTTTATATCTAAAACCCAAATAAGCAAACTTATAATGTTTATACATGTATTACAGACAATCTCTTTGCTTGAGCAAGAGAAGAGCACTCTGATGGAGAAGAACAACAACTTGAACATGGAACTCGCCAGCTCCAATGTAGAGTACGAGCGACTGAAGCGCGAATCTCTTGCAAGGCAGGAACAAGACAGAAACAACGTCAATGGCCTCCAGTGTGAATTGAAGAATTTCAGATCCCAGTTTGAGCAAACATGGTATGTACTGTACAAGTTCAATTTTGGCAGAGGTTTTAATTTGCATGTTTATTATTATATTGTTTTCTATAAATTGTGGTATTCATTTCCTTAAGTTTAATGTTCTCCAAACTTTGATGCATCTGCAGCAGATTTCTTTAAACCAAGAAGTATGTTGCATTTTGTACATTTTCTCATATACAACAAATTTGCTGCATAAGTTAAATTAGAAACCATTTATCAATCTATCTTACCCTTCACAGTGAAGCCAACGCGAAAGAATGTAAGAACTTGAACATCCAGATCCGTGACCTTGACCGCCAGAGAGAGGCTGCAATGAAAGAGGTCTCTGAACTCAAAGTTCAACTCAAAATGGTAGAGGAGACCAGAGATAATATCCGCCGAGATCTCATCGAGGCCAACAGGAAAATCAGAGAAGGTAAGATTTGGTCCATCAATAACCGTTTTGGACACAGAAAGGATCTATAGTAGACAACTTTGATATAGGGGATATATAAGAAATCTTTCCAACTGAAATTTGTTTTGGAACGGTATAGAGAACATTGTTGAAAAAGAAGAAATGGCTAATTGTGAGCAATTTCTCCTGTTTCTTCAATATTTTCTTCAATTGTCTGCCGCATACACACCAAACTGTGTCTGTGTCTTGGACGGTTAACAAATATTTGGAGATATTTCAGGGTCAGGTGTCTGCTTCGTATACTATAGGACCTGAGTTTGAACCCAATGATGAGCAAGGCTCTGCTGTAATGATTTTTCTACACAAATTGCAAGAGTTCTGGTACAGTCATCAAAGTGGCCATTAGTCTAGTCCATAGATCAAATCTCAAGGTGTTACATTTAGCAGTTGACATTTAACCCTTCCCCACATATAACAAATATGCAGCAGACGACATTGAAAACATCTAGGCAATACTATAGGAAAGTCTTCTAGAAAAAATCCTCTATGATTATTGACTAGAATAGTAGACAGTGTGGCAAAAGGAAACATTTCTTGCTTTGAGCAATTTATCCATCAGTCGCAAAGTTTTAAAAAGTCGTCTGCTATAGCTGCATCAAAATGAGCCTGCGAGTGGGAAAGGGTTGAAAAAAGTCCCGTAAATTTGTAACTTTCAAAATTTATAATTTTAAATCCAAATTCTAGGTGATGAACAGAAGGACAACCTCAGGAAAGAGATGCTGGACCTGAAGCGAACCATTAATGACGAGGTCATGGAGAAGGAGTCCGTCCAGAAGACTGCCGAAGAACTCCGCACCATTGTCAAGAAGAACGAAGGAGACAAGATCGAACTGAGCAGAAACTTGACCGATACAAGACAGAGAGCTGCTGGTACGATATTTTAGCTTAGTATTGGATAAATTGCATAATTTGAAGATTGAGAAGGCTGCTTTAAATGTGTTTAAATGGTCATTTCCAACATACAGCAAATGTGCAGCAGACGATTGAAAATGTCTACTATAGAATATGGAAAATCTCTATAATGGTAGTTATGATTACTGGAAAAGTTTAACACATTGTGGCAAAGGGAGAAAAAATTTTGAGCAATTTTCCTTTGTCACAATGTCTTCAAAATCGTCTGCTGCAGATGCATTTAAATGCATTAAAAGTGGGAATGAGATAATTAAGGGCGATATAAGTTTGTTTTAATTGATGCTTGTACATTCATATTGCTTATGTCTTCGTTTGCCTTTAGCCTTTCATGTGTTACCCCTCTACAGGCGATGGCTATTTAAAACTGTATGGAAAAAGGAGGGACTGGTCATTGAAAGGATGTTTTCTTTATAACAGTTAAAACCAACTTTGATTTTTTGAAAAACATTGCTTGTTTGTTAAATAATAACATCAGATTTATTATATAACCTAATGGAAGATAGTGATGATTATTTTTTTTTTTTTCAGTTCTTGATGAACAAAAAGGCAGTATCACCAAGGAAGCTGGCGACCTAAGAGCCAGTCTAAGGGAAGTTGAGAAGGCACGTTTGGATGCCAGGCGTGAGCTCCAGGATCTGCGGCGTCAAGTCAAACAGTTGGATAGCGAGAGAAGCAAACTAGGACGTGAAGTCATTGACCTCCAGACCCGAGTGGCCAAGGATGAGGAGAAGGAAGATGAATCGAGACGCTGCCAATTTGACCTTAAACAGAAGGTAAAGGTCATTTTGAACAATTAGAGCTTTAGATGAAATGCGATGTTCTAAACTACTTATTTTACCCTTGAACCCTTTGATTTGGGTACTCAAAACAATTTCCTTGCTGAGATGATTCTTTTCAGGAGCCATAACATCTCGTTATAAGAAATAAGACAGATATTTTTGTATTAACCCCACTTTCCCACATATGACAAATCTGCAGCAGATGAATTTGAAAGCATCTAAGCAAAAAGATGGAAATATCTATAAATGAAGGTATAATTACTGAAAAGAATTGAAAACATTGTGGCAAAAGGAGAAATTGCTCATTTTGAGCAATTTCTCCTTTTGTCAGTGTTTTCAAAAGTGATCTGCTGCAGAGGCTTCAGAAAGTGTCTATATGTGGTAAAAAAGGGTTAAGACTTGTTTACTTATCACTACCTAGGCCTCTGAATCCAATCAATCATTTTGAAGTACAAAACCATTATTTAATACTAATTGGCCAATGATTGATGAATAAAAGGCATATTTTTTAGGTTAACCCTTTCCCACATTGATCTAGGATGCCTTTGCAGCAGACGACTTTAGAAATCATTGAAGCAAAGGGATAAAATTGTAAAATTTTCAGATTTGGTGTTTGTTGGACAGGGTTTATTGGCCAATGATTGATGAGCAAAAGGCAAACTGAGCAGTCAAAGGTCATACTAGACATTTGTGAAGTCAGTAGCCTTGACAATCATCTGTGCAGTCAGTAGCCTTGTCATTCATCTGTGCCGTCAGTAGCCTTGCCTTTCATCTGTGCCGTTGGTAGCCTTGTCATTTAGATGTAGGAGCTAATCCTTTTCTATTTTCCTTATCAATAGCTTATCACATTTATTTTCTCTTTGAACAGGTTGTTGAAGGTGAAGCGACTAGAGAGGTTCTCAGAAAGGAGCTCAACAATCTCCAGAGAAAGATGGCAGAACAACAAGACGAGTCCCGTCTGAAGGAGAAAGACTACCACATGGCCCTGGAGGACAGTCGCAGATCAGAGCGCAGACTTGAGGACCAGAGACACAACCTTGAAGTCCAACTGGACAACACCAATGTTGAGGCTGCCGAGTTAAAACTCAAGCTAAGTGGGTCTGACGGACGCGTGAACGCCCTTGAGGGACAACTTGCCAGATTGGAGGGAGTGAAGAGAGATATTGAATTCAAACTGAACAGTGTCGTTTCGAGCCTTAGAAGAACCATTGGGTTCAGACAGGAGATGCCAAGATCCCGAAGCCCGATTCGATCAAGAAGCCCAAGCCCGAAGAGATCCAGACCAACTTCCCCATCTAAAGGTTTGTGTAAACCGTTAAGCATTTAACCCTTGCCCACATACAACACATTTTCCTGTTTAGCTAACAGCTTTTGAAAATATTTTTACTACATTCTTCTTTACACTTAACCCTTTCCCTCATACGAAAATTCTGAAGCAGACGACTTTGAACATATTTTGTCAAAAAACAGAAAATCTCTATAATTGAATGGTTAACCTAAAAGTGGAAAACATTGTGGCAAAAGGAGAAATTGCACTATGTTTTCAAAATGTTTTCTGCTGCAGAGGCGTCAGAAAGCATCTATATGAGGGAAAGGGTTAAGAGACGTGTTTACCAAATAAGGAAATTTTTCCATGTAAATTAATGTCACTCTAATAAAAAAATACCTGGAGTTTGTGGCCCTTTTTGGCAGGGAATATGAATGGATAATTTGAGGAAAAATCAAATTTCACGGCCAGTAATCATTTAATATCTGACATTTTAATTCTAAATTTCTTAAATGTATCATAACTTGTGAGTAGAATGTCTAAACTATTATGAAATTTAGAATATTTCACAAATTTAGATTTTAGAGTAATTGTAACCTCCCTTTCTTTCAGGATTTGACAACACTTTTGCCACAACCACCGAGGGACGGGGTAGTCCTATCCCACGTACAGGCTCTCCAGAACGCACGGCCAGCCCATCCCGCTTGATGAGGTCCATGTCACCAACACGAGAATTCCATGTCTCAGCGGCCGATGTTGACCCAGAATCAGTGCGAATGGCCCTGAGGGACTTTGTCAACCAGCTTGCCAATGCTGAGAGAGAACGGGTATGTATCATTTTTAGCTCACATGTGCATAAATTTGAGAAAAATCTTGTTAACCCTTTCCCACATACAACAAATCTGCAGCAGACGACTTTGAACATATTTTGTTAACAAATAGAAAATCTCTATAATTGAATGGATGACCTATGACTAAAAGCGGAAAACATTGTGGCAAAAGGAGAAATTGCTCGTTTTGAGCAGTTTCTTCTTTTGTCACTATGTTTTCAAAAAGCATTTCTCCTTTTGCCACAATGTTTTCCACTTTTAGTCATAGCTAATCCATTCAATTAAAGAGATTTTCCATTTTTTGACAAAATGTGTACAAAGTCGTCTGCTGCAGAATTGTTGTATAAGGGAGAGGGTTAACATACTTCGAGACAGTTTCTTATGGTCAAGCATATAGATGGTGGATTATTGTTCTAGTATTTACATGTTCATGCATTAAAAGCAACTTTAATTGATTTAAATAATGTCTTCTCTTACAGGATGATGCCGTCTGCCAGATGAGAAACCTAGGTACCCAGTACAAGGAATTGGAAGAAGAAAGGGAGAGAACTGAAAACAGACTGGCCCAACTCCAGAAATCCATGTGTGATGTAGAGGAAGGTGAGTTATCTCCCTTTTCTAATTAACTAATAGTGTCACACATGTACAAAATATCCCTATATTATCTGATGTTAACCCTTTCCCACATGAAATAACTGCAGCATACAATTTCAAAAATATCTGGTAAGAACTATGAAAAACTTTTTGAAATGAAAGTCATTAAATAAAGTTGAAAACATTGTCGAAAAGTGAGAAATTTCTCATGTTTCCACAATGTTTTCAAAATTCATTGGATGCAGAGGCATCAGAAAGCGCCTGTACAAGAAAGGGTTAAATGGCCATTTTCACCTGAATCTGAGTTTCCCTGAAAAGAAAAACAGTTTTGTGTTTATGTCCACTTTTCTCTTAACCCTTTCCCTCATATAGACGCAGACTTCTTCTGACGCCTCTGCAGCAGACAGCTTTTTTAAAACATAGTGACAAAAGAAGAAATTGCTCAAGACAAGCTATTTCTCCTTCCGCCACAATGAACCACTTTTTGTCATGGGTTATCCATTCAATTATAGAGATTCTATTTTTTGACAAAATATGTTTAATGTCGTCTGCTTCAGAATTGTCGTATGAGGGAAAGATTTAAACTATGACTTTGAAACTGGAACATTTATTCATCACCATAAGATGACTGCATAATGCAGAATTACTAATATGGCAACTAAGAATTTTGGGTTAATTTTGCCATTTTGTTATTTCATAGATTTAATTGGATGTGGTCCTGTTTTCCTGCCTTTAAACAGTCTCCAAAATATATATAAGAAAAGACATGATGTAGGTCAAACCTAACCCGTTCCCTTTCATCTAGGCAAATGTATGGGAAAATCTCATATTGAGCAAATTCTCCTTTTGTCATAATGTTTTCGAAAAACGTCTGCTACAGAGGCATCAGAAAACGCTTGTAGGTGGGAAAGGATTAACCCTTTCCCTCATATAGACGCTTTCTGACGCCTGCAGCAGACAGCTTTTTGAAAACATAGTGACAAAAGAAGAAATTGCACAGAACGTGCAATTTCTCCTATTGCCACAATGTTTTCCACTTTAGGTCATAGGTTATCCATTCAATTATGGAGATATCTATGTTTTGACAATATAAGTCGTCTGCTGCAGAATTGTCGTATGAGGGAAAGGGTTAATAACTAATGTTAATAATATTAGATGAGATGATTCCTGTTTGCCCTCTATTCGTACAAGCATTTTTTGAGCCTCTGCAGAACTTCTATAGCTGTACTGAGGCGCGGGCTGATATGGATCATCACTAGTTGCCAAATTCTGCAGGTGTGTTTTCATGTGATGTAGCCTGTTTCCAATGTGGAACCCTTTCCTGCATATAGATGATTTTTGACGCTTCTGCAGCAGACAACTATTTAGTGGCAAAAGAAGATATTGCTTATAATGAGGAATTTCTCCATTCGTCACAGTTGTTGTATATCAAATGCAGAAACAATTTAATCGATCTACAGCAGACAACAATTGGAAACATTGTGGAATAAACAGAATAGCTTCAAAACAAGCAATTTTTCAACAACCTTATCAACTGTGTTAAATAATTACACTTTCTTTTATAGAGATTTCCCTTCTCTTTTTTTTTCAAAGTCATCTGCTACAGGTTAGTTGTAAAGGGGAAGGTGCTAATGATATTACCATAGGGGGTGTCATGCACTACCTGAAAGGGGTTGTTGACAAGTGAAGGAATACACATAGATTATTGGTGATCAAATAATATTGAAGATCACAATCATTTGTCATTCATGTGCCATTGATGGTGACAAATTACTCAACTTTTCTGCCATTGTTAACTTGTTATTGGAAAACAATTTCTAACAGATTGAATAAAGGTTAACCCTTTCCCACATACAATTAATCTGTAGCAGACGACTTTGAAATTATCAAGGTCAAAATATAGACAATCTCTATTAATGATAGTATTATTATTGAACAGAGTTGAAACCATTGTGGCAAATGGAGAAATTGCTCATCATGAGCCATCATGAGCAATTTCTCCTTTTGCTACAAGGATTTCAAACGTGTTCTGCTTCAGAGGCGTCAGAAAGTGTCTATATGTGGTAAAGGGTTAACCTTCTCTGGAAGTTATTCTTTCGGATATATTTTTTACCTTTTATTTTACTTAGTATTGGCCGTTTGCAATTACATGTAGTTCTGCTTACCCTTTCCTTCTTGCAGACGCATTTTGGCAAACTTGAAGCAAACAGCTTTTGAACACATTGTGGCAAAAGGAGAAATTGCTCATTGTGTTTTCAAGGTTGATTCAATAATAATACTTTCACTTACAATAGTTTTGCCTAAAAGTATTCAAAGTTGTCTGCTGTAGATATGTTTCAGGGACGTAGATACATCCATGATATGTTGTATGAAGGAAAAGGTTATAAATTGATTTCAGATATTATTGTAGGAGATTGTTATCCCCTTCACACATATAGACATCTGCAGTAGACGACTTTTGAAAACATTGTGACAAAAGGAGAAATTACTCATAATGAGCAACTGCATTTAAACTCTTAAGCTGGAATTAAGAAATGAGAAATGCAAAAGGAATTTTGTTTTGTTAGCTAAAACTTTTGAAGAGTTGTCAAAAGATATAATGGATGATATTATCTTAAATGTAGCTATAGTTTGTATGGTTGAAATGTAATGAAAGGAATGAAGTACTTATTTCTGCTATCAGGTTTTCTAATATAATACTTTTACATGGTTGCAATTTCATGTTGACAAGGTTAAATTAGATTGCTGTGTGCTCTTATTTCATTCATGTAAGAACTTGGTAAATAACTCTTTCCTGTATTCAGACGCTTTCTGATGCCTATGCAGCAGACAACTTTTGAAAACATTGTTGCAAAAGGAGCAATTGCTCAAAATGAGCAATTTCTCCTTTTGCTTCAATGTTTTTCTACTCTTTTTAATAAGTAATCTGCTTGAATAAAATGGAATTTTTAATTTTTCTCTTCAATTTGAATTTGAAAGAAGAGCATAATAGTAAGACAGATTCATAAGCATTTTCCAAATTTAACCCTTTCCTTCATATAGACTCTTTCTGATGCCTCTGCAGCAGACGAGTTTTGAAAACATTGTGACAAAAGTAGAAATTGCTGAAAATGAGCAATATCTCCTTTTGTCACAATGTTCTGAATTCTTTTCAGTAATTTAACCTATATTTATAAATCTTTTTCGTGTTTTTGCCATCTGCAGCAGATGATTTTGAAAACATAGTGACAAAAATCTGAAAAATCGCAATGAAAGATGGCTTAATTGTTAAATAAAGTTGAAAACATTGTGGCCAAAGGTGAAGGTGCTCATCATGAGCAAGTTCACCTTTGGCCATAATGTTTTCAAAAGTCTTCTGCTGCTATGGCGTCAAAAATGCGCCTGTAGGCGAGAAAGGGTTAATAGCCTGAAGTAACAAATTACAAGTCAGAAGGTCACTCAGTATACAGTCAGAAATGCAATGAGAAATCTGGGTTGGGGAAATCTTGGATGACAAGTTTGTACAGGATCCCCTCATTTATTTATGACCCCAAATTATCTGGTTGAAAGCTATTCACATTCTTTCTATGTAAACCCAGGAGGACTTGTTAATCTTTCTCTCTTTGACCCTCAATTCTTTACCACATATAACAAATCTGGGGCATTTTTCATGTTCTAAAATCCTTATTTGACATTCAAACCCGATGTTGTGGGTACTCAAAAGAAGCGTCTCAATGAGACATAGGATTTCGTTGAGTAATAAGAGAAATATTGTGGGGGAAAGACCTGTTCACTCCCTCTTATTTAGTCCTCTGATCTGCATCAGACAAGTGTTGAAATGTCAGTCAAAAATAAAGTCTCTTTAAAGATTAAATGATTATAGAGTTGAAAACATTGTGAAAAAATCTTTTGAGGAATCTGTACATTATGAGCAATTTCTCTCTTGGCTATAATGTTTTTCAAAGGCGGACTGCTGCCTACATTTGTATAGAATGAAACCAAACAACATTAAAAAACATTGACAAAGGAATATAGATTTTCTTTTCCGGTGAAGTATTCTATATCGAAAGATTACATGAAGTTGTTTTTTAAAAGTGGTTCGCAAAATTTGATACAGGTTGAATGTTTACTATAAATTGCAAAGGATCACTTTTGTAACTTTGCCAAGAATGACACAGAAGGCCCTACTATTGTAGCTTTAAATACAGGTCGAGTTAAGTTTTTGCTTATACATGTATGGGATAAAATTGTTTATTGAACATAGCGGATTTTATAGTGTATGTGGAATTGAATGAGCTGTTTATTAGGTCATTGTAGATGTTTTGTGTCTATAATTAGGGTGATTACAACCCTTTTTCATGAGATAACATTATCTCTTCGGTTAGCTTTCAGATTGTTCTGCAACTTTAAAACATAATTTTCCGAAATTGGTGCAGAATTGATCAAAAATATTCATTGAATACTCTTTCCTGGTTTATTCCAAATTAAACAAAATAATGTTTGATTTAAGTATGACGTTGTCTTATATTTTTTTTAAAACGAAGTAGTGCAAGTGTGACTATGTTAATATTAATGTTTTTTTTTTTGTCCATGAACCATAAAATTAAGTATATTACCAGCACTGCTCTAAACTAAAAGACAGTAGAGTCAGTTAGTGAACCCTTTCCTACATATGACAAATCTGTAGAAGACGACTTGAAAATGTCTACTCAAAAATATGGAAAATTTCAATAATTGGAGGTATAATTACTGAAAAAAGTTGAAAACCTTGGGGCAAAAGGAGAAATTACTTATTTTGAGCAATTTCTACTTTTGTCATGATGTTTTCTAAAGTCGTCGGCTGTAGCTATGTCAAAATGCGTCTGCAAGTGGGAAAGGGTTAAATTTTGATAGGTTTAGGTCTCTGGGGCCAATTAGGATCAGGGCTGGGTTTATTGCAAGGTTTGTGATATGAAAGTATACTGATATTGAAGGTTTCGTAGATATTAAAATGTTTCCTGTTTGTGTACAGGTGTGAAGTGCCATAAATACGTTCTGTCCATCGATGTTTACATGTTTACGACTCCGCTAATAGATAATGGGAGAAACTATCAGTGGTGTATTGATTTTCAACCCTGATTTTGGTCAGTGGTCCGCTTTAATTGGCTAGTTTTATGAGTGTCCAGTGTCAATTTTAGATTCTCTATTGTGAACTCTTTTCCTAGTGGAAGTGATAATGTAGTGTATTGGATGGAGATAGATTTTGAAATGGTGGGAAAAGGATATTAACCCTTTCCCTCATATAGACACTTTCTGATGCATCTGCAGCAGATGACATTTGAAACCTTTTGTGGCAAAAGGATAAATTGCTCATCATGAGGAATTTCTCCTTTTGCCACAATGTTTTCATAATTTTGCCTGGAGGTTTTGAAAGTTGTCTGCTGCAGAATAGTTGTATGTGGGTATTAAGGGTTTAGTTTCCATCAAGACTCAGGCCTTATATAATTAAGTTCACTACACCTATTGTGTTCTTAGTGACAAGGAGGTATTAGTGTTTGATCCTAAATTAGAAAACAAACATAAGGATGTGATTTATAACTGAAAATCCAACTATATATAAGCTCAAACCACTGCCAAAATATAGTGAAGAGACACAGGTTTTAGGAATGAAAAATATATGTGAAAATGAACAGCTATGATTTAAAATTAAAATGAGGCATATACACTATCAGTAACATTAAAGTAGTTAGTACATGTAGACACATAAATCTTTCTTGTGTTCTGAGATTGAGAAATTTCAAAAGATGGCATATCGGATATACATGCCTCTTCCTGAACCATACTCCAGAGTGTTAAAAGTAACAAACCAGGAGACAATTCCACCGTCTTTAAAATGTGCAATATATGAAATACAAAATGAACTGGATTATGGGATCGAGGAAGGTATGCTACATCAAATTTCATTGGTTAATTTTTGTATCAGCGTTTTTCGTTGGTTGCTTTAAATATTTTCAAGAAAAGTTTCTGAAGATTATTGATGAGGTGAACAAAGAAGCGATTTGAATACATTTTTATTTTTTAAAAATAACCAGCAATATATCCATAATTTCATTATCATACTTTGGAGATATAAAATAACTATCGCATTGAGTTGTTGAGGTGAAAAGTTTCTGAAATGTTATATTTATTAATCTTTATATTCAACAAAATTAATGAAACAATTCCCTTTAAGCTTTAACTTACATATTTACACAACCCTTTCCCAAAGGCAGATGCATTCGCAACAGACAAGTTTTGAAAACATTATCGCTAAACAGGAATTGCATATTATTAGCCATTTCTCCTTTTACCACTATTTATTTAACCTATTCAATAAACAGAAATTTTGAATGCTTTTGCCTGGATATTTTCAAAGTCATAGGCTGCAAATTTTGTTGTATGCGAGAAAGGGATAAATTTCTTTTATAGCAGGTTGTATTGGCAATTTGAGATGAATCTTATAGTTATTATCGCAATAAAGAGATAAAATCAATATGTGAGGGCAATGTTATCAATAATATTGGTACATAAAAATATTTTCAATGCAATTTCCATAAAGGAGGCATGAATAAATATGGTTATAGGTTAAAAACGTTATCTATTTGATAAAAATTGTTGGACTGATTACAGTCATTGTTCGATGAATAATACATGGAGCCATCTGGGTTAGACTGGTTCTGACCATCTGCTAGCATGGATAACATCATGGTGATTATGTCTGCCCATCATGTCGTACTGATTCTTTTAACCCTAACCACATTCAGCCCTTCAGACGCGTCTACAGCCCACAGTTTTTTGAAAACATTGTGACAAAAGGAAAAATTGCTCAAAATGAGCAATTTCTCCTTTCGACACAATGTTTTCAACTTTTTTCAGTATACATAGATACTTTCAATTATAGTGTTCTTCCATTTTTTTGCCTAGATGTTTTCAAAGTCGTCTGCTGGCAGTTTTAAGTATGTGGGAAAGGGGGGTTAATCCTAACCCACATGCAACAAATCTGCAGCAGAGGATTTTAAAAACATCTTGGCAAAAATAGGGAAAATATCTATGACTGAAGGTAGAATTATTTAGGTTAACCCTTTCCGATATGAGCCAAGCCCGGGTAGCTCAGTCGGTAGAGATGTGGGCTGTCAAACCAGGGGTTGTGAGTTCGAATCCCGGCTCGGCCAACTTTCTTTCTGACGATTGACAGAAGTCAATGCGACATGCGTCATTCGTCTTCCACCAATGGCCTAAATCTATGTGGAAAAGCAGCCAGTTGCTTGGGAAGTTTGTTGTGTGGAGAACTGGGAAAACCAGGAAATGCATGAATAGGTGAACTGGCCGCCTTGACATAACTGAGAAATTGTTAAAAACGGTGTTAAACCCCAATCAATCAATCAACCTTTCCCATATGAAGACATTTGCTGAATATGTGTAAAACCTTGCCTGATTGTGGAAATGGGTTAAGAAAATGAAATATAACCTGTTACTTCAATTCAACTCTGAGGTAGGGTTAAACACAATAGATCAGTGTTGTAATTGGTTAGACTTTGGATCAAATGACAGTTTTCTTATAAAGTGCAATGAACCAAAACATTCCACAATGTGGGCTTGAAAAAATATATATATAATTAAACATGCTTAGTTTGCAGAATAGCCAGTTTTATAACCCTTTCTATCCCTTAGAAGACTTCAGATTCCTAGAAGACGCATTTTGACGCACCTGCAGCAGACGACTTTTGAAAACATTTGGGCAAAAGAAGAAAAATGGCTCAAAACGAGCAATTTGTTCTTTTGCCACAATGTTTTCAACTCTCTTTAATAGTTACACTCATATTTTTTGAGATTGTTCACATTTTGAACAAGATGTTCTCAAAGTCATCTGCTGCAGATTTGCTGTATGTGGGAAAGGGATAAACAGTAAAATACATTCGGAAAAATGGTGGGGATAGGAGAAATTGCTTAAAACTATAAATTTCTCCTTATGAGTTTTCCCTACAATGTTTTCAAGTAAATATCAAAATCACTATTTTTCCTGATAACACAGTCAGATGTTTTTAAAAACGGATGACGCTAAGAATATATCCTTTTCCTAGAACATTAACTTATCCCTGATGCAAAACCTCTTTAGACTCCTCTGCAAAATGTTTTGATAGCCAATAACTCAAACATCAGGTAATGATTTGACAATTTATTCATGTGTATATCTTTTTTCATTTCAGATAAACGTGGTATTGATGGCCGACTTGCCAGCGCCCAGACTGCCCTCATGCTCCAGGAGGAGACAATCCGTCGTAACGAACGTGAAAGAAAGGCCATGGCCGACAAGATCAGTGGTCTGGAAAGAACTGTCGCTGCCAACGAATCTGAAAAGAGACAGACTCAGGTAGGTGCCATTGTAGAAATGCTGGAAATAAAATAAGGCCTTAACTCTTTCCCACATGTTGATGCTTTACAATTCCTCTGCAGCAGACGACTATTTCATCTTCTGCCACAATATTTTCAACTCTATTTAATAATTAATCTCTCATTAATGGAGATTTTTCACATGTTTGCCAAGATGTTTTCAAAGTCGTCTGCTGCAGGTTTGTTGTATGTGAGAAAGGGTTAATTCACTCAAACATACAGCAGACATACAGCAGACCCATATGAAAACATCATGGCACAACTATAAAAGATTTCTACAAAAGAAAGCATTATTATTCAATAGAAATGATTACAATTTCTCCATTTGCTACAATGTTATTAAATGTCGTCTGCTGTAGAAAGGTTTGCAGGTGGGAATGGGTCAATAATATTTACATAATACCATTAAATCATTTTCTCTTGTACCTTTAGTGAATAAACTGATCAACAATTTCTTCTTTTGCCACAATGACATATTTGGAATTCAATATCAATGTATAGGTTACAACACGTTCTTCATTTTTATTTTTTCAGGAGAGAATGAACAAGATGAGACAGACAGAGGGTCGACTTGAGGACGAGAAGAAGGGCCTGCGTAGTGGACTCGAGGATGCCGAGAACCGATACACCAAACTCGAGCTGATCCGAAGATCCACCGAGGGCGAGCTACAGAGGATGAAACTGGCTCTCACTGATAAGGACACCGAGAACCAGGTTGGTACCGATTTTATGATATCACCTGTCACTTTATCCCTTCATTTCCCACTTGCAACAACTCTGCAGCAGATAAATTTGAAAACATACCGGGAAAAATTTGGAGACTCCGTTTGAATGAAAGTTCAATAATTAAATAGAGTTGAAAGCATGGTGACAAAAGGAGAAATTTGCTCGTTTTGAGCAATTTCTTCTTTTGTCACCATGTTTTTAAAAAGTTGTCTGCTGCAGAGGTGTCTAAAGCATCTAAATGAGGGAAAGGGAAAATTATAACCTTCAAAGGCCAACAAGGAGGAGTATAAATGCCTTTGCCCCATTATATCTCTTTTACGCAATAAAACCCTATGTTGTGGGTTCTTAAGAAATTTGTCTCAATGAGACGATTCCTTTGAGTACCTGTAACAATGGGTTTGAAGGTCAACTATCGATTTTAGAACACAATACCATGATCGATTTCTCCTTTCGAAACCGGGTGTCCCGGGTTCGATCCCCAGTCGCGGCACTACAGTCATGATGGAGTGCTCTTGGGCAAGGCACATTTTCTAGCCTAGTACTGGTTTGTTTACCCAGGGATCATGAATAATTAAATTTAATTGCGCGCTAAATGACCTTAGCTGTCGATGCGCCATAAAACAATATACATTCATTCGATTTCTCCTTTTGCCACAATGTTTACTAGAGTCATCTACTGCAGATGTGTCAAAAGGGTTGAGATATGTCCTCGAAAATACTTATTTGGTGCTCAGGAATGTTTGGGATATTGTGAGAAAGGGTGGATCAGGAAATGCAGTGATATACAGTCGCACCTGTGCTTAAAGACCACCTTGGAGAGCAATTCCCTGTCTTTAGGGACCATACTATTAGGTTCCAAAATACCGATTTTCTGTATAAATAACCCTGTAATTAAAGACCACCTGTGAACAGAGAGCAGATTGTTCACTTCCAATGGGTGGTCTTTAAACACAGGTTTGACTGTACATTTAAATTAAAAACTGTTGAAAGCAGCATGATACAACATTCAAGCAGATACATTCTGATCTGGGCTATAGTCATCTTAACCCTTTACCACATACAGACGCTTTCTGATACCTCTGAAGCAGATAACTTCAATAATCATACTGTCATTTATAGAGATTTTCAATAATTTTTAAAGTGGTCTGTTGCAGATTTATTGTATGTGGGAAAGAGTTAGGACAGGGTATACAAAAATGGAAAAGATTTTTCAGTAAGATGAATGCAAAATAGGTACACATAAAGAGTTCCAATTTTCACTTTTCAATTTTGAATATGAAAAGGAAATTTGTATGTAATCTCTTAGATAAGCCCTATTCAATGGTATGATATCATTTATGATTTTAGTCTTGAAATTGTGTAGATCTATTCACTCACAGTCTTAACTCTTTCCCTTATACAAATGGCTTGTTATGAAGCTGAAGTAGAAGACTCTTCAAAACATAGTTTAAGAATAGTAACAATAGAGTGACAATATCTCCTTTTTACTTCAATGTTGTTTTTTGTTTTTTAATTTATATAAAATTATGTTTTAATTTCTTTGTTTCCTACCTATTTTCATGATATTTTGTGAATTTTAAGGTTTAAAACTATAATTAGGTCACATTTGCTTATGGCTGTATCTGTACAAATGAACTGATCGCTACCAGAAATATGCAGTTACTGTGAGAGTTAATAAGTTCCTACTAACAACAAATCTGCAGCTGACTTTAAACACAATTCAGCAAAAGAATAGCAAAAAATCTCTATTGATACTAACAGTAAAAGTATTGAAAAGAGTTGAAAACATTGTGGAAAAAGGAGAAATGGCTCACATTGAGAATTCACCTTTTGCAGCAATGTTTCCAAGGGTTATCTGCTGCTAAACCCATAAAATGTGTCTGCATGTGGGAAAGGGTTCAATCCTTAAAGTTGTTGAAAGAGTTCATTCAAAACAAATCCTTTCAAAAAAGTATTGAGTGGATATGACTAAATTAGTGTGACAATTTTGTGTTATAGTGGTTTGTTGACTTTCGGTTACAAAATGTGAAAATGGTTTCAAGTTGGATATTTAATAGCTCTGTTAATGAATTTATGGAATAATCTTTTTCTCCAGATTTCTAAATATGTGAGGTATACTTACCAGGACATGCTTATTTTAATGCAGTGGGGAAGATTTCTAAGAAAAACCGTACTGGATACATTTTATTCAAGAATTATAAAGCCAAATATTCCTAACATAACACAATATAGTCATATAAAGCAATTTTTTTTTATCAAAATTAACATACATTGACTTTGAATACATTTAGACAAAATTAGTTTTAGAAAATCTCTTTAAGGGTATGCTTGATTATTGAAAAGAGTTAAAAACATTGTAGCAAAAGGAGAAATTGCTCATTTTGAGCAATTTCTCCTTTTGTTACAACTTTTTCCTTCGATTTGTTCGCTCTCAGAGGCGTTTACATGATTCTACATATATGGAAAAGGGTAAATGAACAAAATACTGGGTTTTTTTAAAGAAAAAAAAAAACAATAATGCAGAGAGATAATGGATAGTGTATTCTGCAAAGTGTTTAGAGGTTCAAATGTGAAAATCAAATGTTATCAATTGTATGACAGATGATCAAACTTGACAATTAGTCATCTACTAGAAGGCAAGGTGTTCTATAAATATTGAATGAAGGTGCTGATTAACTTTTGGTGGTCTTTATCTGGCAATCAAGAGGTGTCGCCATGGTCACATGGTGGACAGTTATTGGTTAATTAATTAAATATTCATAGGTAGGCGGGGGCAGGGCTACTTAACAAAACAGAGAAGAATAATTATATAGGCATAGTACAAAAGTAGGTGGATCTATGGAATCGCCTGTGTCAGCAAAAATGGACCAGTACTGCTAGTGGCTTGCGCAGGAAGCGCGGTGATATCATATACCATAACTGACTATACCAACAAACAAATCCGTAGCAGATGGCTTAAAATCATCTGGGCAAAAATATGGAAACTATCTATGAATGAAAATCTTAATTATTAAATACATGTAGAAGAGATAAAAACCTTTTTTTGCTAAAGGAAAAAAAATTCAAACAAATTTATCAGAATAAGTAAAATGCATAAATATATGTCTGCATGTGGGATAGGGTTGCACATACATGATTGTATTTTCATGTACTGATAAGAATACAAACATAAATTCCAGTACTCAAAAGGTTAACCCTTTCCCACATAGAACAAATCTGCAGCAGATGACTTTGAAAACATCTTTTTAAAAATCTTCATTAATGACAGTTTAATTATTAAATTGAGTTGAAAATATTGTGGCAAATAGTGAAATTGCTCATCATGAGCAATTTCATGATGAACAATTTCACTATTGCCACAGTGCTTTCAAAAGTCATCAGCTGCAGAGGCATCAGAAAGCATCTTTATGAGGGATAGGGTTAATCATGCCAGATACCTGAGTACAGAAGATAATAAACCCCATGTGCTTTCAAAACCCTAAATCTTTCAGCTGTTTTTAATCAACCAAACTAAAAAATAAATACATTAAACAGTTATGTTTTACTCAAGTTAAAATATAAGCATAAGTAAAATTTTTCCAATAAGATTTTTATACACAGTTGAAAAAATGATTTGGGAAAAGCAGATATTCTTTATAATAAAAAAAGAAAGTCCCTTTCCTGTAATATTTCATAAGTAGCCTTCTAAGGCATTGATATGTCTTTATTGTCAAAAGAGTGAATATTTCTAAGGAAGAGCAAAGGGGCTATGGTAATTCAATCTGTCAGTCATGTCTGCTGCTAGCCATTGAGGTATGTGGATGCGTACCCTTTCTCTGATGCTAATGCAACATTAATAATAAGTTCTCTGTAGCGAGTGAGCTTTGAAAACAGTCTGAGAAAGAGAGATCACTTGTTTTGAGTAATCTGTCCTTTATTCCTATAATGTTTTCTATTCTATCTTATAAAATAGTACTCATGTATGACAAGATTCTCCATGCTTTTCCTCAAGTGTATATGAAGCAGACAACTCTTAATCCTTTCCCACATACATGTACAGCAAATCTGCAGTAGCTGACTTTTAACCCTATGCCACCCACACTTACAACAAATCTGCTGCAGACGATTTTGAAAACATATGCACATTTACTCATTTTGCCATAATGTTTACAAAAGTCAACTGCTGCATAATGCATCAAAATGTGTCTGCATGTGGGAAAGGGTGTACCCTTTCCCTCATACGACAATTCTGCAGCAGACGACTTTGAACGTATTTTGTCAAAACATAGAAAATCTCCACAATTGAATGGATAACCTATGACAAAAAGTGGAAAACATTGTGGCAAAAGGAGAAATTGCACGGTTTGTGCAATTTCTACTTTTGTTACTATGTTTTCAAAAATCCGTCTGCTGCAGAGGCGTCAGAAAGCGTCTATATGAGGGAAAGGGTTAATAAGAAAATTAAAATACCACAAGACTGACAATATGGTAGGGATGAATAATTAATCACAGGAATTACCTGTGATTCTGGGTAACTTCTGTAGTGATCTTTAGATTTGGAGGGGATTTGAGTGTATACAGTTATCTCTGCTCCACAGAACTAACTCTTGGTGCTTTGAAAACTTCTGTGCGAAAACTGGAGTGTGCCACATATTATTGAAGTGTTAAACATGTAACATAAAACAAGTTTTTATATAATGGGAAAAATATCAAAAGTGTGAAAAATACTTGGGCCATCTGTGGGAAACCAGGGGCAGTGTGAATCATTGGTGTTTTTATGTAATGATGTTGAGGCAAAAAAGGTGATTACATTATTATAGGTGATAATTTGTAAATTGAGGGTCTATGTGTATTGCGGAGGTAGCTGTCTGTAGTTATGAATGGTTTGGTCTTTGTTGATGGCATTCAGTTTGTTTGTCTGATTAGTTTATGGTAGTAGGATGATGATGGTTAATCATTTCTCTGGAATTGTTCTATTGGTGTGTACACATGTACATTAGATACAGTGTGTTTGTGTTGTGTATCTAACTGATAAGCCATGAAGCTGTGGAACTTTATACTGTGATACACACATGGATAATATCTGTGATGATAGGTTATTTTGAAAGCCACACATGTAGTTTGCGCGATGAACAAATTCAAATGATGTGTAGATAGATTGTTGACCTTTTTCTGTGTTAAGTCTGTCTGTTATATCTGTAACATATAGCTTGACCCTGATATGTTGTGTTGAATTATGTGAAAGGGTTGAATATATTTTTTGAGATTCAAAGTTCAATGATCTTTGTAAGATTTGTTGTTTAAAAGTGGTTTAGTTAGAGATCATTGACATTTTTAAATCTGCTTTCTAAAACATGGCTACCTTGATCGAGTACAGACGTCATGACTACCATAATGATTTCTCTCAATTTAATGGTCAGTCAGCCAATCAATCTGATGGCCAGTATCTCAATCAAACATTTCACCAAAGTCAATCGGAAACCATAAGGCAGAATGGAAAACCACAGGCACTGATGCCAGACAGTGACTCACCATCAGATAGAGAAAGCAGGTTATCGTTGCGACAACATGAAGACAGCAGAGATATCATTGGAAAAGGGGGACAAAGCAGATTGATTACCAATGAGATTGAAAATGGCCAACATGGTGTATCCAGAAATGAAGTGGTCAAAAATGGAAATAGTTTGGGCTATCAATTACATAGAACAGACAGAGATTTAAGCCAACAGACTGGTTTAAGTGGAGGTGAACCAGTCAATGGACAGAGACTGGTGTCTCCCTCACAGAGACAGGACAGAGTTGACAGTCCACATTCCTTTTTCAATGATGAACCAGTCAAAGATATAGACAGCAATCATTTTCAGGAGCCAAAAGGAAATCAAATGATTTACCGGTACTTGAATTACATGCCACCAGAGAATGGATTTGAGACTTCACATGAAAGAGGCAAGCAGAGGACAAACAGATGTGACAGTAGAGAAACCTGGTTTAGTTTCAATGATAGCACTAAAGCTGGCATAGAAAACCCCAGTACAAAAAGATTTAATCCTCATAATGATGGTGATATAAATGATTATCTATTTGATAAAGCTAACCATGAATTTAAAGGCAATAAATCAGAAGAGATTGCTAATAACGGTTCCCATAATGGTATACTGGGGACAAGTCTGAGAAGGTCAAATTCCATGGCTGGTTCCCATGTTGAGGTCAGACAAAACACTTTTAAAAGTCCAGTCTTTGTGACTGAGTACAAGTCAGACCAAAGTGCAGTCAAATATCATAGAGAGGGTAGATCACATAGTTCAAAATTAAGAGAGAGTGATAGCTACTTAGATGGTCAGAAAAATATTGTGTGTGATCCTGTAAATACCTTGGTTTCTTACAAAGGTCAAAATCACTCTGTTGCTCATGGATGGTCAAAAGTAGTCCCCGGAAAATATGTTGGTTTAGAAAGCAAAGAATTCTATATTGATAAAGTACCACATGAATATTGTTATAGTAGCCATTGTTTTGCTGAAGGTCATAGAGATACATGTCAAGGTCATCAACCACATGACCTTTCTGGATTTACTACATGTTATGAGAGAAAGCGAGATGTAGGTAGCTATGATGGTAGTACATATACTTCTATGGATGAGATTATGAAACATAAGTTAGAGTCTGTATCAGATGAGAGACATGCTATACCATCAGGACTTAGTAATGATGTTAGTAATTCATCTAGACTAGATTTTGATAATCCTAAACTTATTGGTGACCATTCATTTAGAGGTAGTAGTAATCAGAAAATATGTTCAGTGCATAATGGTGAAATGATAAATGATTCAGGGGTAGATATCAGTCATAACACCAATGATTCACACCTGTTTGACAATTTTAGTTCCAAGTTACCACACAAATCTAAAATGAAAGACAATAGCAGTCATAAAAACAAGAGTTCCCACGGAAATGTAACTGTAACTGAACAGAGACAATCAATGGAGGCAATGAGATTACATTCAGAAATGAATTCAAGGAGAAGAAGGCGGAGTGGTAGTGTAAGATCAATTGTTGTAAAGGATGAAGGTTATGTTCAAGGTCAGCTGGTAGAGAATAGAACAGGTGAAGACGAGGTTAAGTATAATAGAAAACAGGGAAAAAGACATTCAATAGCATCTGTTCAGTCCGACTTCAGTGAATACAGAAAAACATTAACACATGCATATCCCCATCAGTATGATACAATCCAGTGTAAGAAAGATGGCATTAACTTTGCTGATAATAGACTTGAGTATAATGATCTTCAGAAAAATGGTAGATCTGGTAGAGAGAGGAAAAATAATTATAATGGTGCTAAACAACATGATTCTCTCCTAAATGAATCCCTTGGCTTTGAAGCTCCAGTGCCTCTAAGAAATCGGAGGTCAGAAGTGATACAAGATCACGCCAACATTGATGCAAGGTGTCATGAGAAGGACACATCCACTAAATATAATAACAGAAAAGATGGGCTATTCGAATATGATGATCTGTTATTAAGAACCGTGGAAGGTGGTAATGATGAACATAAACATTTAGTAAATGGTGTCTATGACCGCCGAGCATTTGATCAAGGACAGAATAATGAACACATGGTTTACACTGTATTGGAATCAAATGGTGCTCAAAGAAATAATAGATTGTCAAACCGTAAACTAAAATCTGACTCTATTGGTCAAATCAGTGGCAAAGATATATTAATCACACAGGTTCCAAAAGAAGAACATGTAGTTAACGTACATGATGGGGTAAATGGGAATGAAGGTGCTACTGAGTTTGGTTCACTGGATATCATGTTTAAACATGTCAGTAAAGATAATTTTAAAATGGTGCTCGTAAATGATGAACTCAAAAAGTTGAAAAGGGATGACAAGAATGTAGTTATAACTGAAAATACGGTCTGTACAAGACAAGTTGATAGTAGAAAGATTCTAGATGAACCTGAACATGAACAGAGAATAAGTCATCTCGAAAGTAAAGAATTGGTAAGCTAACATGTCAGTTACATTCAATTTCATCCTTAACCTATTCCCAATAGCATTTAGACACATTTTGAAAACATTGTGGAAATAGGAAAAACTGCTCATTATGAGATTTTTCCATATTTTTGCTTAGATGTTTTCAAAGTTGTCTACTGCAAATTTGTTGTTATGGGGGAAAGGTTCAAGATTTAACTTAACCTTGTAACACTTTGTAGGTAAACAAATGTCCTATACTAAATGTAAACAAATTTCCTTAACTAAAGGTAGCCAAATGTACTTGACTAAAGGTAAACAAATGTCCTTTACTAAAGGTAAACAAATGTCCTTTACTAAAGGTAAATAAATATCCTTTACTAAAGATAAACAAATGTCTTTGACTAAAAGGTAAACAAATGTCATTGACTAAAGGTAAACAAATGTCCTTGACTAAAGGTAGCATGTTTCTTTGTGTGTTTCAGGTCCTTCAAGACCGTGTTGAATCCCTGACCAAACAGATCCAGGAGCTCGACAGCAAGGCCACATCCCTCCAACTTACCATCGATCGATTGAGTTCAGCTCTCAGTAGGACTGAAGATGAGGAGAGACAACAGAAGGATAAGGTAATATCCTAATTATTCATCCCTTTCCATGAAAAAGTTGTTTGTCTAAAGAATATAGATTGTTATGATAAGCAATTTCTACTTTTATCATAAAACAATTCCTCCTTTTGCTATAATGATTTCCACTATTTTCAATAATTCCATTTTCATTTATAGCAATTTTTAACGAATTATTTGTTCTCAAAAAATAATACAGTTAACGCGATCGTGTTTGTTTGCTGATGTCACGGTTAAACTACACTTCCGCTTAGAATACACATTCGCTGCACCTAAATAGTCCTAGTATTTTTTCGATATTAAAATGACTTCTACGTGTTATTTCAATACAGTGAAGTCATAATTATACTATCGAATCATCATAGATAATCAATTTTCTAGAAAATATCAAATTAACAGTACGCGCATATATATTTCATTTGTCGGCAGGTACGTATAAGGCACGAGTATGAATTTTAGTCGTATGCCCATTCACTAGAAGTCGACCCCACGCTGTATAGAACAATGTTAATCTCACAAATATGCCACCACGCAGAGCTCAGTGAAATAGTCAGTGTGTATTTTAAACGCTCGCATCGCCATTGTTTCTCCTTTTTCCAACATGATAAAGATGATCAAAGGGGCTTTCTAATTATAGATCATGGTTTACATAGGCGCGCATTCAGTTAGCTATATATATATATACGAAAGTAACGCTCTAACGCTGTATCAAAGTACCGTGGTGTAATGGAGAGCGTGTAGAACTACTAATCATGGACGCGAGTTCGAGTCCCAATAGGAACTGTTCTTTTTTTTTTTTTTAATTCTTATTTTATGCGATTTGTTAAACATTATAGATTTATAATAATTAATTCACTCACATGAAACATAGTTATAATATAAGCCGAAATCCTGGATCCGCCCCTGGTGACGAAAACAAATCGAACTAACAATGTAAATCTCACAAATATGCCATGGGTGTTTTGACAGACTTTACGCAGAGCTCAGTGAAAGAGTTAGTGTGCATGTTAAACGCTCGCATCGCCGTTGAAATGCTACATTTACTAAAACTGTCAACTGATAAAAAAAATCTCTGGACAAAAATATTAATAATAATAAAATAGACTAAATTGTGCAATAGCATGATCAATTGCATTCATAAATTAGATTTTACAATACATGTTCAAAATAATTCGTTACAAGTACTTTCAGTACTTTGATTAATATTTGTCCTTGGATATTTAAAAAGTCATCTGCTGTAGATTTGTTTTTATGTTGTAAAGGATTAAAGCAGATGACCTTAACCATATCAGGTAAAGAGGCAAGTGAAATCATCTGACCCATTACACCCATTACAAGCTTGCCCATTGATTAGTACAACTTTAAAATAAAAAGACCAAAAAATGTAGACAAATAAAAAGTAATACATTGTAAAATCTAGAAAAAACATGAGAAGAAAGCCTGCTGTGACATTATTTTCAAAAGATGATTCTTGTCAGAGAAATTTCTTTGACAGATATAAAATGCCTTCCTTGGGTTACATGCATTTCAGTTTTGATACTTATGCATCTGCATGTGAGAACAGCTTAATGACATATGTTTATACTTTACTCATAGGTCCACATGCTTAGCACCTCCTTGTCTGACAATGCCGCCTCCATTGCTGAACTTGAAGAGCGCATCACACAATTACAGAGGGCACTCACAAGTAGCGAACATGATCGCCGAATCCTTCAGGAACGTCTAGACACAACCAGGTATGAACATTGCAATCTCTATAGAACAAGATCAGCGGAAGTGGAGGTTGTTGTTTCTGTATATGTTCATTTGTATACAAAAATATATGATAAGGCTAAATCTGTGCATTTGGAGGAGTCTGTAGCCAAGTCAGGGATTGTCAGTTGTTATAGATTCATATGTCGCTTTCAACAACTTTTTCAGTTATATCACGGCAATTCCTGGGTAAGTTACCTGTACTACTGGTCCATTTATCCTGATACCAACAGGTCAGTCATAATGCTAACATGCAACCCTTAGGAGGGCAGCCATTACTACTATTTTTAAAGTCTTTGGTATGGCCCAGCTTGGGATCGAAGCCGGTCTACAACTACACCACTGAGGGGGTCAGCCAATTCAAGGAATAATGAGATAAAAATGTTGAGCCTAGCAGCGCAAAGTGTATATATTGGTCAGGATGGCATGGGTATGTCGGCTGACCTTGCTCTATACTGGCACAGGCCTCATAAAAATTCCAGCAGTCAAGGGGTTAAAGAGGGTGCTGCTTTGAGAGGTTATACTGAGTTTCAATTAAAACTTTGTGTACATCCCCATTGATGGTCAGTATATGGATAAAGCATTTGTTCAAAGACTTGATTTCCATATAGTTCATACAAAATTCATATAAAATGTTAGTATTGAAACAGTATCTGTTAGTCCACAATGTTTTCCAAAGTCATCTGCTGTAATTTTGCTCGAATATAAAATAAATAAGTTTAAACCAACTGAAATATCTTATTTACAGACAAGCTTTGAATGAGGCTAAGAAACAGAACCACAACCTGATTGAGCGTGCACAGGACCTGCAAACCGAGCTTGGTGATGCTGAGGTACGACGTGGCGAACTCGACGGTCAGGTCAGGCAGGGACATGCTGTAAGTACCTTTTGGATGAATAATTAACCTTTACCCACATGCAGACACATTTTGATGGATAAGCAGAGGTTGACTTAAGAGAAGACTTGGAAAATGAGAAATTGATCATCATGGGACATTTTCCCTTTTTGAAACAATGTTTTCAACTGTAATCAATAAGAAAACATTCATTTTTACAGATATTTCATGATTTCAAAATTGTCTGATGCAGATTTGTTATATGTTGGAAAGGATTACAGCAAGTGATTAGTATAAAGTCATACTGTCCTTTTCCTAGGTGAAGGGCCTTTCCATGCATCTGTAACAAAAAACTTGTGTTAACTGATGTGGGACATACGAAATTTCTTCTGCTCTCTTACCCAATTTGACATGGCACCTTGTGTCCATGTTGTAGTGGTTTGATTGCCTTTAGAGCATGATATAAATGTGATATAAATAAAAATTCTGTTGAATTTGGCGTAAAAACATCATTCAAACAAACATGACATGTCATATATTTATGTTACAGGTGTTGGTCCAGAAACAAGAACAGGAGGAAGAGTTGGGCATGCGGGTTCAGAAAATGAACAATGAGAGGACGAGCCTCCAGGAACGCGTCCAGGCCTTGCAGAGGGCGCTGGCCACTCTCGAAACGGAGAAACGTGAAATGGAGAGAGATCAGAACAGACTGGAGAAAGACAAGACAGCACTACAGAAGACTTTGGATCGAGTAAGTCAATAGAAGGGGACATGTTATATATATTCTACAGCCTTGATAGCAATGAATTATTCCAGATGTTAAACATTATCATTACCCTTCCCACCAGTCCTGCAGATGCATTTTTATTAAACAGCAGACCATTTTGAAAACATTTTCTCCTTCTTCCAGAATGATTCAGATCCCTTCAAAAATCATACTTTAATTTGTAGATATTTTTCCTGGGTTTGCCTTGATGTTTTTATAGACATCTGCTGCAGATTTGTTGTTATTCAATATTTTTGATTGGTTAATAGAAATTATTGTATATTGCAATTGATAACGTTCTTTTTATTTAGAATTTGTAATCATTACATTTCTAATAGTACGTTCTGAATTAAATAATAAATGCCAGAAGATAATTTTACATTCTTTCTTCCGTAGGTTGAGCGTGAGAAGATGCGATCAGAGGAGATTGCCAGTAAATCTGTAATGGACAGGACGAGTTTGGACCACAGTTTGAACAAAGTGGAAGAGGACAACCATGATCTGGCCATCAAGGTTCAGAATCTACAGGCACAACTGGCTGAGGCTGAACAACAACACGCCCAAAGGTGAGGAGAAATTAGAAATTTATAGTTTAATGACAACACATGCCTAACATCCCTATCTGGCCTGTAGAAGTAGTGAAAACCTTCTTAATTCTTTCCTTACTACAGGGGCGTATTGACGCATTCACAGCAGACAATATTTGAAAACATTGTAGCAAAATGAGAAATTGCTAATCATGAGAATTTTAGCTTTTTGCCACAATGTTTTCAACTATATGCAACGATTCTACTTTCATTTATCAAGATTATCCATATTTTATTCTAGAAGAGATCCAAGCCGCCTGCTACAGATTTGTTTCATGTGAAATCTTTACAACACACATCAAAACTGCGGTAGACGACTTTGAAAGCTTCTTTACAGAAATTTAGATAAATGAAACTTGAATTAATGAATTGAGTTGAAAACATTGTGGCAAACGATAAGATAAACCATTTCACTCAACTTCTTCCCATAGCATGATGATGTTAAAAGTCCTGATGGTAGTGCATCAGAAGATCTCAAACATCTGTATTAGGTAGAGAGTTAGATATAATGCTTTTGCATGGCGTTCAACAAATAATTGGAGGATTTTTTTAACCCTTTTGCACATACAGAAAATCTGCAGCAGACGACTTTGAAAACATCTTGGTAAAACTATATAAAATCTCTAAAAAGGTCAGTGTAATTATTAAATAGAGTTATAAACATTGTGGCAAAAGATGAAATTGCTCATCATGAGCAATTTCAACTTTTGCCACAATGTTTTCAAAAAGACTTCAGCTGCAGAAGCATCAGAAAGTGTCTGTATATGGAAAAGGGTAAATAAAGGGCTTTTGTGAGAACCTGTGGATGCTGTCTCTACATGCCAAAATGATAATTACATGTAGTAAATGTATATATCACTTATCCAAACACAACAAATTTGCAGCAGACGATTTTGAAACATTAATAAAAAAGTAATGAAAATCTTTATGAATGGAAATATAATTATTGAGAAGATTTGGAAAACATTGTGACAGAAGGAGAAATTGCATGTAATTGTTTTGAAAAGTCGTCTGCTACAAATGCTTCAAAATGCGTCTGCAGGTTGGAAAGGGATATCTTATGAAGCATGTTTAGAGGTAAAGGCAAAATACAAACTCCACTTTTAGTCAGCATAGTAAGAAGTTCTCTTTGGACTCTTTAACCCTTTCCCACCCGTTGACCCAATTTGCCATATTTTCAGCAGACGACATTTGAAAATATTGTGGCGAGAGGGAGCAATTGTTCCTTTTGTCACAATGTTTTCAACTGTTTTTAAAAATCAGGCTTCCATTTAACAAAGATATTATCATATTTTTGAAGATAGCTTTTTAAAATGCTCTGCTGCAAATATGTTGTCTATGGGAAGAGGTTCAGTCTGTTTCTCTGTTTAATAAACTTAGCTTACTATTAGATATCCTCTAATATTTAAATTTTTCAAACTCCCTTCCAATGTTCCATTGTGATATTTCTTTGTTAAGTGCTTTTATATATGACTTTAAATTCCTTATGTAGCGTTAACGACCTGGAAAAGAAGCATTTTACTAGGTATCTGTGTGTTTTAATCCTTGAACTGTATCTCTAAATATGTGTATTTAATACACTGGCAGTACTTTCTTGATATATTCTTACCACCATTTCCTACATACACCAAATCTGCATCAGGCAACTTTTGAAAACATCCCGGCAAACATCTCTATAAATGAAAGTATAATTACTGAATGGAGTTGAACATATTGTGGTAAAAATTAGGAAATAGCTCATGATGAGCATTTTCTTCAGAAAATATATCAAAATGGATCATTTGATTATATGTCTTGGTAAAACAATTTTATAAGTCAACTTTCTGAGAAGGAATTCCTGAATACTTTTCCAATCAGCTCTTATGCTTTTTTATACCCTCTCGATTTACGTTGAAAACGTTGTGCAAAAATGATGTGAAATCTGCGATTATGAATAACAAGAGTGTTTGAAGAGACACATGTGTCCACTTATCAGTAAATTAACCCTTTCCCACATACAATAAATCTGCAGCAGATGACATTTAAAACATATTGGCAACATTATAGGAAATCTCTGTAAATGAGGGTACAATTACTGAAAAAAGTTGAAATCATTGTGGCAAAAGGAGAAATTGCTTGTTTTGAGCAATTTATCCTTTTGTCACAATGTTTTCAAAAGTCGTCTGCTGCAGAGGCGTCAGAAAGTGTCTATATCAGGAAAAGGGTTAAAGCATGATGAATAAAGGGACAGGGGATGTAAAAGTGATCCATACTGAATGTATCTCCCTGCCATGGTAATCCGCGCAAAGAACGTAGTTCAAAACAGTTGCAGTATTAACATGGTGGACACAATACAATATTCTCGTAAGAAAACAGTGTCTTTAAAGTATTCTTTGTCAAATTAAGTTTAGAGATGCACTTTATGGAGATAGTTATTAACTTTCCAGAGTTGGGTTGTTTATATTACAGAAAATACATCAAACTGAGAAAAATTTATATTGTCATACTAAACTGCTCATTCAAATTACTACATAATTATGTTTTGTCAAACGGAGATTTAATTGGTTATTGAAAGGAGCAATTTTTCCGTTTTCCAGAAAAAGAATCAACATTCTGGTAGCAATAGAACCCTTTCCCACATAAAACAAAGCTGCAGTAGACAACATAGTAAACATTTAAGCAAAATATGGAAAATCTATTAAAAGAAATAAATAGTATATTTGTTTTTAGCAAAGTTCAAAACATTGTGGCAAAAAGAGTAATAATTGAATTCTACTTTTGACACTAATATTTTTGATAGCTGTCTGCCGCAGATGTGTCAAAAGTTGTCTGCATGAGGTAAAGGGTTGAATTGGAGACCTTTCACATAAATAAATATATTTCTCTAGGTTGATGTGTTTGTGATATAATATTTTAGATTTTGGTGGGACAGTTTTCGTGACGCCCAGACGCTTATTCAACAGTTGTTAGGGTACTCTTTTGTGTCCATAGTGATTTCAATAGCAACTTTTAAATGTACTTATCTGATAAATATGATGGGGGAGATGGGGTGGGGGTTTGCCCTTTCCCTCATATAGACGCCTCTGCAGCAGACAGCTTTTTGAAAACATAGTGACAAAAGAAGAAACAAGCAATTTCTCCTTTTGCCACAATGTTTTCCACTTTTAGTCACAGGCTATCCATTCAATTATAGAGATTTTCTATTTTTTTTTTACAAATTATGTTCAAAGTCGTCTGCTGCAAAATTGTCGTATGAGGGAAAGGGTTAAACAAATTACATTTATACCTTTTCTCTCATAAATATGTTTTCTATGCTTCAAGATTGTCTTTAAGATGATATCACTTCTTGAGTTGTCTGCTCTAAGAAAAAGTACTCCTTTTAACCCTTTCACACATACAGCAAAACCCCGCAGCAGACGACTTTGAAAATGTCTACTCAAAAATATGGAAAATCTCTATAATTGTACGTATAATTACTGCAAAAAGTTGAAAACATTGTGGCAAAAGGAGAAATTGCTTATTTTGAGCAATTTCTTTTTTTGTCATGATGTTTTCAATAGTGGTCAGCTGCAGATCGTCAAAATGTGTCTACAGGTGGGAAAAGGTTAACAATGTTTTTACCAGTTGTCTGCTGCTGAAGATGTTAGAAGTTGTCTTGTATTGGGCAAAGACTTAAATAAAGAAATGAAAATTTATTTTGAGGAGCGAAGGTATAATTTGAGCATTACCCACAATGATTTTTGAATGTTATTGCTATCAAGTGATGTATTGATCATTGTAACCCTTTTCCCTCATCTAGACGCTTTCTGACGGCTCTACAGCAGAGGACTTTTTTGAAAACATTGTAGCCAAAGGAGAAATTGCTCATGATGAGCAATTTCTCCTTTTGCCACAATGTTTTCAACTCTATTCAATTGTAATACTTTTATTTATGGAAGGTTTTCTTATTGTTGCCAAGATACTTTCAAAGTCTGCTGATGCAGATTTACTGGATGTGGGAAAGGGTTAAATCTGGATTATAGAAAACCATGTTTAAATATTTTTGGCATTTGAACATTCACCATGGTGGGCCTTGACAAATTTCATTTCATTTCATTTTTCAAACAAAAATCTTTACCTGTTGTTCTTTTCGTTTGTGATTTCCATACATTTTTTTCCGGTATATATTAGCTTTTTAAGTAGAATATTTAACTTTGTAGTAAAGAATAAATATCTATGACCCTGATAGAAGGCAAACACACTTTGTGTAAACTTATATCAGAGTGTACAAACATTCTTTTTCAGCAGGTAAAGACAATCATTTTCTTCACTTATTTTTAACCCTTTCCCACATACAGCCAATCTGCAGCGGACGGCTTTGAAAACATATTGACCAAAACATGACAAAAACATGAACAAACTCCTTAAATGAGAGCTATATTATTAAATAGAGTTGAAAACATTGTGACTAAAGCTGAAATTGCTCATTTTGAGCAATTTCGGCTTTATTCACAATGTTTACAAAAGTCGGCATCAGAAAGCGTCTGTATGTATAAAGGGTTAATAGTCATCATTTTTCATCTTCACACATAAAACATCTGTTTACATGATTGTTTGTTTTTTTGGTCATTTTTATTCATAATGCATTACCTAACCCTTTCCCACATACAGACACATTTTGACCATCTGCAGCAGACAAGTTTTGAAAGCAATGTTGCTAGAGTAGAAACTGCCCAATTTCTCCTTCTGTCAAAATGTTTTCAACTTTATTCAATATACTTTCACTTATAATACATGTATCGAGATTTTTCACAGTTTTGTCTCAATGTTTTCAAAGTTGTCTGCTTTGATTTGTTGTATGTTGTAAAGAGTTATTGGTAATCATTCCACTCCCAGTCCATTCCCTGCTAAGAAATATGTTGTCAATGTATTTAGGACAAAGGAAATGATAAGGAAAAGATGTAAACAGACAAAAAATATGAAAACAGTTCAATTAATGAGTTAAAATAAATGAAAAGAAATGACGTCTGGGCCTCACGATTTGTTGAATTTAAACTTTGATACATTTTCTAGCAGATAAATGCAATTAATTATTATTTTATGTAGAGCAATTTGATAATGCTTTATCAGCGTTAATTGTTATTTGTTTAATAATACCTCATCAATATTGTAAGTGTACGCTAATTTGAACTTGGCTGTGTGAAAACTCATTCTTATAATGCTTTTAGAAATAAGGGCAAAAATCTGTGCGGAGTTCAAAATATTGTGACAAAAATGGAAATTTGTAATAAATTTGTCCTTTTACCACAATGTTTGGAAAATTGGGCTGTTGTTATGGAATCTAAAGGCTCAGACTATGCATATTCTTTGCTGTCAACAAAAAGCAATAAGAAGGCTTTTCTGAGGAAAGGTTCCTTTGTGTATGTGTAAGATTGAAAGTGTGAGTAGCTGGGTATTTTTTTTTTTATCAACAAAGAATGTTTTGATTCTCTTCAATGGAAAATAGCTGATGAATATTTTGAAATATGAAATATTAAGATTCAAAAGTTTCATGACATAGAAAATTAGAAACTATTGGAGGAAATAAATTACAAACAGTTTCTGCTTTTCGAATAGTGCCCCCCCATGAAAATGAAACATATTTGTCAACATTTCAGATTGATTGGGAAAATAGTGACAATTCAAGAAATTTAGAATAATGTTTTAACCCTTAATTGTATTATTGTCAGTAGATAACGTTTGAACACGAAGTGGAAATCTAGCAATTTCTTCGTTTCTCTTCATTTTTTCAACTATTGATGACAATAACATAATAAAAAGTTAAACAATTCAGATAATCAATGGTCACATCAATGTCAGAGAATTTGTATTTGAGTTGCGTCAGGCTATTTGCACCAGCTCACCTGCATCAGCACTGTACGAAGATGCAAAAATACCCAAATTACTAGAGGCTGCTCATTTTGGAGTTGTGATGTGTTCTTCATTGTTTTCAAATTACTTTTACAATTAATTGTGTTTATGGATTATATTAAAACAACTAATTTTAATTTTGATTAACTGAATTATGATTTAAGTAAAGTACTAACATAATAAGATTAAACTATTTTTTCTGTAGAGAAAAAGAATTGACTAGAAAGTAAGTTGATAAACACAGGGTTCAGTTTTGCTGTGAAATTTGTTGCAATCTGACTATTTCTTTATTTCATGCTCTTTTGGGTAAAATCTTGAACCCTGTCCCCCATACAATAGATCTTTAGCAGATGAATTTCAAAACATCTAGCCAAAGATATTTTCAATCTCTATAAATGAGAGCAAAATTATTGAATGGAGTTGAAAACATTACTTCTGCACAATGTTTTCAAAAGTTGTCTGCTGTAGAGGGGTCCGAAAGTGCCTGTATGCGGGGAAGGGTTTAACTGTAAGAATCTATTGTAGGGATTAAAAACAACTCACTTGAGTTAAACTCATTTCCCTCGTCCAATAATTTTTTGACAGCTGCAGCTTATGTCTTTGGGAAAATATTGTGGTAAAAAGAGAGTATTAAGCACTAATTTCCCTCTCAAAATGTTTATTATATTCTTTTTAAAGACTTAAACATTTTTTTCTTCAATCTGTAAACTTTGTTGGCTCTAGTAAGGAAAATAGTTTTAACTCTTTGCTACATGAAGATGCATTTTGACACATCTGCAAAGACAACTTTTGAAAACACCAGTCCTGCACTTACAAAGATGATACTACTTAACCCTTTCCTACCTGCAGCAGATGAATTCGAAAATGTCAACTCAAAATATGAAATCTGTATAATTGTAGGTATAATTACTGAAAAAAAAAGGAAAACATTGTGGCAAAAGGAGAAATTGCTCGTTTAGAGCAATTTCTCCTTTTGTCATCATGTTTCCAAAGTCATCTGCTGCAGATGCATCAAAATACATCTATAGGCAGGAAAGGGTTAAGAAGTCTTATATTAAAATGAGATGTACTATATATATAGCCGATATACATTATTCACAAAAGCGAACTAATGCTTTTGTGCATGGGCATGTTCATATTATATGATAATCACAAGATAATGATGTAGAGTATAACTGCAGAATGATGTATCGTAAATTAAGAGACATTTCAGATATTTTGAGCAATTTAGCAGCTGAAATAGCTTTGAGATATATTAACCCTTTCACTCATGTAGACACATTTTCTTCACTTAATAAAAAATGTTTTATCATTTTTCATCCACCTTCCTGAACATTTGTTTTTAGTCATTTTGCTCATTATCCATCATTTAACCCTTTCCCTCATATTGACGCTTTCCGACGCCTCTGCAGCAGACAGCTTTTTGAAAACATAGTGACAAAAGAAGAAATTGCACAAAACGTGCAATTTCTCCTTTTGCCACAATGTTTTCCACTTTTCGATAATGCAGATTATCCATTCAATTATAGAGATTTTCCATTTTTTGACAAAATGTGTTCAAAGTCATCTGCTGCAGAATTGTCGTATGAGGGAAAGGGTTAACCTTTTATCGAAATGATGACACATTTTGATGATTCTGCTGCGGATAACTTTTGAAATCATTGGGTCAATACGAGAAAGTGCTCACAACGTGGGCAATTTGTCGTTTTACCCCATCGTTTTCAACTCTTATCAATTATTAACATTTTATTGATAGAAATTTTCCAATATTTTGTATGGATGTTTTTCCAAGTCGTCTGCTGCAGATTTGTCTTATGTTGGAAAGATTTAATTGGGTTTCTTCAACTTGTAATGCTGCACATATAATTATGTAAATATGAAGGCTTTATGCCAAAAAGAAAATTAAAATGGAAACTTTATGTAAGTTTTGTTTATCATACAGGCTTATTGACCTGACTACACGTCACCGTGCTGAGACGGAAATGGAGACCGACAGACTGAGACAAGCCCAGATGCAGGCCGAGAAACTGCTGGATGCCCGGGAGAGAGCTAACAGGCAGAAAACTAAAGGCATGGAAGAAACAGTAAGTTTTGTCTGGTTTATTGTCAGGGATAGGGTAGAAAATAATGAAATTTATTTTCTGCTGACTGACCACTCTAGTTTAACCCTTTTCCTGATAAAGACGCTCTCTGAAGCCTCTGCAGCAGACTTTTAAAAATAATTTTGTCAAAATATTTTCAACTCCTTTTAATAATTTAACTTTCATTTATAGAAATTTTCGATATTTTTGCCCAGACATTATTTGATGCAGATTTTTTTTTTGTGGGAAAAGGTAAACACCAATAGATAGATCACATATTATTTGCAATTTGATGCATCTACACCTTAAGTTTGTATAACATTATTGCAAATTAGAACATGCTCATAATGATCAATTTCTTCTTTTACCACTATGTTATCAACTCTGTTCAATAATTTTTCTCTCATTTATAAATATGTTTCATATTTTTGTCTAGATAATTTCAAAATTGTCTGCTCGAGATTTGCTGTTTCCCTCATATAGACGCTTTCTGACGCCTCTGCAGCAGACGGCTCTTTGAAAACAGTGACAAAAGAAGAAATTGCTCAAATGGAGCAATTTCTCCTTTAGCCACAATGTTTTCCGTTTTAAGTCCAAGTCATAGGTTATCCATTCAATTATAGAGATTTTCTTTTTTTTTACAAAATATGTTCAAGGTCGTCTGCTGCAAAATTGTCGTATGAGGGAAAGGGTTAAGATAATCAAACAACAATATATGGATTGCTAACCAATTTACATGTTATTTCAGATAAACACACTGAAAGATCAGCTGTCCCAAGAGATGAGGAAACGTGAGCAGTACATTTCTCGCAGTGCTAGAGCTAGTAACGAAATCAGTGACTTGAGGAACGTATTGGACCATTCCCTGATGACGGTCGGCCGTGACCCATCATTGGACCCAACCCTCTTGGAAGTTGAGACCCGCAAATTGGATGACACCCTCGATGTCCATGGGTACCCTGGTAAACCCCTTGCCTCCAGGAGAAGGTCTCCTCTTCGTACCCCACCCACCCGCCTTCAACAGTCACCATTCCGAAGAAATATTAGTCCACTTGGTCTCCGTAGCAAGAGAAAGTAGAGTGTATCTCCATGGTTACGTGTTTCAGTATGGCTGTTGAGCAGCAATAGTTTATTTAAATTGACTTATATTTATTTAAAGAAGTTACCAAAAAGTTGAAGCAAAATCAGATGATTTTATTAATTTTTTTAAAGAATTCAGTCATAGAGAAATAATCAAAAATGAATTGTTACAATTATAGCCAGGTCTAGGTTAAAAAAGTTTGGTGTTAGCATTGCCATTTTCAATAGTAGGAGATGTATGATAATTTTTCATTCATTTGTTTTTATTCGTTGTGCATCAAGTGTGTAGAAGATGGCACATCTATCACTATAGGAACTATAAAAATTCTATGAAATTTGCACAATTTTGTTTTTTTTCCTCACATATATAGGGTTAAGGAATTATTGTTTATTTGTGTGACAAAAATTGTTAGCAATTAATAATAGGTTTTTATAGAATCAGGGAAGATTTGAGGGTTTTACTGATGTAATGACTCGGATTAGTACCTGATGGAACTAATCGGGATTACAGACTGTCTGTTTGATTAATGGATTTAATTATGAAAGAATTTATGAATTTTGGTATGTTTTTTTAAAAAGAATTACTTAATAACTAGATTTGAGTTTGCCTAGAATTGCATTGATATGCTTGAGACAGTAACACAATTTGTGTCATAACATTTTCAAATAAAAGGAGCAGTAAATAAAGTTGCATATTGTCAAGAAAACTAAGTTATCGTATTGAAAATCCCGTGCTGCATTTCCTGGTATTATTTCGTTTTATAGACACTATCCTTAAACGAAAAAATATCTTATTCGCTAAACGTTGTATGGAATTCTGTGATTATAAAATATCTAAGTCATAAGAAGGTTTGTTTTAATGTGGACCAGCTGCAATTCTGTTTTATTCCAAAATGATGAAATATGTATATTTTATCTTATTTTACAAGCATACATGTGATAATATAATGTATAATTTTGTGTTTTTGTTTTTTGTGCAGTGTGACATTTTATTATTATATTTTGTCAATAAAAGATGTTCTTTTGTCATGTTTTGACCACAGATTAGTTGGACAAGCTATGTCAAGAGTTGTAACCCTTTTTCTAAAACTAGAATGTATACACTTATATATTATCTGTTCACATCCGTCAACATTTTTAAGTTGACAGATGTGATCATCCCAGACCCTTTCTACTTATAGCTATGAATATTATTCACTTTCATTTCTTCTTTCGTCTTACAAATATCCAAAACTGAAAGGGAAATATCTATGAGTGGAAATAAAGGGAGGGATCGTTTGAATGCACAATAAAGAAAAGCTTTCAAACCCTAACTTTGGAAGAGTTCTTTCCCTTGCAACAAACTGCTGTAAATCAATACTGCTGTCACATATTATCAGTTGGGGTCCTAAAAGGATAACAAATGAAAGAGATATTTCATTGAAAAATTTGTTTTAAGCTATTAGAAAATCGACCTAAAAGCCATAAGGGGACAAACATTGTTTTTAATATATGTATACTAGGGTAGATATTCAGCCTGCTTTTAACCCTTTCCAACATACAATAAATCTGTATCAGACGGTTTTGAAATGATCAAGTCCAAAATATGGAAAATCTCTTTAAATGATCGTATGGTTATTGAATAGAGTTGAATAATTCTGGCAAAAGGAGAAATTGCTCATTATGAGCAATTTGGCCTTTTGCCACAATGGTTTCAAAAGTTGTCTGCTGCAGAGGCATCAGAAAGCGTCTATATGTGGGAAAGGGTTAATAAGTACCGGCTCTCCTATAACATGGGTTGTATCTTTATAAGATCTAACTGGATTGGGTTACAGCTCCACTTTCCACTGACAAATTTAGGGGATTCAATATATGATTGGCCAATATTACTTCCAAGAGTATTCAATTTTGTCAAACAAAGAGCAAAAGTGTGATTTTTGTCCGGGAAAAGAATTGGTCAATGTAGTTTATTTAGTGAACAAGTTATTGTGTTATTAACGTATAACCAAGATGTTATAATGAATCATAAATCTGTGATACAAAACTAGTTTTTGGTTATTTTTCCTAGAATTTGAATAGAATTTTGTCCTACAGTGCATTATCTGAATAGTTGTGTCTGCATAATTCCCTTCTCCTTAGATATGAAATGTTTGAATTTAACCCTTTCCCTCATATGACAATCCTGCAGCAGACGACTTTGAACATATTTTGTCATATAATGGAAAATCTCCATAATTGAATGGATAACCTATGACTAAAAGTGGAAAACATTGTGACAAAAGGAGAAATTGCACGCTTTGTGCAATTTCTTCTTTTGTTACTATGTTTTCAAAAAGCTGTCTGCTTCAGAGGCGTCAGGAAGCGTCTATATGAGGGAAAGGGTTAAAGAAACAATTCACAATTAAATTAAAAACTGCTAATCATCATCCAACTTTATTAAATTATACACATGCAATGTTAAAATTTAACCTGAAAAGATAGCACTTCATTTGCATAAATTAATTGTTTGTGCATTTGTTTTGAAACACTCAAAAACTATATGCAATTTATGTTTTTGTCAATGAATGTGATAGAAAAAAACACATCTAACATTGTTGTATGATTTAAGTTAAACTAGTATAATTGACATATGTAAAATCATGTTCTTAGAAATTTCCCCAATTCAATGGCAATTATGAAGTGTTTGTTTTATTATGTCAAAAGTGACGGCCATTTTAAGTCGAGAGTCAAGATCGGCAGTATTATTACAGGCAGCAGTCTTTTTGTTTTTTTCATGCAAGTGTAAAGATAAGGGGAGAAACTTGTTTAACCTTTCCAACATACAACATGTCTGCAGCAGATAACATTGAAAACATACAGGCAAAAATATTGCAAATCTGCTTAAATAAAGTGTTATTTTTGCATAAATGTGTAAAACATTGTGGCAAATGGAGAAATTGCTAATTTTTTTTTAATTCTTCCTTTTTGTCACACTGTTTTCAGAAGTTGTCTGCTTCAGATACTTAAAAATGTGTCTGCAAGTGGGAAAGCGTTATTATGATCCGGATTGAGGCCATTCAGTAAAATGATAACGGCAAAGAATTGAGTAATATTTCTGCTACAGCTTTCACATGTCTCCTCTTATCTTTAACTATGCAATATTTTTATACCATCATTGCCTTTGCTATACATACATACAGGTATGAATGAAAGTATGAATTTTATGGAAGGTCAAAACATCTTATAATTCATTGAATCAGAAAAATCCATCAAGTGTGAATGATAAACAATTTTATTCAAGCATTCCGTCCAGCCGTTATTGCCATTTCTTTTATTTTTATATACTTTGTTGATGGACAAAATGCTTTATTGTCTATAATTTATAGGAAGAAATTATGTCTTAGTAAGATGAATCAAATTGCTGATGATAAATGTAACAAACAAGGAAAATTATTCACATTTTTGGATTTATTGGACAAGTCAAAGCATAATTATTATATTTGTTTTATTGGCAAAAAGAGAAACGTTTTTCAATTTTAATTTGGACTGATGTATTTCACAAAGCTTGTGAACTTGTAAATATAAAATCAACGTTTTCAAAGATGAACATATTTTTGTACTAGATATTAACAATAAGGAACTTATTTATGTTTTAAGTCGTGCATATATTACTGTTTTTTCAATTTTATTTGTACGGAATTCATAGGCGAAGAATTTAACTTCAATGTAGTTTCAAGGTGTTTTTTTTTATAATTGTTTAACGCTTCTAACTTTGATTACCATGTGGTTTTGCAGCAGTGCTTGAGGTATTTTGGTTTAAATATATATCTACCTTGTTTCCCAAAAATAACATGAAATACACATTGTCACCCCAACTTGCCCTAAGACTGACATAACCCCTAGCTTTTTTAAGTTTTGTTTATGAAAAAATCAAAGATGAAAATTGATAACATTCGCAATTTTTTTTGGAAACTCCCTTCAAATGCAAGTACAATAATTGAATAGAGTTGAAAACATGGTGACAAAAGGAGAAATTGCTTGTTTTTAGCAATTTCTTCTTTTACCAACATGTTTTCAAAAAGCCATCGGCTGCAGGTGTCAGAAAGGGTAATTAGCTATTCAAAGACTAATCTGTTATGAGCATTAAATTCTTCTGTTAAAATGGTATTATCTATTCTGCTTAACCTCCTAAAGAATCTTTTTGGCTCCAGAAATTCCATTTCGAAAGGGGCCACCCAAGGGATTTAAGTTTTTGAACTAACAGAGGGTTTAATTTGAACTTGTATTGTATTGGTGGTATTTTATAATGTAAATGCATATTCATTATACCTCAACAGTTTATGTCTGTTTTATTGATTTAAACAGGGTATTGGACGACAAATCTCTATTGAACAATGTTTAAATGTATTTTAAACATGTCTTCAAAGATTGCAGGAATGTTTTAATTTAGGGGAAACTGGTTTAATTAAACGCAAATTGGAAAAAGTTTCATTTACATACTAGTGTGAAACCAGTTTGTATGAAAAATAGTTGTGGGGTTTCATGTTGATAGCTTCATGCAAGGTAGTTGTAACTACATTTTGTAACAAGATGTAGTTACAATATTTTTGCATGAAGTCCATGACACGAAGATGCATATCGAAGTGAAGCCAGTTTCTGTTGCTTACATAGACTGCCATTTTAAACACCCATTCATTGCTATTGTCTCACACCAGTATACTTTTGAAGTGGTTATGACATTGTAGTTGCATGAAGTTCATGGTAGTTCTATTCCCAGGTTACCATCCGGGGCAATGTTCATGAAGCAAGCCAAATATAATTATAGATCTTATTCCAAATTTAGTAACGCAATCTCGGATTGGCTAAACCATCGTGGAATATTTAGATTTAGAATGAAATTAAGACTTGACCTCTACTGACTTCTTCATTTCAGATCTTTGTTAAAGCTTTGTTTTTGTTGTTGTTGTAAGGACTTTTCCTCGTTTTATGCACCGTATATTATATAGAGTAGATATTTTCAGCAGACTCCGTCCTAAATTCTGTTAAAGCCTTTATTTTTTGTTCTTTTCTTTTCACATATTATTCGAAGTACTTAAATATTTCTCTTTTTTCTTCACTACAAAACCAGGAAATAAAAGTGTGTTTATAATTATATTTAAACAACAATGTTTTTGTTTTGTTACTTGCCAATATAAGGCCTACGTATTGGTATGCCCTGCTAATCATGTTGGAACGAGTTCTTCCCTTGATACAGTCGACTGTAAAACCTTCCCACATATGGACGCTTTCTGACGCCACCACAGCAGACGACTTTAGAAAACATTGTTACAAAAGAAGACATTGCTCATAATGAGCAAGTTCCCCTATTGCAACAATGTTTTCAACTCTTTTCAGTAAAAACAAAACAAACTTTCAGAGATTATCCATATTTCTGCCCAGATGTATTCAAAGTAGTCTGCAGCAGATTTGTTGTATGTTGGAAAGAGTGAACGCCTACACTGTAACAGGATATATAAGACTCTCGTTCACTTCGTGTTGATTGATTGATTGGAGTGTAACGATTTCAACAATATTTCAGTTATATCACAGTGGCCTGTTCACCAAACGTGTGTTTCCTGGCCTTTTCACACCAGTCGTCCATACAACATTCTTTCCAGGTGACTTGTTACCTTCCCACATATGCTATTTAGTCCATTGGTGGAAGACGAATGACGCTAGTCACAATTTCTTTTATTAATCATCAAAAAGAATGAATTGCCGAGCCGGGGTTCGAACTCAAGACCCATATATCGATAGCGCAGGTTGCTACCGATTGGGCTACGATGGTCAGGTCTGGCGCCCAAGGGACCGTAGAACACAGCACGTTTCCAAAGATGTCGGAGTATGTAGTCGAAGGTTCACAGTCTTTGCTAAGAATCGCAATCATATCTTGAGGGCGTGTTAACAATGAAAATCATATATTAATGGCTTGTTGACAATCAAAATCATATCTTGATGGCGTGTTGGCAATCAAAATTATATCTTAATGGCTTGTTGACAATCTAAATCATAGCTTGATGGCAATCAAAAACATCTTAATGGCGTGTTGGCAATCAAAATAATATATTAAGGGATTATTGACGATCAAAATCATATCTGAATGACGTTTACCTCATGGCATGCATCCTATTTGTATATTCGCGATATTAAATAGGTCACGAACCTGTTAGTCTGACTGGTAAACCCGCAACTATGATTCAATACATCACCTATAGCAGTTTGCTATGATTCAATACATCACCTATAGCAGTTCGCTATGATTCAATACATCACCTATAGCAGTTCGAGTTAAAGCATCCGCCTCGGGTGCTGGAGGTTGCGGGTCGATCATACCAAATATCTTGAAAATGGTAGTGATAGCTTTCCCTCCTTGGCACTCAGGGCTGTGAGGTTAGGATTACGACTGACTCCCTGGTGTCGGAATAAAGGGACTAGAAGTCGAGGGCTTGGCGTGAAACAGTTGTATCTAAAATTGGTATTTTTTTACCAAGGTTAATCACCTCGCCATAAAGTCTTTATAAGCGTTAAATCACTTTTCTTGGTAAACAATGTAAATTTAGGTGCCATTGCTCGTTCTGAGCAATGGCACCTAAATTTGCATTGTTTACAAAAGGGTCAAAATTGCCCCTAAACCAGGGTTTTCAAAATAGGTTTTAAGTTACAACCGTTTCACGCCAAGCCCTCGAAGTACTGGTAAATTAGCCAGGAAACGCCGTGGTATAACTAAAAAGTGCTGGAAGCGGCGTATAACGCCATATAAACAAACAAATCAAAACAAGAATACTTTTCAGTAAAGAAACGCAAAGTACTCGACGCATATTGGATACGACGGCTCAAAATAAAATCATTTCCCACATGGAAATTCTCAATTAGTCAAATACCGTATTTCAAACTCTTCAAATAACTATAAAACTTGGTGGCACTCTACACACAATTGTTGAAAAAAAAAACCGTGGCAATTGGGCGGAATTAGAAAATGGGCAATATAATAACATGTAAAAATTCCATTCTTGTGAAAGTATTTGTCTGACATCCTGATAATTGCGTAAAAATGTTCCTTCTGTGACCCTTTACAACAACAGTTTAAGCCATATTAATTGGTTGAAAGACATACCAATAAGGTGGCACCAGAAAAGGGGTTAAATGAACTTTTAGCTTCAAATGAAATCCCCTCCTCAACTAGTGGACCAATTTCAACCAAACTTCACAGAAATATTCCTTTGGTGGTCCTCTTTTCAAAGATATACATTCTATTATATAACTTCTGTTGCTGCAGAATCAGAAATGGAGACAAATGCCGTTACTTTGATTCCAAGATAATTTGGTACAAACGTTCCTTGGTGGACTTCCTACAAAGATTGTTCAAGTCATATTGATTGGTTGTAAAACATGGCAACCTCGCAGTATAAGAAAAAGGGTAAAATGAAAATAAAAATATAATTCCTTACTTATTAAAGTTATTGTCCGATTTTAAGATAATTTAGCAGAAATGGCCCTTTGAACATAATGAACATAATTTATTCAAGCCACATTGATTGGTTGAAATTGGGTAAATGAACTTGTAGCTTCAAATGACATCTCTTCCTTTAAACATCTATTTACCAAACTTCTCTCTTTCGAAATTATTTAATGATTTAATACATTATTAAAAATATCCTTTACTGTTAAGCTGTTACATTTACAGTTTCCGACCGCCTCCGTGGTGTAGTGGTAGAGCTTCAGGTGCGGGAGGTCACGCGTTCGATCCCAGGCCGGGTCATATCAAATACTTTAAAATGGTAGTAATGGCTGCCCCTTGAAGTTTTAATTCCACTAATTATCAAATTTTCCCCGATAATAGCAATTTCACATTTGAAACTATTCTATCGCTCGGGTGATCGGTTTAGGGCCTACTTGATCTTCGTAATATATATAACATACCTTTTGCTAACAGATCATACCATACTATGTATAGACTTGAGCGTTACTAAATTCAGCAATACGTTCGGTGAAAGTTGCTGACGTTAGCTTATCAAATCACAGCTACTCGAACCCCTGGTTTTTGTTGATTGGGATTGAACGCCGTTTTCATCAATTTTTCCGTCATATCACGACGGCCATTTCACATACCCATTTGTTTCCTGGTTTTCTCACACCAATACTCCACACGACAGTCTTTTCAAGCAACTGGCTGCTTTTCCACATAGACTGTTAGACCATTGTTGGACGACGAATGACGCTTGTCGCATAGACTTTCACCAAACGAAATGTTGGCCGAGCTGGGGTTCGAACTGACAACCCCTGGATTGACAACCCGCGTCGCTACCGACTGAGCTATCGGGACTCGAACCCCTGATAGGAACCGTTACATAACGTGCGCTAGCAAATTGCTTTCTGTAACCGCAAGCCAGACCTGACTTGGGTTTTTTACACTGACAGTTAGTTGAAAGAAATATACAGTCCAACCTGCGTTTAAAGACCACCGATTAGAAGAAAACAATTTCGTCTTTGTTCACATGTGGTCTTTAATTGCAGGTAAATTTATCCATGAAATGAGCAATGGGGAAATTAAAAGTGGTTACTTAATACAGGGAATTCCTATACAAAGGTGGTCTTAAGCACAGGTTGGAACATGTTTAACCCTTCCCCTCATATAGACGCTGTCTGACGCCTCTGCAGCAGACGGCTTTTTGAAAACATAGTGACAAATGAAGAAATTGCTCAAAACGAGCAATTTCTCCTTTTGCCACAATGTTTTCCACTTTTAGTCATAGGTTATCCATTCAATTATAGAGATATTCTATTTTTTGACAAAATATGTTCAAAGTCGTCTGCTGCAGAATTGTCGTATGAGGGAAAGGGTTAATATAATTAGCATGCTTATCACTTTTGGAACATGTTTAGCGAATATTATAACCGTGGTTTTACAAACTTTAATAGCAGGCCATGATTATAAGTACATCGACCATTTCTTCACAGGAAACCAATCTTTCAGGAATCTGAAATAGACGTCTTTCGACTATATAATGTCTGATAGGAAGAAGACATTCTACATCAAAAGGTTCAAGGGTGTATTCGTGTTTTCTTATGTTATTTTTAGTTTGTTCTATTTTTGCAGTAATGTTTCATTCTATAATTAAACTTTGGAAGTTCGTTTAAGAAGAGCATACGTAACGGCATTATCTAAGTAGTGACAGGGTCAAAGGCTGCGCCATGCAAAAAACCGCTCAATTTATATATTGGAAAGAGTAATCTTTGTTCCTTCATCCGCTAAATCAATGGAATGGGATATATCACGATTTGTTAATAATTTAACCATTTCCGACATATAGACGTAGCAGACGTTATTTGAAAACAGTGTGGCGAAAGAAGAAATTGTTCATAATGAGCAATTTCTCTTTTTGCAACACTTGTAATCTATGTTATTTAACAAAACTGTTTTATATAAAGATTTTTCCATATTTCCCTTACGTGTATGCAAAGTCGTCTTGTGAAATTGTGTTGAATGTGGGAAAGGAAAAATAGGCAGAGATACCATTTTGTTTATATACATGTATATATATTATATATATACATGTATTGACCTTTCCCAAACACAACACATCTACAGTATAGACGATTTTGAAAATCTAAAAAACAAAATTATTAAGAAGTATAGTAAATTGAATCGAAATGAAAATGTTGCGGCTAAAGGAAATATTGCTCATTTAAAGCGCTGTCAACTTCTGCCACAATTATTCCACAATCGTTTGCAGCAGATGCGTCGAAATGCGTCTACACGAACGAAAGGGTAAATACTGATTATGTGGCCGAAAGTAGACATTTTGTTACGATGACCTAAATAAGCTGCGCTCCAGGAAAACCAACCTTATGTTTGTTATGACAATAGTTTTCTATCTATCTGCGTTTGTATGCTGGGTAATCCTAACGACTTTGAGGTCAACTGGCGACTACGGTTAGATTTAGAATGAAATTAGACTTGACCTCTACTGACTTCTTCATTTCAGTTCTTTGTTAAAGCTTTGTTTTTGTTGTTGTTGTAAGGACTTTTCCTCGTTTTATGCACCGTATATTATATAGAGTAGATATTTTCAGCAGACTCCGTCCTAAATTCTGTTAAAGCCTTTATTTTTTGTTCTTTTCTTTTCACATATTATTCGAAGTACTTAAATATTTCTCTTTTTTCTTCACTACAAAACCAGGAAATAAAAGTGTGTTTATAATTATATTTAAACAACATTGTTTTTGTTTTGTTACTTGCCAATATAAGGCCTACGTATTGGTATGCCCTGCTAATCATGTTGGAACGAGTTCTTCCCTTGATACAGTCGACTGTAAAACCTTCCCACATATGGACGCTTTCTGACGCCACCACAGCAGACGACTTTAGAAAACATTGTTACAAAAGAAGACATTGCTCATAATGAGCAAATTCCCCTATTGCAACAATGTTTTCAACTCTTTTCAGTAAAAACAAAACAAACTTTCAGAGATTATCCATATTTCTGCCCAGATGTATTCAAAGTAGTCTGCAGCAGATTTGTTGTATGTTGGAAAGAGTGAACGCCTACAGGATATATAAGACTCTCGTTCACTTCGTGTTGATTGATTGATTGGAGTGTAACGATTTCAACAATATTTCAGTTATATCACAGTGGCCTGTTCACCAAACGTGTGTTTCCTGGCCTTTTCACACCAGTCGTCCATACAACATTCTTTCCAGGTGACTTGTTACCTTCCCACATATGCTATTTAGTCCATTGGTGGAAGACGAATGACGCTAGTCACAATTTCTTTTATTAATCATCAAAAAGAATGAATTGCCGAGCCGGGGTTCGAACTCAAGACCCATATATCGATAGCGCAGGTTGCTACCGATTGGGCTACGATGGTCAGGTATGGCGCCCAAGGGACCGTAGAACACAGCACGTTTCCAAAGATGTCGGAGTATGTAGTCGAAGGTTCACAGTCTTTGCTAAGAATCGCAATCATATCTTGAGGGCGTGTTATAAATGAAAATCATATATTAATGGCTTGTTGACAATCAAAATCATATCTTGATGGCGTGTTGGCAATCAAAATTATATCTTAATGGCTTGTTGACAATATAAATCATAGCTTGTTGGCAAGCAAAAACATCTTAATGGCGTGTTGGCAATCAAAATAATATATTAAGGGATTATTGACAATCAAAATCATATCTGAATGGCGTTTACCTCATGGCATGCATCCTATTTGTATATTCGCGATATTAAATAGGTCACGAACCTGTTAGTCTGACTGGTAAACCCGCAACTATGATTCAATACATCACCTATAGCAGTTTGCTATGATTCAATACATCACCTATAGCAGTTCGCTATGATTCAATACATCACCTATAGCAGTTCGAGTTAGAGCATCCGCCTCGGGTGCTGGAGGTTGCGGGTCGATCATACCAAATATCTTGAAAATGGTAGTGATAGCTTTCCCTCCTTGGCACTCAGGGCTGTGAGGTTAGGATTACGACTGACCCGCTGGTGTCAGAATAAAGGGACTAGAAGTCGAGGGCTTGGCGTGAAACAGTTGTATCTAAAATTGGTATTTTTTTACCAAGGTTAATCACCTCGCCATAAAGTCTTTATAAGCGTTAAATCACTTTTCTTGGTAAACAATGTAAATTTAGGTGCCATTGCTCGTTCTGAGCAATGGCACCTAAATTTGCATTGTTTACAAAAGGGTCAAAATTGCCCCTAAACCAGGGTTTTCAAAATAAGTTTTAAGTTACAACCGTTTCACGCCAAGCCCTCGAAGTACTGGTAAATTAGCCAGGAAACGCCGTGGTATAACTAAAAAGTGCTGGAAGCGGCGTATAACGCCATATAAACAAACAAATCAAAACAAGAATACTTTTCAGTAAAGAAACGCAAAGTACTCGACGCATATTTGATACGACGGCTCAAAATAAAATCATTTCCCACATGGAAATTCTCAATTAGTCAAATACCGTATTTCAAACTCTTCAAATAACTATAAAACTTGGTGGCACTCTACACACAATTGTTGGGAAAAAAAACGTGGCAATTGGGCGGAATTAGAAAATGGGCAATATAATAACATGTAAAAATTCCATTCTTATGAAAGTATTTGTCTGACATCCTGATAATTGCGTAAAAATGTTCCTTCTGTGACCCTTTACAACAACAGTTTAAGCCATATTAATTGGTTAGTTTAAACATATTTTATTATCCCAATATACAAGATAATGGGGTTGGACCACAAGTTCTGACAACTTAGATTCGGTCCGCCCCCTTATTAATTGGTTGAAAGACATACCAATAAGGTGGCACCAGAAAAGGGGTTAAATGAACTTTTAGCTTCAAATGAAATCCCCTCCTCAACTAGTGGACCAATTTCAATCAAACTTCACAGAAATATTCCTTTGGTGGTCCTCTTTTCAAAGATATACATTCTATTATATAACTTCTGTTGCTGCAGAATCAGAAATGGAGACAAATGCCGTTACTTTGATTCCAAGATAATTTGGTACAAACGTTCCTTGATGGACTTCCTACAAAGATTGTTCAAGTCATATTGATTGGTTGTAAAACATGGCAACCTCGCAGTATAAGAAAAAGGGTAAAATGAAAATAAAAATATAATTCCTTACTTATTAAAGTTATTGTCTGATTTTAAGATAATTTAGCAGAAATGGCCCTTTGAACATAATGAACATAATTTGTTCAAGCCACATTGATTGGTTGAAATTGGGTAAATGAACTTGTAGCTTCAAATGACATCTCTTCCTTTGGACATCTATTTACCAAACTTCTCTCTTTCAAATTATTTAATGATTTAATACATTATTAAAAATATCCATAACTGTTAAGCTGTTACATTTACAGTTTCCGACCGCCTCCGTGGTGTAGTGGTAGAGCTTCAGGTGCGGGAGGTCACGTGTTCGATCCCAGGCCGGGTCATATCAAATACTTTAAAATGGTAGTAATGGCTGCCCCTTGCAGTTTTAATTCCACTAATTATCAAATTTCCCCCGATAATAGCAATTTCACATTTGAAACTATTCTATCGCTCGGGTGATCGGTTTAGGGCCTACTTGATCTTCGTGATATATATATATAACATACCTTTTGCTAACAGATCATACTATACTATGTATAGACTTGAGCGTTACTAAATTCAGCAATACGTTCGGTGAAAGTTGCTGACGTTAGCTTATCAAATCACAGCTACTCGAACCCCTGATTGAGATTGAACGCCGTTTTCATCAATTTTTCCGTCATATCACGACGGCCATTTCACATACCCATGTGTTTCCTGGTTTTCTCACACCAATACTCCACACGGCAGTCTTTTCAAGCAACTGGCTGCTTTTCCACATAGACCATTGTTGGACGACGAATGACGCTTGTCGCATTGACTTTCACCAAACGTCGGAAGGAATGTTGGCCGAGCTGGGGTTCGGACTGACAACCCCTGGATTGACAACCCGCGTCGCTACCGACTGAACTATCGGGGCTCGAACCCCTGGTAGGAACCGTTACATAACGTGCGCTAGCAAATTGCTTTCTGTAACCGCAAGCCAGACCTGACTTGGGTTTCTTACACTGACAGTTAGTTGAAAGAAATATACAGACCAACCTGCGTTTAAAGATCACCGATTAGAAGAAAACAATTTCGTCTTTGTTCACAGGTGGTCTTTAATTGCAGGTACATTTATCCATAAAATGAGCAATGGGGAAATTAAAAGTGGTTACTTAATACAGGGAATTCCTATACAAAGGTGGTCTTAAGCACAGGTTGGAACGTGTTTAACCCTTCCCCTCATATAGACGCTGTCTGACGCCTCTGCAGCAGACGGCTTTTTGAAAACATAGTGACAAATGAAGAAATTGCTCAAAACGAGCAATTTCTCCTTTTGCCACAATGTTTTCCACTTTTAGTCATAGGTTATCCATTCAATTATAGAGATATTCTATTTTTTGACAAAATATGTTCAAAGTCGTCTGCTGCAGAATTGTCGTATGAGGGAAAGGGTTAATATAATTAGCATGCTTATCACTTTTGGAACATGTTTAGCGAATATTATAACCGTGGTTTTACAAACTTTAATAGCAGGCCATGATTATAAGTACATCGACCATTTCTTCACAGGAAACCAATCTTTCAGGAATCTGAAATAGACGTCTTTCGACTATATAATGTCTGATAGGAAGAAGACATTCTACATCAAAAGGTTCAAGGGTGTATTCGTGTTTTCTTATGTTATTTTTAGTTTGTTCTATTTTTGCAGTAATGTTTCATACTATAATTAAACTTTGGAAGTTCGTTTAAGAAGAGCATACGTTACGGCATTATCTAAGTAGTGACAGGGTCAAAGGCTAAGAGTAATCTTTGTTCCTTCATCCGCTAAATCAATGGAATGGGATATATCACGATTTGTTAATAATTTAACCATTTCCGACATATAGACGTAGCAGACGTCATTTGAAAACAGTGTGGCGAAAGAAGAAATTGTTCATAATGAGCAATTTCTCTTTTTGCAACACTTGTAATCTATGTTATTTAACAAAACTGTTTTATATAAAGATTTTTCCATATTTCCCTTACGTGTATGCAAAGTCGTCTTGTGAAATTGTGTTGAATGTGGGAAAGGAAAAATAGGCAGAGATACCATTTTGTTTATATACATGTATATATATTATATATATACATGTATTGACCTTTCCCAAACACAACACATCTACAGTATAGACGATTTTGAAAATCTAAAAAACAAAATTATTAAGAAGTATAGTAAATTGAATCGAAATGAAAATGTTGTGGCTAAAGGAAATATTGCTCATTTAAAGCGCTGTCAACTTCTGCCACAATTATTCCACAATCGTTTGCAGCAGATGCGTCGAAATGCGTCTACACGAACGAAAGGGTAAATACTGATTATGTGGCCGAAAGTAGACATTTTGTTACGATGACCTAAATAAGCTGCGCTCCAGGAAAACCAACCTTATGTTTGTTATGACAATAGTTTTCTATCTATCTGCGTTTGTATGCTGGGTAATCCTAACGACTTTGAGGTCAACTGGCGACAACGGGTACGGGTTAAGATCAGACCGCGCGGACGCGAACTTTGAACTGTACTTATCCTAGAACGTAAATGCTCTATGGTTGGTGGTTTTTTCCTGAAGCGCGGTTCAAATCGAGGCACTATGTGACCCCCTTGCTGCACGACCTAGGTTATCTGAGTAACATCATACGAAAACCGACCGTCGGCACTTTGCGAAGACCCAGATCAGCCTGCGCGTCTTCGCGATTTTATCGGGGTCGTTTCGTTTCGCAAAGTAGTCGTACATGCATCATATCCATCAACATAAACACTTTGGATGGCGAATAGCCAAAAGAGTACAGAAGCCGATCGAAAAACGGTGTCAAAGCTGATGGAACTCTGTTAACCATTTCCCTCATACAGACGCTTTCTGACGCCTCTGCAGCAGACGGCTTTTTGAAAGCATAGTGACAAAAGAAGAAATTACTCAAAACGAGGGAAAGGGTTAACTCTTAGCCCGCTGGTATCATTACCATATATTTTAAATAGGATATTAAACATTTATTTATCATTATCTGTTACATTTTGATGTATCAGAAGGCGAGCAGTGTTTTGTTTGTTTTATTGGGGGTTTTACGCCGCTTTCAACATTATTTCAGTTATATCATGGCGAAAGTTCACTTATTCATGATCCCTGGGTAAACAAACCAGTACTAGGTTAGAAAATGTGCCTTGCCCAAGGGCACTCCACCCTGACCGTAGTGCCGCGGTTGGGGATCGAACAGGCGAGCAGTGTATATCAATGGTATACTGCACGAATGTGAAGGAAGGCAGTATATATCAATGGTATACTGCACGAATGTGAAGGAAGGATAACGTCCATCTACATCGTCTAGTACATGTTTTAGGTTGTCCATTGCGGAGTGCCTAAATGTTGTTTTACTTCACTATATATCAGGATAAAGGGTTAACCCTTTCACACATACAAAAAATCAACAGCAGACGACTTTGATATTATCAAGTCCAAATTATGAAAAATCTCTAAAAATAATAGTATGATTAATGTAAAGAGTTGAAGCGATTGTGGCAAATGGAGAAATTACTCATTGTGAGCATTTTCTCCCTTTGCCACAATGTTTTTAAAATTCGTCTGCTGCAGAGGCGTTAAAAAACGTCAGTAGGTGGGAAAGGGTCAAGGAACGACCGTATATATGTCACGAAATCCTGTCCTATCTCGTTAGATTGAACTTTGAAAGTCCAGTGCCAACAATGTACACCACACGATTTCAAACTCTCTTGGTCCTAGCACTGTGCGTCTTCGGTATCTGGGTAAGCATGGACTTTAATTAAGTATTTAATTAGCATCTACTTTAATTATGTTTAAACTTATTTATTTTACATCGATTGCGAAACAAGCTTTCAGCTTATATTTCAATCACGTTCGATGTCTGCTCGCTGAAGACTTAACTAGTTCTCGCGCCGTTTGTGTGGAAAAAAATCCCAAAAGTCAGAACCCGCTCATCACGGGACTCGAACCCGGGACCTTTGGTACGAAATGCATACGCTCTGGACATTGATTGTATTACCCATCATCTTTATAGGAGCGGAGATCTGCGAAACCGAACCTTAACTTTTTCGCTGTCAATGGCAATCAAAGGCTTTTAATTACAATGCTGATTCAGGTGAGACAGTTCGTAACGAGCTCTCTCTCCTCAAATATGCATTGTTTGCCACTTGGACGAAACAATGGAGTGGTCCAATTTACAAAAATGGAAGAGTGGACTTTGTGAATTTGGGCAGTTAAATAGTTAATAGCATCGGACTGCATCAAAGCGTATCCATTATATCATGTTCAATCTTGCTCTGCACTATCCGCCAAATAATCATAGAAGATATTGAGAATCGTCTGTAAAGCAGTATCCAACTTTTTCCCAGCATGCAAGTCTTTTTCCCATCATGCAATACTCACAACAAGATTGTTTTTCGTAATGCATCGCTCAATTGGGTCGTTTTGACTTAATCCTTTCCAACATACAATACATTTGCAGCAGACGACTTTGAAATTATCAATATAGAAAATCTCTTTAAATGGTAGTATTATCATTGGATAAAGCTGAAATCATTGTGGCAAATGGAGAAATTGCTCATTATGAGCAGTTTCTCCTTTTGCAACAAGGATTTCAAAAGTCGTCCGCTGCAGAGGGGCCAGAGAGCGTCTTTATGAGGAAAAAATTACGTTGTGCAATGGCACCTGTTTATAACGACCGTCAATTGAAAGACAACACTATGGTCTTTATTCAAAAATTTTTTTTTTTTTCGCAGCGGGTCATTTACGCAGAAAAAAATAGTAATTGGAAAATTGAAAGTTTGGTTGCTATATATAGACAGGGAACTGTATTCAAATGTGGTCTTAAGCACCTGTTCGACTGTATTGTCACCGCGTTAGGACCAAACGATGTTTCACGATTTGGTTTTAGTGTTGACAATTGGAAATGTATTTCGATCGATCTTACATCTTTATAAACGATAATTCGGTTGAATGTCAGGTTTTTTATTACCAATCGCATATAGAAGTGAGGTCAATACTTAATGAACATCTCTTGATAAATGTATTGTTTGATACAGTGAATTTCCAGTATATATTCAACCGATAATACTATAATACTCGACTTTACAATAGTGCTTGGAATCACTTAACCCTTTCCCTCATACGACAATTCTGCAGCAGACGACTTTGAACATATTTTGTCAAACAATAGAAACTCTCTATAATTGAATGGATAACCTATGACTAAAAGTGGAAAATATTGTGGCAAAAGGAGAAATTGCACGTTTTGTGCAATTTCTTCTTTTGTCACTATGTTTTCAAAAGGTTGTCTGCTGCAGAGGCGTCAGAAAGCGTCTATATGAGGGAAAGTGTTAAGAACAATATGTCTGCATGGACGTATAATTATTGTTTCTGAATCCGAACTGGCTGGTACTTCAATTGCAATTGTTATTATAGTCGCACAAACCTATTTCAAGCAATGTACATTTAAAAAAAGTAGATTTTCTTTTCAACGATATTTTTCAAAGGTTACAATAGTGTTTGGCATCGCTGTAAGATAATAATATGTCTGCATGGTACATGGACGTATAATTATTGTTTTTGAACCCAAACTGGCCGGTACTTCGATGGCAACTGTTATAGTCGCACAAACCTATTCCGACAAACAATGTACATTTTTCTTTCCAACGATTTTTTTCAAAGGTTACAATAGTGTTTGGCGTCTTCGATGGCAACTTTTATAGTCGCACAAACCTATTCCGACAAGCAATATGAATTTTAAAAAAGTAGATATTTTCCAATGATATTTGTTCAAAGGTGCCTTCTGCAAAGGCCTCATAATTCAACCTGTCAGGAAAGGATTAAAAAGAGAACCTTGAACTAGACTAAAACCTTTTCCTTCTATACGCGGCCTTAGCCAACATTAACGTAGCATGTTCCTACTTTAAACTACACTTGTGAATAGTCTACACTGGTGTCAGGATAAGCTTACCAGTAGTACTGGTAATTTACAAAGTGATATATGACTGAAATAATACAGACTGTGACGATAAGCACTAACAAACTATCCAACACGTACTGAAGATTGTGAACGTATCGTATCTTCATTGTTTAAATATTGGTTTGTTTACAGGCCGCACATACGGGCCCGACCAGAGAACCTAATGAGCAAGAAGGCGTTTTCTTTACATACAATGGACATTCGGTAAGCTAGTGATGTGCTGTTTTCTTTTCATATTACAATTGAGCTGTTCCACGAGAAAACCAACATGTGCGTAATGTATCGACACAGATTAGCCTGCGCAGTTCGCGCAGGCTAATCCGGACCGACACATTCCGTCTCGGGGGATAGATGTATAGAGTAATGATTCCTGAAACAGAAAATTCACAGGAGGCGAAAAGTGTCTGTCCGATTTAGCCTGCGTGGCATGCCTAGACTGATCCGGGTCGATACTTTACGCAGAGTCCACAATGTTGGTTTTCTCGTAATTCGGCTAAATTTTAGTATAAATACATTACGAAGCTGTAGTTGCATAACTTATTCAAGAATAATTCAGGGATCACTCGAAGTTATGGCGAATCCACTGTACTTTATATAGAAACATATTTCCTATGCTTGGTCACCTTGCAGGGGCTTAATACGCCCATATACCGTATACAGGTTGTATAGATAGTATGGTCAAAGTTTTAAAAAGTTGTCTTGAAATATTAGAATCATAGTTCTGAGATAAATTTAGAGAAATAACTTTTCATTACAATAAACATCTAAATATATATCGTGTATGCTTCATTTTTACTGGGTGGACATACCCAGTAAGCCAAATGTTGTACTTTCAATTGACTGTTTTTCAACATTTACTGCCAAAACAGTTTTGAATTATTTATTGCTTACTTTATTGTCACTATTAGCAATATTCGCAGAAGTTTCAACATTTCAAAATGTTGATCTCCATCTGAAGTTCAGCACATTTAAAGCCTTTGGATGAATCCTAAGGCAATTGCGAAAATATAGTTAAAGTAACTCAGAGCCATCTCTGCACACAAACATGCCAGTCTCAATAGCTCAGTCGGTAACGACGACGGCTATCTATCCAGGAGTCATGAATTAGAAGCCCGGTTAGGCAATTCGTTCTTTCTGATGAATGATAAAATTTACTCCGACTAGCGTCCAGCAATGGGCTTAATAGTCTATGTTGGAAGGTAGCCAATTGCCTTGGAAGAATATTGTGTACTGGTGCGAGAAAGCCAGGAGAACTAGACCGCCGTGATATAACTGAAATACCGTTGCAAACGGCGTTAATTACCAATCAAGCAATCAATCTGTGTGTATACAAACAACAAACACTGATCTATAACGATCATCGAGACATGGTCTTCCTATAATCCTCGGTCATTACACACTAATGTAATCATATAAAAGTACAGTCAGGCACAAATTCTCGTTGTTCATTCCATTGGCTGGATATGTTGACAATTTTCCTTAGTTTAACAAATACGCAAACAATTCTATAGCAACAGTATGAAATCCTTGAAATCAAAACGTATTTTGACATACAAACATTGCTTCCATGTTAAACGTTTGATACTTTGTTATTAACCTAATCAAAGAAGATAACGGATTCTATGTAAATGTGAGGTTAATTTGACAGTTATATGATATTCAAGTGGGCACTATGTTGTAGACGTTGTATATAATAACCATGGTTTTTATCTCCGTTCAATCACTTCAATCGTTTCCAACTATCAGACGCATTTTGACGCGTATGCAGCAGATGACCTTTGAAAACATTGCGAATAAGGAGAATGTATTCATCTTGAGCAATTTATGTATTTGCAACATCGTCCTTGATTATAATTCCTTTCATATAGCTTTTCTATATATTTATGTTGTTTTCAAAGTCCTCTGCTGCAGATTTCTTGTATGTTGGAAATGGTATAATTGCACTATTTTGACAACGTGTATTACACTTCAGCACAGTTTAATAATCAAAGTTAGAAACGGACATGACGTCAAATGCTACGTCATCGCACTGACAGACAGTGAGAAAATGGAAGTTCATCAGGATGCTGGCTTGAGAACCATAGAGGTAAGAGTCGAGTTTAATTTTATACAATTCAAAACAAATATCCTCTCCGTTTCATCGACTCATCTTGATACTTGGGTCAGTGATTTTGCAACATCATTAAAACCAAACATTAACTTTGCTCGCTCGTATTATAGATATGATGACTGCCTCATAAAATAAAAGGTCGTATTAGATTAACCTTTGCATCAGCCAATCAATGTGTCGCCTACACAATCGTAAAGTATAAGCATGGGAGATAACCCATATCATTAAAGATAGAGAAAGGGTTATTGTATTCCGGTTGTATAGAACCAAGCGTTGGATGCATCGTGCGATTTTATTATACAAAAAAAGAGAGCAATAACTCATGAATATTTAAGTTTATCGAGTCATTTTGAGACGTACAGCGAAGTATTTTGGTCTGATTTTAATGAAATCGGTGATTTGGAAGAATTAAATATATATATATGAGTCATGCATCTGGAAAACAAGACTTAGCGCAATTATTTCAATTGTACACTGTACATAAAAATGGACAATGGTTGTCAGAAATCTTCCAAACCACCTGTCTACTTGACCGTAGCACCACCTTGCGAGAGCTCGACAAATCAAGACTGACCGACTTCCCCCATTAGCGGAAAGTGTAAAGCCATACCAAACATCATGTATGTACAGATTGATCTGATTTTACACTAGTCGCAAATACCATAAGGCTGGTCTTCCAAAGAGCACTGGGTAATTGTTCGTTGTCCTCGTAGTCAGTCTTAAAGTCAAAACCTACTTCACTTTCAAATGAAGCCAGACCGCCTCGGAGGTGAATTGTCAGGGCGTCCGCCTCGGTTGCAGGAGGTTGAGGGTTCAATCACCGGTCGGGTGATACCAAATACTTTATAAATAGTAGTAATAGCTTTCCCTCCCGGAAGCACAGTATTTTGGGATTTAGTTTTACATCGGATTCGTTGTGTTCTTGATTTTTCTGAGGTGCTGTGAATGTACTAGTCCATTCCAGGAAAAAAGTGCCTCGCGTGTATCGGTGCTTTACACTGAGCACGTTAAAGAACCAAGGGGTCATTTCGGAAAGAGCTAGGTTATCGCACCCGGACTCCAATGTATCTACCTCTGTCTCTTGAATTTATCTGCATCTGTCTGATGCTTGTACACTATATAGTGCACATTACCACATGGGCATATAGAAGCTAGAAAGCTTATGCTCGATCAGAGCAATTGGTCTCTATAATTTCATTACATTACATTACATAAGCCTAAGATGGCTTTGGTAATACTGAACGTTGTGTCAACATATGATTATAGCATAACAGCCCCTGTTGGATATCACGACTCGACAGTACTTTAACCCTTTTCCTCATACGACAATTCCGCAGCAGACGACTTTGAACATATTTTGTCAAAAAATGGAAAATCTTTATAATTGAATGGATAACCTATGACTAAAAGTGGAAAACATTGTGGCAAAAGGAGAAATTGCTCGTTTTGAGCAATTTCTTCTTTTGTCACTATGTTTTCAAAAAGCCGTCTGCTGCAGAGGCGTCAGAAAGCGTCTATATGAGGGAAAGGGTTTCACTTATCTTGAACAAGATACAATGTATTTAATTCCTAATCTAGGTCACAGACCCTTAATTACAGCATAATGTATTCGTCAATTATAATAGTTATTATTCAGATTTTGAACGAGCCTTGTTTCTAAATTCGAATGCGCTCTGAAGGAATATTGCAATATTATTGACATCATACTGATTGGATTTATTTAATATTTTGTAGAATGTGTCTCGAGTCTCTTGGTCAAATTCCACCGCCAATATTACTTAGCGCTAAGAAATACTTAAATACACATTTCGTTATCTGTGTTTCCCTAATATTTTGTAAAACCTGATAGGTGTAATGTATTTAAGTAAATGGCTAAGTTGACATAAAAAGTTACCTTGCTGACTAAAAATACTTGTTTAGAAACGAAATATTTTTTGAATTATTATAAGGGAAACAAAAATGACGAAATAAGCTTTTAAGTATTTAAGTATTAATTTTAAAACACTTATTAAGGTTGGTGGAATTGGACACTGCTGTTGTTAACCCAGTATAAACTAAATTAAATTTGTATTAACCATTCCCTAACCTTTTTGACGCAATAGCAGCAGACGACTTTTAAAAGAATTATGGCCAAAGATGAACTTTGCTCATGAGGTGCAATTTCTCCTTTGGTCACAATGTTTTCAACTTTATTTAACAATTACGCTATCTTTTATGGACATTTTTCAGGTTGTTATCATAATGTTTTCAAAGTCGTCTGATACAAATTTGTTGTATGTGGGAAAGGGTTAAATCCCCATAGGTAGGACATTCGAAACATTGATAATGAACAAACACTAAGAGTGATACGTTTCTCCCTTCGATAGTTGAAGTACCTTGCTATGCTGTCTGCAGCGACACCTACCACCGTGGACACCCTCACCACCTTCGACAAACACACTTGTGGACATGTACCTCACAATGGAACCATCGAGTACTTTAACATGTAAATTATTATTGCCACGGTAATGAATAAATACATATTTTGAAACCTAATAAGTGTTAATACTTTATCGGAGTTTTACAACCTTTTCATCCGAATTTCAATGAGATCACCGCGCCAGTCAATTTATGCATGAATCCTGGGTGACAACCGGGTACCAGCCTTGTCCTTCATCATGACCGCCGTGAATCCTGGGTGACAACCGGGTACCAGCCTTGTCTATCATCGTGACCACCGTGAATCCTGGGTGACAACCGGGTACCAGTCTTGTCCTTCTTCATGACCGCCGTGAATCCTGGGTAACAACCGGGTACCAGCCTTGTCTATCATCATGACCGCCGTGAATCCTGGGTGACAACCGGGTACCAGTCTTGTCCTTCATCATGACCGCCGTGAATCCTTGGTGACAACCGGGTACCAGCCTTGTCTATCATCATGACCGCCGTGAATCCTGGGTGACAACCGGGTACCAGCCTTGTCTATCATCATGACCGCCGTGAATCCTGGGTGACAAACTGGTACCAGCCTTGTCCTTCGTCATGACCGCCGTGAATCCTTGGTGAAAAACCGGGACAAGCCTTGTAATTCACCATGACAGCCGTAAGCGTGGTTCGAACCCAGGAAGCACGGTCTAAAACACTCCATGCCGGCGAGGATAGATGTCAAGTAACAAATGCACTCACCCAACTAACCAATACACTCACCCAACTAACCAATACACTCACCCATCTAACCAATACACTCAACCAACTAACCTATACACTCAACCAACTAACCAATACACTCACCCAACTAGCCAATACACTCACCCAACTAACCAATACACTCACCCAACTAACCAATACACTCACATTACTAACAATTACACTCACCTATTAACCAATACACTCAACCAACTAAACAATACACTCAACCAACTAACCAATACACTCACCTAACTATCCAATACTCTCAACCAACTAACCAATACACTCACCTATCTAACCAATACACTCAACCAACAAACCAATACACTCACCTATCTAACAATACACTCACCCAACTAACCAATACACTCACCTATCTAACCAATACTATCACCCAACTAACCAATACACTCACCTATCTAACCAAAACACTCATCCAACTAACCAATACACTCAACCAACTAACCAATACACTCACCCAACTAACCAATACACTCACCCAACTAACCAATACACTCAACCAACTAACTAATACACTCACATTACTAACAATTACACTCACCTATTAACCAATACACTCAACCAACTAAACAATACACTCAACCAACTAACCAATACACTCACCTAACTATCCAATACTCTCAACCAACTAACCAATACACTCACCTATCTAACCAATACACTCAACCAACTAACCAATACACTCACCTATCTAACAATACACTCACCCAACTAACCAATACACTCACCTATCTAACCAATACTATCACCCAACTAACCAATACACTCACCTATCTAACCAATACACACATCCAACTAACCAATACACTCACCCAACTAACCAATACAATCACCCAACTAACCAATACACTCACCCAACTAACCAATACACTCACCCAACTAACCAATACACTCACCCAACTAACCAATACACTCACCCAACTAACCAATACACTCAACCAACTAACCAATACACTCACCTAACTAATCAATACACTCAACCAACTAACCAATTCACTCACCCAACTAACCAATACACTCACCTATCTAACCAATACTATCACCCAACTAACCAATACACTCACCTATCTAACCAATACACTCATCCAACTAACCAATACACTCAACCAACTAACCAATACACTCATCCAACTAACCAATACACTCACCCAACTAACCAATACACTCACCTATCTAAACAATACACTCACCTATCTAAACAATACACTCAACCAACTAACCAATACACTCACCTAACTAGCCAATACTCTCACCCATCTAACCAATACACTCAACCAACTAACCAATCCACTCACCCAACTAGCCAATACACTAACCCAACTAAACAATACACTCACCCAACTAAACAATACACTCACCCAACTAACCAATACACTCACCCAACTAACCGAATTTGTTTAAAGTCGACTCTTCCATGTTCGAAATCGGGCGTCTCCATTTCTCATGTAATAAAAGTTTGGACTATTTTGATAATTAAAAGACAAACACAGCTGATTTCAGGTGAGACAACGCGGGATCGAAGACCGGTCTTTCTCTTTCGAGACGCACGCTCTAACCACTACGTGTTGACTGTGGTGGAGCTCATCTACTGATAATTAAAACTTACTCTAACATATCCACGATTCTTTGAGTCTTTTAACGTCCTAATTAAAATAATAAGTGGTTGATTTGACTAGAAGCATGAGCACGAATCTTTCGTCCTCTGTCAGAAAAAAGAGAACACGAAAAGTGCTTCGTTTAAAGCGATTATAAACTTAAGTGATTATGTCAAAATTCTATATACTTGTTTAAATCAATATACAAAACAGCTACCTCATTGATAAACCACCAATCGAAATAGTTCATATCGCTTTCGCTTTCTCACTGAATACAACAGCGTAATATACGAGGGGTGATCAAACAGTTCGCGGGAAAATGCTGTTGTTTCTTTTTTATTTCGGATATCTTACTGACAATGCGTCCGAATAATTTTAAATTCAATTTAATTTTGATTGAACAATTTCAAATCGATTAATCGCATATGTATGAACTAATTGTTACTATGGTTACGTCTCTGCGCCAATTCCGGCCAAACACATCTTGACGTCAACGTCAACGTTTCTGTACATGAGTCCTTTTCGAAATACTCTCCCTTGAATGAAATACACTTCCTACATCGTTCAAGCCATGATTCTAAAAGATATTATCAGGGGCGTAGCTTTGTAATAATCAATGTGAAGGCCGTCTCGTAAGAAAATCAACATTGTGGACTCTACGTAAAGTATCGACCCGGATCAGCCTAAGCATGCCACACAGGCCTACCCGGATAGGCACTTTTCGCCTCCTGTGGATTTTCTGTTTCAGGAATAACTACTCTATACATCTATCCCCCTAAGACGGAATGTGTTGGCCGGATCAGTCTGCGCGGACAGTGCAGGCTGATCTGGTCGATACATTACGCAGATGTCTATCGCCGCAGCTGCACTGTGTAGGCACGTGCCAACAGTGCCTAAAGGGAGCTACGCGCCTGATTGTCTAAATGATTCTAGCTGTATGTTAGATATATACCTGCAACGTCGATGAAAGCTCATGAGTATCACCAAAGGGTGCTTCTCTGACGTAGTTCTTCCCCACCGGAAGTGAAAGAAGTCACATGGGGACACGCCCGGGCTTTAAATCGCGTGGTTCATAAGCTCAAATCCTAGTTTACGTACGACTATCTGTGCGGATGATGCTCGGTGATACGGGGCATTGTCATGGTGAAATATAATGGAAGTTAGGAGCTCGGTCCTCTTCTTGCGCATTGCCCACACGAGGTCCATCAACAATTCATCAAGAAACAGATGTGTGTGGTACTCTTCGGCTTCGTGAGGGCAATGCGCAAGAAGAGGACCGAGCTTTTTTCATTTAGCTGGTTGTGAATATTTAAAACTTTTCCATAACTGTGATCTGTTCTTGGAAGATATTCCTTATCTTTTTCCAAGAAGTTCCTTGACGGCGGCGACATGTGATGACGTTACGGTTCTCGGACGACCGCTGCGCTCGTTATCCCGATGTTTTCTCTATACCACATGAAGACTGCTGTTTTTTTCCATGGCTGTATCCCCATAGGCATTTGTCAGCATGTCGATGGTTTTTTATTTTAAAAGTGCATTTCGAAAACAAAAAATTGATAGCCGATCTCTGTTCTTCACTCATTTAAACACCTTTAACACCTTTATTAAAGAACGCACACGTCGTTTTTTTTTTTATTTCAGACGTCATTTTTTTTTGGTGACGAGCATTAGCGAGTTGGTTACTGCCGTCAGGTTTAGGTCTTCAAAACGGTATATATACGGGACGTTATGTTTCGTAAGCATTTAATTTTTTAAAAAACAACTGACCTTTTGGCCGGGATGACGTCGGTGACGTTACTTTAGAAACTACATTTCATTCCACATGGATCATGAAACAGATCTTTAGATTACTACTGCCATACATAATTCCCTGATCTTTATTTGTGTGCAATGTTATGGATATCATGTAAAGCATTTGATAATGAGAGCCACTCTCCGCACACTTTTAAGATCCCGGGTTAGATTCACAGTCGCGGCACGACGATCATGGTGGAGTGCACTTGGGCAAGGCACATTTCCTAGCCTAGTACTGGTTTGTTTACCCAGGGATCATGAATAAGTGATCGGTCGCCGGGATATAACTGAAATAATGTTGAAAGAGGCGTAAAAAACCAATAAAACAAACACTTTTTAGGACATTTCAAAAGTTGTACCTTCCTTAAGGCTACTGCATTTACCACTGTGTTCTAAAATAGAAAGAAACCATCCTACGTTAATATACAGATAATCCGATCTCGGAATGTATACCAACCTTCATTTCTGTTATAAGTTATAACCATCTCCGTGATGTTTGTAAAATGTGTTTGTATATTTTATTTGTATAATTTGTTTGTATAGTTTCTTTGTTTACACGTTATATGTATTTCTATACATAAAACATGTTTGTAAAATGTGTTTGTATATATGTTATATGTTTTGCTATGTATATATGTTATATGTTTTGCTATGTATATAAGTTTGCCATATTTATATAATATGTAAATGACCAAAGGAAAAATGCTTTGCCGATAATCATGTATAAAGTATTGAAACTTAACAAACTCGAAAACCTGGTGAAGTAGTCAGAGCGTCCGCTTGGGAGCGGTAGACGAGAATTCGACCCCCTGCCGGATCATACCAAATACTTATAGTAATGGCTGCCCTCCATCGCTCAGGGGGTTGCGAGGATTACGCCATATATAATACGCATCGGTGTTAGATTCAATCAGACCGGTAATGTACATGTAATTACCAATGAAACGTCGTTGTATAACTGATATAAGCCGTCCCACGAGAAAACCAACAGTGTGGACTCTGCGTAAAGTATCGACCCGGATCAGCCTAAGCATGCCGCACAGACTTACCCGGATACACTTTTCGCCTCCTGTAGATTTTCTATTTCAGGAATCATTGCTCTATACCTCTATCCCCCTGAATCGGAATGTGTCGGCCCGGATCAGTCTGCGCGGACTGTGCAGGCTGATCTGGGTCGATATATTACGCAGAGGCCATTTTCTCGAGGGACAGCTCAAATGGTAATAATGGCTTTCCATCCTTGGCGCTCAGGATTGTGGGCTCAGCATTATGACTGACTCACTGGTGTCAGTATAAACCGACCAGTAGTACTGCTAACTTAACCATTTCCCTCATACGACAATTCTGCAGCAGACGACTTTGAACGTATTTTGTCAAAACATAAAAAATCTCCATAATTGAATGGATAACCTATGACAAAAAGTGGAAAACATTGTGGCAAAAGGAGAAATTGCACGTTTTGTGCAATTTCTTCTTTTGTCACTATGTTTTCAAAACGCCGTCTGCTGCAGAGGCGTCAGAAAGCGTCTATATGAGGGAAAGGGTTAAACAGGACACGCCGTGGTATAGCTGGTTGTCTTGTAAGCGGTATTATACACACTCAATGATGGGTTTGAAAACTTTGACCTGGCATAGGTCATATAATTGACCCAAGACGTGACTAAGATAATAATTGAAATACTCGAATGCTCCAGTACTTTAACCTTTTTCCACATACAACAAATCTGCAGCCGGCGACCATGAAAATATAGTGACAAAAACCTGAGAAATCTCCATAAAAGATAGCTTAATTGTTAAATAAAGTTGAACACAGTGTGGCCAAAGGAGAAATTGATCATCATGTTTTCAACTTTATTTAACAATTTAGCTATCTTTCATGGAGATTTTTCAGAATTGTGTCACTATGTTTTTAAAGTCGTCTGCTGCAGAATTGTTGTATGTGGGAAAGGGTTAATTATGTGGTATAAATTACGTTACATCTTTGTGAAAACTAACCAACCAGTTCCCATGAACTTATTTGACCAGTATAACACAAGAGCTAACTAGTACGAAGATGACGATGAAACGCATGTGTCCTCCCAGTCATTGCTATAATGCTGTGTATCTTGAGTGTTTGGGTAAGAAGTATAATTCTTTTGCGTGTTAATGGAAAAACTTTTATTTGAATGATGTTTAACGCCACTTTCAAAAGTATTTCAGTAATATCACGATATTTCCCACGTAAATACCTTCAACAATGGGCTAACAGTATATGTGGAAAAGCAGCCAGTTGCTTGGAAATAACGTTTAGTGGAGTACTGGTGTGAGAAAGCTAGGAAACAAACGAAAAATCAGTGGTGACTACCAAACTTCATACCTTACATTTCACACTTCACACTTCATACTTTACACTTCATAGATAATATGTTTGAAGTGTGAAGTTTGAAGTCTGAAGTCTGAAATCTGAAGTTTGAAATTCAGACTGCATACTTCACACTTCATAGATAATATGTTTGAAGTGTGAAGTGTGAAGTGTGAAGTATGAAGTCTGAATGTCATACTTCACACTTCAAACCTCATACTTCAGACATCAAACTTCAAACTTCAAACTTCACACTTCACACTTTAAACTTCAGACTTCAGACTTCAGACTTCAGACTTCAAACTTCACACTTCACACTTCAATCTTCATACTTCAAACTTCATACTTCAGACTTTAGACTTCAAACTTCATACTTCAAACTTCAAACTTCACACTTCACATTTCACACTTCACACCTCACACTTCACACTTCGAACATATTATCTATGAAATGTGAAGTATGAAGTCTGAATTTCAAACTTCAGACTTTAGACTTCAGACTTCAAACTTCACACTTCAAACATATTATCTATGAAGTGTGAAGTATGAAGTCTGAATTTCTAATTTCAGACTTCAGGCTTCAAACTTCACACTTCAAATATATTATCTATGAAGTGTGAAGTGTGAAGTGTGAAGTATGAAGTATGAAGTATGAAGTGTGAAGTGTGAAGTGTGAAGTATGAAGTGTGAAGTATGAAGTGTGAAGTGTGAAGTGTGAAGTGTGAAGTTTGAAATGTGAAGTTTGGAAGTCACCACCGGTCTTTCGTACGTACACATGGATAGGTAAAATCACCACCGATATATGTCTGAACAATTGTTGGAAACGTTGTTAAGCTCGAATTAATCAATCAATCAATCGGGTAAAATTACCAGTGCTGCTGTTAGTTTCTTTTGTAACCAGCATTTAACCCTAAGAAGAATAGACAAGAACATAACAGTATTTCGATAATTAACTCAGAATTGACAGAATGGTTTTTCTGGCAGCTTATTTGTCAAATTCTAGAATATTGCTGCATATATACATATACATATATGCATGTATACCGAAATACTTCTAAATATACGGACAAAGAAGTGACATCCATAAGCTATTCACAACATATAAGTGTGAAGTGGAGGTAGTGTATTTAGTTAATCGGCTTGAGTTGAACGTTCAAAAATGTAACGTCTTCCAAAGGGAAGTAAGTCAGTAAAACGCGTTGCATCAGTAAAACTCTTAAACTATAAATTTTCCGAGCACCTTGTCTTTATCTGGGACCACTATATCATCAGTGGCCCAGTCTTTATTAAGATTTAAAAAAACCATGGAAATTTAAGTACAGTCCATTCTGGTTTTTGAAGAGATCAACCATCAACTTTTATTGATTCAAAGTTTCATTCCAATATTAATCTCCCTTGATTTTATTTTGATGAATGAATCTGCACCACCGATATCAGAGATCTAGATAAGGGGCGTTTTGCATGTTCTAAAATGAGTGAGACGATTCTTTTGAGTGCACACAACAAAGGTTTTGCTTTTATAATAAGAAAAGAAATTGTGGGGAAAAGAGCTGAATACCCCTCCTTATCTGGACCTCTGATTACATAAATAACTATTACGAATAGCTTGATTGGCACATCGCTAATAATATTGGCCAACACATAAACGTATAACTCAGTGCCATTATCTGCCAGGAATTGCCGGGATCGAGTCTATGTGGAATACCAGTTGAATTGACAGAATGTTGTTTTGAGTACTGTTGGGAGAAAGTCAGGAAACACGTGGATGAACTGTATGACGTGACATGACGGAAAACATTGTTGAAAACGTCGTTAAACCACAATCAATCAAAATTGCCATATTCAATCCCTGCCAAACGTGGGCCTTTATGCACATATTCTATCCTAGCACTGGCTTGTCAATCAGTAGTTATTGGTTAGCATTATGTTGCCGTGATATAACTGAATACTGTTGAAACGGCTTAAAAATCCAATAAAATACATAACATGCCATTATCTGCAAACGTAGTGCTTAAACGTTTAACCTGCCGATTCCCTGAAACTGGTATTACCATCCTTGCCTTTTGATTGGTCATACTAAAGCCTTGTTTTATGCAGTATTTCAGTTATATAACGACTGCCTATTTAGCTATGTATGTGTTTCCCGGCTTCCTCACACTAGTATGTGTCCCGGCTTCCTCACATCAGTATATGTTTCCCGGCTTCCTCAATCCAGTATGTGTTTCCCATCTTCATCACACCAGTATATGTTTCCCGGCTTCCTCACACCAGTATATGTTTCCCGGCTTCCTCACACCAGTATATGTTTCCCGGCTTCCTCACACCAGTATATGTTTCCCGGCTTCCTCACATCAGTATTTGTTTCCCGGCTTCCTCACACCAGTATGTGTTCATCCATCCGTCCGTCTGTCCATTACGGTTTGCATTAATGGGTCAAAAATTCCAGTTTTTTGTCAATCGTTTGTCCTTCGTGATTTATTTTGTTTATACAAGAAAAGGGTCAAACTTTTATAAATTAGGTATTTGTTATGGCAGGCAATATTTATTGCTTCGCACAATTTTGATTTGGTTTGTTTAAAGGTCATTGTTTCATTGTTTCAACAATATTTGTCTATATTATCTATGCCATATATTTTTAACTTACATATGCCCCTATACCATCAGCGCTTTCAGCGCTTTGATTAAATTTAGCACCGGCAAACAGTTGGATTGGTAACAATGCTAAACCCAGCATGTCACCCTAACTACGTTTTATATTGATAGTCAGTAATGTATAACTCGAAATTAAACAATAAATGAATAAATATACTTAATTCAATTATTATATTATGTGTTAAGAGGTATGTTATTAATATGCTATATCGCTGGACACGGCTTATATGTAAACAGAGTATTGCCGATCACATGTCGGGCATCGTTCTAGTCAATTAGAAATAAATATATGACCTTAAACGGTCCAGCGATAACTGATATACACATCTCGTCTTAATCGTCATGGCAGATGTATGACAAGTATACTATGGCGCATGCTATTCTTTTGTCTATAAATTGGTGATAAGTATATTCCAATACCAAACGGTGATCTGCACAAAAAAGCGTAGTTAATACATCTGGCTGCACACTCATGCTAAGTATCCAAATGAGCGGTCCGCGAGAAAACCAATAGTGTAGTCTCTGCATAATGTATCGACCCAGATTAGCCTGCGAAGGCCGCGCAGCCTGATCATGGCCGATACATTCTGTCTCAGGGGGATAAGGGTTTAGAGTAGTGATTCCTGAAACAGAAAATCCACAGGAGACAAAAAGTGTCTATCCGGGTTAGCATGCGCGGCATGCTTAGGCTTATCCGGGTCGATACTTTACGCAGATTCCACAATGTTGGTTTTCTCGTGAGGCTGCGGCGATAGACATCTGCGTAATGTATCGACCAGATCAGCCTGCGCTGTCCGCGCAGACTGATCCGGCCGACACATTCCGTCTTAGTGGGATATATGTATACAGAGTAGTTATTCCTGAAACAGAACATCCACAGGAGGCGAAAAGTGTCTATCCGGGTAAGCCTGCGCGGCATGCTTACGCTGATCCGGGTCGATACTTTACGCAGATTCCACAATGTTGGTTTTCTCGTGAGGCTGCGGCGATAGACATCTGCGTAATGTATCGACCAGATCAGCCTGCGCTGTCCGCGCAGACTGATCCGGCCGACACATTCCGTCTTAGTGGGATATATGTATACAGAGTAGTTATTCCTGAAACAGAACATCCACAGGAGGCGAAAAGTGTCTATCCGGGTAAGCCTGCGCGGCATGCTTACGCTGATCCGGGTCGATACTTTACGCAGATTCCACAATGTTGGTTTTCTCGTGAGGCTGCGGCGATATACATCTGCGTAATGTATCGACCAGATCAGCCTGCGCTGTCCGCGCAGACTGATCCGGCCGACACATTCCGTCTTAGTGGGATATATGTATACAGAGTAGTTATTCCTGAAACAGAACATCCACAGGAGGCGAAAAGTGTCTATCCGGGTAAGCCTGCGCGGCATGCTTACGCTGATCCGGGTCGATACTTTACGCAGATTCCACAATGTTGGTGCGGCGATAGACATCTGCGTAATGTATCGACCAGATCAGCCTGCGCTATCCGCGCAGACTGATCCGGCCGACACATTCCGTGTTAGTGGGATAGATGTATAGAGTAGTTATTCCTGAAACAGAAAATCCACAGGAGGCGAAAAGTGTCTGTCCGGGTTAGCCTGCGCGGCATGCTTACGCTGATCCGGGTCGATACTTTACGCAGATTCCACAATGTTGGTTTTCTCGCGGGACGGCTCATATCAATATATCTGCGTAATGTATCGACCAGATCAGCCTGCGCTGTCCGCGCAGACTGATCCGGCCGACACATTCCGTCTAAGGGGGGATAGATAGAGTAGTGATTCCTGAAACAGAAAAAACACAGGAGGCGAACAGTGTCTGTCCGGTTTAGCCTTCGCGGCATGTCTAGGCGGATCCGAGTCGATACTTTACGCAGATTCCACAATGTTGGTTTTCTCGCTGGACGGCTCAAATGGAGACGGCTTACCATACGGTTCTTGGAACCTTCTATGGCTTATTATATTGGACTGCGCGAATGGACTGACTGATCTGGTTCTACACTGGAAGCAAACGTCTAAACATTGGGTCGCATGGCCGCTCATTTCTTTAACTACATTATCATTGTCATAAACATCTACATCATTTATTGAATTGTTTGTAAAGCGGACATATGCTTAAAACTCAAAATCATGGAATGGTGAAATATTCATGTGTGATGTTTCCTCTAACATGGCCGCACTTGCTTCTATCGTCTTTTCTCAGGTGATCCGCCGTTGTAGGTTTGGCGACAGCAACAAGCATGGCAATATACTTAATCTGAATAACAAAAAAAACAACAAAACACCTAAACAAAACAAACAAACACAAATATTTGACGTTACATATAACCGGAAATTAATTGACCGTTGACGCATGCATACTTTGTGGACGGTCTCACAAGCAAGAACGGTCGTCGTCCAACTGAGAGCCAGGTTCAATACAGTGTCGGGTCTTGCCAGTGACTTGAACATTGTACAAATGTCCGGCATATCTGAACTAACTGAGGGTTTTATTGAGAGATCAGCCCAGCGTGAAAAAGACAATGGAATCGAAGAATTCCAGAGGCAAAAGGGATTCGAACCAGGGACCTTTGGTACGAAAGGCCGAGGCTCTACCACTGTACCACTGTCTTCCACATACCTCATTTACGTGAGTAACTAAACATTTTAGTTTGTGTCTATTGAAACGGTAGGAGACTAGTTTCGACACGGTGCGGGTAACGGTTTGGTATTCATTATTTTTTAATTTGATAAATATAACAGTTACAATAAACAGGCTCTAAGCTACCCATCGCTAACACATTCCAACACATACCGTTGATCGTTCAGTACAGTGAGAGTTTTATATATCTACCTCTATTGCGGTCCTGTTTGACAAAACTACCGTTGATCATTCAGTACAGTGAGAGTGTTATATACCTACCTCTATTGCGGTCCTGTTTGACAAAACTACCGTTAATCGTTCAGTACAGTGAGAGTGTTATATACCTACCTCTATGGCGGTCATGTTTGACAAAACTACCGTTGATCGTTCAGTACAGTGAGAATGTTATACCTACCTCTATGGCGGTCATGTTTGATAAAACTACCGTTGATCGAACAGAACAGTGAAAGTGTTATACCTACCTCTATGGCTATCATTTCTGTGTCATCATGTATTCTGATACGTTCATCGTCCGTCAGTGTGATAATGTAACATTTCGCGTATTGGTTAAATTTGTTGGTCCTCACTATCAAATTGTGCTGAAAAATAACTTGGTGATTCATATCTGTGGCGTCTAGGCGACGTTTACAAGTGTTTGTTTTAGATTAGCATTGCCTTATATTGGCGAACATCACAATTGATTGATTGATTGGGGTTTAACGCCGTTTAATTTCTCAGTTATATCACGGCGGCCAGTTCACCTACTCATGCATTTCCTGGTTTTCTCACACCAGTACTCCACACAACAATCTTCCAAAGCAACTGGCTGCTTTTCCACATAGTTTTAGTCCATTGGTGGAAGAGGAATGACGCATGTCGCATTGACTTTTGTCAATCGTCGGAAAGAAAGTTGGCCGAGCCGGGATTAGAACTCACATCCCCTGGATTGACAGCACGCGTCGCTACCGACTGAGCTACCGGGGCTCGGCGAACATCACAATTAAGGGTCGGTTTGATGAAAGTACAAGTTGGCATTTCTGACCAACGTATGTTCAGATCAGCCTTTACATCTGCTGCGTCTTGTTATAATATACACTGATAGAAGCTTCCGAAATGTCAATGTAAGTTATATGAGAACAGTGTATATCTGCACATCTAACATTCTAAAGTCACGCAACAGAAACAAACTTGAAAGGTTGCATTCTCAAAAAATATTTTAAACAGTTGTTCATGTGTTCATGTATAACACAGCGACCGGGTCAGCTACCCATAAGTTGCTTGGGTTACTTTCTCAAAATAACATATTATAGCAAGTCACAATGGCTTTTGTCAATTATTGAATGTTGGACAAGCCTGAAATTAAACTGACGACTCTTGGATTGATATCTCTCATCATCACCGATTTAGTTTTTCATCTTATTTGTTAACCCTTTCCCCCCATGCAGAAACATTTGATGCATCCATAACAGACGTCTTTCGAAACATTGTAACTAAATGAAAAAGTGCTAATGTCATAAACAATTTATACTTTCGCAACAATGTTCATCTTCTATTTTAAATGTTCTTGTATTCAAAAAATGTTAAATGAAGCGATTACAGATTCATACCGACATAGGGTTGTATTCGAAGATCAGACTTTCAGACTCGTTTTGGCCAGCTCCAGTCTGAAAAATAATCAACATCGGAAAAGCTAGAAAGAAAAATATAAGCCGTTCCACAAGAAAACCCAACATTTTGGCCTCTGCGAAATGTATCGACCCAGAACAGCCTGCGCAGACCGCACATGCTAATCCATGCCGACACATTCCGTCTCAGGGGTAAAGAGATGTAGGGTAATGATTCACAGGAAGCGAAAAGTGTCTGTTCGGATTAACCTGCGCGGCATGCTTACGGCTGATCCGGGTCGACTACTTTACGCAGACTCCACAATGTTGGTTTTCCTTGTGTCCGGTTATTTTTTATCTTTTCAAGGACCGTATTTGTCATTAGCTCCTGAGTGGCAATCGTTTTAACAATATACAGCCTACTCGGATTAACCCGATGTCACCCTACCCAAATAGCTAGGTAATGTCGGGTTACTATCCGAAAACTAGTACTCTTCAGTCTGGCAACATGGCTGAAGACTTAGTTGATGACAATTATAATCGGTAAATCAAATTTTAAATCTTTACCGTTCCGTGTTTAACACATACCCGAGTGACCCAAGTTAAGAATGTTTACCTGGGTAAGTTAACTCGGAGGTTAATGTCGAACAGCTGGCTCAATGATTATTGTGGAAGGGACTGGTGCATTTGTAGGGCGACGTCCTCTCGTATCAAAGATCCCGGGATCGAATCCCGAGAAGGAAGTCACCAGGTGTGATTTATATAAGCTGAAAGCTTGCTACGCAATCGCAATTGATGTAACAGAAATAAGTTAAACTAAACACTCTTGATTCTGCTAAAAATGACGTCAATCACTTTGTAGACACCAGTGTGCATCCTGACAAGTGTTCCTATACACTGTTTTAGCGTTTAAATTCCATGCTTTTTCCAGAGTTGCCTCCTTTAATTTGAAAGGCATCGAATTCCATCTGCTATAAAACTTATGATGGGAATCATGGAATAATTAGGAATGGTTAAATTGAATGAATACCTCTATTACTAGAGAGTAATTTTATATGGGTTATGCTTCATGAAAATTAGCCATATGGCATTTAAGGCGAGTATATGAGTCGTTCCGTGAGAAAACCAAGTATGGCCTATGCGTAATGTATCGACCCAGATCAGCCTTCGCTGTCCGCGCAGACTGTCCTGGACAGACACATTCCGTCTCAGGGGGGATAGATGTATGGAGTAGTGATTCCCGAAACAGAAAATCCACAGGAGGCAAAAAGTGTTTATACGGGTAAGCCTGCGCGGAATGCTTAGGCTGATCCGGGTCGATACTTTACGCAGAGACTACACTATTGGTGTTCCCGTGAGACGGCTCATATATCGAAATGAACATGCACCGAAGAAGAGGGAGATCACCAATTAGTTCAAAGAAGCTTCCAAGACACTTGTTTAAGTGTACATTTAGATCAGCTAGTATGGGCACACCGTCAGCTTATTATCCACACGTGTCACAACTATTCATTGGTTGTTTCTTTATTGGCACATGACTCGTACAAATGTAACAGATTTGTAGCAGACGACTTATTAAACATCTAGTAAAAACACATGTAAACTTTCTAGATTTTAGAGTATAATTATTGAATACAGTTGAAAACATAATGTTAAAAATAGAAATTGTTCATTATGAACAAATTCTCCTATTGCCATGATATTGTAGTAGATGGGTCAAAATGAGTTCGCACGTGGGAAATGGTTAATTATGCGGTAAGACTCTAACCTGAAAGAAAGCTACAAGGCATCCAGTCAAAATCAGAGCGAGTGGTAAGTATCCTGTCGCCATTGTTATAAGTGAAAACGAACTGACTTAATCTTTACCGACTTTAGCGGAATCACGATAACGTGTCGCTCGCGGATGGTAAACGCTAGGACTCGTTTTGTGCATCGGATTAGTCTCTTCTAAGTCTTTACATTTTACACAATTGTGAAGTGGATCGAAATGTTAGTTCTCGTTTCATCAATTGATGTTAACCCAATACGGCTTTATTATGTGAGCATATCAAACAAATCATTATGACACTTCATGGACACCTTTTATATGTCAGAGCTCTTTATAAAACTATGACCTTATTAGGGCATCGTCCTATCAGAACTCTAGATAATGGGCGTATTGTATATTCCTAAATCATTCCGTGACCTCCAGACCTTATTAGGGCATCGTCCTATCAGAACTCTAGATAATGGGCGTATTGTATATTCCTAAATCATTCCGTGACCTCCAAACACCATATTGTAGGTACTGAAAAGAATCGTCTCAGTGGCTGCCTTTCCACATAGACATGTACTGCACGACCATTGGTGAAAGACGAATGACGGTTGTCACAATGACTTTTGTCAAACGTCGGAAAGAATGTTGGCCGAACTGGGATTCGAGCTAACAACCCCTGGATTGATAGCCCGCGTCGTTACCGATTGAGATACCGGAACTCGGCTAAATCTGATTTTAAGTGCATCACGTTAGAGGTTAATAAGTAGTCATGTCAGTTTTGCACCAAGTTAGTGAACGGAACGAGTAACAGTAAGATAAGGAATTCCTCACCACGTCTTTTGGACGCATCTCCTGGACACATCAGGTGACATGATAGTTCAATCGGTATCAACGAGGGCTGCCTGTCACGTATGATGGGCAAATATTACTTTAACCCTTTTCCCTCATATAACAAGCAATTTCTCTTTTTGCCACAATGTTATCCACTTTTAGTCAAAGGTTATCCATTCATTATAGAGATTTTCGATTTTTTTTGACAAAATATGTTCAAAGTCGTCTGCTGCAGAATTGTCGTATGACGGAAAGGGTTAATACAAGTTATACTTATATATGTTTAACCCGTTCACACATGCAATACAACTGCAGCTGGCAACTTAGGAAACAACTCTTTGGAATTTATATATATATATATATATATATATATATATATACAAATGAAAGTGTGAGTATTAACAAGGGTTAGTTTATCTTTTTTGCCACAATGCTTTTCAAGAGTCTAGTGCAGGAGCGTCCAAACGCATCTGCATGTCGAAACTGGATAGTTTTTAAGAATCTTCTTTTAAACAGTATCCATGTGTACCCTAAGCATGGGAAGAATGTTGCAGGCAGGTCTATTTCAACAGTGCAACTATACTGTTAACCCTTCCCCACATATAGACGCTTTCTGAAACATCTGCAGCAGACGACTTTTGAAATCATTGTGGCGAAAAGAGAAATTCCTCATGATAAGCAATTTTTCCATTTACCACAACGATTTCAACTCTATTAACAAAATCATACACAAACATTTAATGAGATTTCTATATTTAGGACTTGATAATTTCAAAAACATCTGTTGCAGATTTATTGTATTTGGAAAAGGTTCGTTTTCCCGCAGCACCGCTCAACCCGGCAGAATTTATGGGATCAGATAAAGAATTACGTACATGGATTACGTCCCTTATCTCAGCCATATATGTGAGCAGTGAAGATTGATACGGGGGTCTTAAATTAAAACTGATAATAAATAAACACGAAATAGATATGCTTTGTATCACATAAAGAGATTTATGAGGCGTGTTTCGAAAAATTGTACTAAACGTTTTACCATATTTCTTCATGAAATTTGCCGGTTGGGCCCCAAAGTGACTTAACGTCAAACCGCTGGCGTGACGTCATTTTCATAGTTTGGTTTCCGCGTTTTAACAAAGACTTGAGCCTAAGACTGGAAACCAAATTAGTAGCGTCATATGATATTTATGTAATGGCATTTTGACACTCCCAGAGAGGGCTTTATGTGATAAATGCATCTACCAAATACGCCAATTCCACCCAAAGAACGGTACAATGCTAAGCTACTATGTATCGTGTTGAACATTGACGGAGTTGAGCATTCAGAATACATGCATGTGCACTCATACTAGGATCCAAATGAACACTGATATACAGAAATTTCCTGAAACCTTCTAGGACTAATTTGCGAAAGCAGGGGCGTAGCTCCATTTAGGCACGTGCCTACACATTTTTTCTCAAAATGCCCCAAAATACAGCTGCGGCGATAGACATTTGCGTAATGCATCGATCAGATCAGCCTGCGCTTTCCGCGCAGACTGATCCGGCCGACACATTCCGTCTTAGGGGGATATATGTATAGAGTAGTGATTCCTGAAACAGAAAATCCACAGGAGGCGAAAAGTGTCTATCCGGGTAGGCCTGTGTGGCATGCTTAGGCTGATCCGGGTCGATACTTTACGCAGAGTCCACAATGTTGATTTTCTCACGAGACGGCCTATACATTGATTATTGCAAAGCTACGCCCCTGAATAGTTAAATTTTGTCTTAAGTCACATTGTTTTCAAAAGACGTCTGCTGCAACTGCGTCAACATTTGTCTGCAAGTCGGGAAATGGTTTAGTTTTGCACATCGCTTCTACTTTTGTGTGACCTTCAAAGAAACGGTATGTTATAATACAAACTGACATTCATTGTTTATTTAAATTTAAATAAATGATGATTAAAATGTCACACATCTCTTCTGTTGGCAGAGCGTTACAATGTCGTGCAGACAGACTAACCTAGCAAGTTTGCATTACAGTATGTTTTTAAAAGTAGGACTACTCGTATCAGCCTAATTGACTTCATTCTAAAATGGTTAGTAACGTTTTAACATACATGTATTGCTTCTTCCGTTTTATAGCAATTCGCCTATTTCTCAACTATTGACTATGATAGCATAGTATTGCTTGATACTTATTTAATGCATTTGCAAGAAGAAAGGAAACTCTTGATTTATAATATTAGAAATTTTACAAGAATTGCTTACCTTCGTAATTTGTATATACACTGTAAATAAGTTAAATTTGTTATGTATTGAATAATGCATTCAGTTAGATACGATACTGATATCTGTTTCAAACAATTCTTTTCAATATCAACCAAATATCTGTTACTATATTGAAATGTTCAAAAACTATAACCATAAAACACTTTATATGATAAAAACTCTTTAATACTAAAGAGTTTTAATCATATAAAGTGTTTTACTGACTTTCTTCCCTTTGGAAGACATAATATACAAAGTGTATAACCATAAATATATTTTCATTTACAACTTATTATGCTAAACTATACTTGTTTAATCATAAAAGCTTAAACATGTATATGTTTATTTGAATACCACCACTATTTATTGTTTGCTTCACTCTATTTGATGTATTTACATGTTGTATTTTGGGCCGGAGACCTTTATTACCAAATAAAATATGTCTATGTCTATGTCAAACTTATGTTCTTAGTACCGTCTCTGTGGTGAGGTGTTATGAGTATCCGCCTTGAGAGCGGATACCGGGGTTCGATCCTCGGTCGGGTCATACCAAATACTATATCAACGGTAGCAATGTTCCCTTTCTGAGGCGCGGGAATGTGGGGATGGGATTATGAATGTTAATTGACATATGAAACGCCGTGATACAGATTATTGTTGAAAGTGGTGTCAATCATAATTAAATCATTCAATTTGGACTAAGTATGATCTTTAGCCATCGCACCTTAGGTATTCGAATAACGTGGAGATTTTAACCGGAAAATCCGGGTTTAAGTCCCAGTGGCAGCGGTCATGGTGAAGTGCCCACCATGGTTTGTTTTACCCAAGATTGATGAGTAAGTGAACTGTCTCGCCGAGATATTACTGAAATAATGTTGAAAATGGAATAACACCCCTCCCCCCAAAGAAAACCATGCGGAATTACTCGTGTACCAACTATATGAGTCATGGTTAGCGGTTTTGAGTATTAATGCATCCGCAAAGTCTCACCGGAGACTTCACTTCTGACAAAAAAAAATGAAAGTGTAACCAAACTAATTGTATAACAAAAAATTATCGAAACGTAATGTCATGAATACCGCAACTCGCAACACGCGCCTCATTTTTAATTCGGGAATAACCAAACTCACGACCTCAGGTCATTTTTGTGGCGATTGGTTTGACAATCGCCACACTGCTAACAGAAACAACAACAACGAAAAATATTTACATAGTCGGTTTTGAACAATCGGTTGATATTTTTTTCTAAGTATGATCTTTAGCCATCGCACCTTAGGTATTCGAATAACGTGGAGATTTTAACCGGAAAATCCGGGTTTAAGTCCCAGTGGCAGCGGTCATGGTGAAGTGCCCACCATGGTTTGTTTTACCCAAGATTGATGAGTAAGTGAACTGTCTCGCCGAGATATTACTGAAATAATGTTGAAAATGGAATAACACCCCTCCCCCCAAAGAAAACCATGCGGAATTACTCGTGTACCAACTATATGAGTCATGGTTAGCGGTTTTGAGTATTAATGCATCCGCAAAGTCTCACCGGAGACTTCACTTCTGACAAAAAAAAATGAAAGTGTAACCAAACTAATTGTATAACAAAAAATTATCGAAACGTAATGTCATGAATACCGCAACTCGCAACACGCGCCTCATTTTTAATTCGGGAATAACCAAACTCACGACCTCAGGTCATTTTTGTGGCGATTGGTTTGACAATCGCCACACTGCTAACAGAAACAACAACAACGAAAAATATTTACATAGTCGGTTTTGAACAATCGGTTGATATTTTTTTCCCTTACTGCAAACTAATTTACTCACATCCGTTATAGTTCCATCATTGATGCAGAGACGTGATTAATAATAATTATGTCAGTGCTACTTTAGTACCGGATTGTTAATAATATTTGAGTTTTATCGAGACATTATCTACATAGAGTTAAAATAAGTAAATATTATCTTCGTTATGATTGGGCAGATAATAAATATCATTGCGCGGTCTATCTGCCTTGCAAATAACTCATCATACTCAAATCTGGAAATTCCAAAAGGTTCTATAAATAGCTCGCGAGACTATCTCGATATTATAAACGCTTTATTGTGTAGTTGTTTAAATATATGAAAGCGTCTAGATGACAAGACTGGTTTACAAAGGTTTAAAGGACACACGATGTCAGTGTGTACACACGTTATGTATACACGTCTGCACGTTCTAGAGTCAATTAGCAATCAATGCTGAAAGTGTAGCCTAATTTAGTTTGGAGATCAAGCATTATAATATATGCCTATATTTTTATAAATTGAACAGTTTGGCAAATAGTGAAATTGTGCTTTTTGAGCATGTTTTGTGTTTGTCTTTGCACTCACATTATTCGAAGCAGTTTAACAACCTCAGAGACATATAAATACACTGTGTTTATATGTCTCTGACAACTCTCAATCATGCAATGTGAAGGGACTAAATTCAACAGACCTGTTTAATATCGGACACCATTGAAACAAACACCAAACTAATGGATACTGTTTTCTCTCCTTTCTTGATAATTTAGTCATTTCTAAAGTGTAAAAAAAATATTTCATCTTAATATGGCCTAGCGACCTGGTGATGAACATGTGATTACCCGAACCATTTAGATTACAAATAGCCATTCTAATGAGCTAAAACGGTAGTCTATCGAATACCAACTAGATTTTTCATAACTTTGGAATGGCCTAATTTTGACTAAAAAATCACCAAGACAACATTCTGGCAAACTAACATTATTCTACTGTCAAAAGATGCAGGGTTGATACATTCTCAAATTTACCCGCACCAGAGTCATCGCAAGCCCTACACCGATATACTGCTTGTTACTTTGCAGGATTTTCCATACGATCGCCACTACAGTGCCATTGGCGCTTTGATTTTTTTAGCAAAGTAGAAATGATAAATTACTTTAAATATTTTAACGATAAGTGATTTACAAATTTCGTTTCGCCGTTTCAATCGTCATGTCAGATGCATGCATGACCATCATATTATGACGCTTGACGTTGATTGCCTATAATTTGCTCGAGTAGTCTTCGCAAGCCAAGGCTATTTCGTACAATAGCATGCCCCTAAGTAATAATGGTAATGTAATGGACAAATCACCATTGGCTTGCGAATATGCGTTGCTAAGGATCCTAATGGATAGTGCATAACAGAAGTTTCTCGATGCCTTCTATGGATATTTGGCGAACAGTGTAGAGCTAGAACGGACTGCGTAGATGCGCTGTTTGATCTAGATCTACACTGATCACAAACCGTTGGTTCTCGCGGCCGCTCATCTCTTGAACTACATTTACAAAAACACGTACATTGTGTATATTGTTAACCATTTACTGAGACGTTTGAAAGTGAATATACGTTTTATATTCAAAATCCGTGAATGGTGAAATAGTCAAGCGTGGCGTTTCTAGGAGCATGTCCGCATATTTCTCTATCGGCCTTTCTCAAGTGATCCGACGTAGTAGGTTTGGCGACAGCAACTAGCATAGCAGGATTCTTTGTCTGAAAAGTAAAAACAAATTTAACAAGTCAAATGTAGACCCTCACCGGATACTTTATCGTTAGCATGCGATCTAGGTTCGATCTATTCCTGTCAGAGACTTGGCAGAAATGGTTTCCGTCCTCTGAATTAGCTGACGATTTCATTGACATGTTGACGTTTTATTAATGTCAAAATGGATTCCAATACTTATCAATATGTAGCCTAAATTACTGAATTATTTATGTAAGAATAAATTAAAAGACAATGGTTGTACATGCAGGAATTTAGCCTGATATGTTTTTTCAACGTGCATATATATATAGTGGTGAAGGTCACTGTGTTGAATCTACAACGGTAAACGGAGGTTACAACATGGTGTTGAATCTACAACGGTAAACGGAAGTTACAACACTGTGTTGAAACTGCAACGGTAAACGGAGGTTACAAAACTGTGTTGAATCTACAACGGTAAACGGAGGTTACAACACAGTGTTGAATCTACAATGGTAATCGGAGGTTACAACACTGTATTGAATCTACAACGGTAAACGGTGGTTACATCACTGTATTTAATCTACAACGGTAAACGGAGGTTACAACACTGTATTTAATCTACAACGGTAAACGGAGGTTACAACACTGTTTTTAATCTACAACGGTAAACGGAGGTTACAACACTGTGTTGAATCTACAACGATAAACGGAGGTTACAACACTGTATTGAATCTACAACTGTAAACGGAGGTTACATCACTGTATTGAATATACAGCGGTAAACAGAGGTTACAACACTTTGTTGAATCTACAACGATAAACGGAGGTAACAACACTGTATTGAATCTACAACTGTAAACGGAGGTTACATCACTGTATTGAATATACAGCGGTAAACAGAAGTTACAACACTTTGTTGAATCTACAACGATAAACAGAGGTTACAACACTGTATTGAATCTACAACGGTAAACGGAGGTTTGGATCTGTCCAAAATTCCCGTAAACGTGATCTGTCGGCTTTAAAGCGGGGGTAGAAATAAATGTTGTATATTTGTCTGAAGCTTGTTTTGAAATGATCTTTAATTTCGTTTTATAAAAGTTTCAGAAAGTAAACCCAACACAAAAATCACAGTACATATCTCATTTAGCTTGTTGCTATTGAATAGCCAGGGTAATGGTTTGGACCTGATGCGTGTGATAGTATAACGTTATGTCTCGAACTACGATGAATTAATGAATAAATTATATCTGAAGATAGGAAATGCTCAATGGTTTCCTTATTAATATTGGTCATAGTTCTGTCATAGGAGTGGTCAATGTTGACCTCTCCAATATGAAGCTAGGTAAATAAAGAGAGTTATGAATATGTAAATGAGATAGTATTTAAAGACGGCCCAGAGCCGCTTTTGAGAGAAAAAAGAATCCTGTCTGTACCATCTGACCTGTATTACGTTGAACATCTTTTTTTTACTTAAATAAAACTAACAACTATACGATCTTGATTTTGACTTTGTTTTTATTTCATTACATTCATAAATATTGAAATCCGCATCAAAAACTTATTATATTACAATAGTTAAGTATTGCACTACTTGATAAATAAAACCCAATACAACTCTCGGCTCTAAACCCGTCGGCTACCTTTTGTATAACAATACACGACACTGCCGAGTCAAAGTAACTTCAAACAAATTTCTAGAAAAATACATCTGACCCCCGTTGGGCCTGATCACTCGAAAACCGTCATTTGGCACTTTGTCACCAGCGTTGAGCATTGAAGATGCAGACCATTCATGATATCCATGCAATCTGAGTCGGGACTGCAACACATGGTCGTATAGGCATCTTTCCTTGAAGCCTCTAGATTCAAGCCGCTATAGCTTCACAAAAGTGATTTTAAACCTTTTATGATAACCCGGCGAACAGTTCACAGCCAGATCAGATTTTGCGGATGCGCTGGCTGGTCTAGATCTACACTGCTCACAATTGACATACGGGATGTTTTTGTAGAGGGAGGCTCAGATGACTTTGGTGTCCATACATATATATGACGACTTTCGTGTGACCTGACCCAAATGCGTCCCTCATTCGATTGACGTATTCTGTCCTTTATGTTTCAACCGCCTCGATGGTGTAGTGATACAGCATCCGCCTCGATGGTGTAGTGATACAGCATCCGCCTCGATGGTGTAGTGATACAGCAACCGCCTCGATGGTGTAGTGATACAGCAACCGCCTCGATGGTGTAGTGATACAGCAACCGCCTCGATGGTGTAGTGATACAGCAACCGCCTCGATGGTGTAGTGATACAGCAACCGCCTCGATGGTGTAGTGATACAGCAACCGCCTCGATGGTGAAGTGATACAGCAACCGCCTCGATGGTGTAGTGATACAGCCTCCGCCTCGATGGTGTAGTGATACAGCCTCCGCCTCGATGGTGTAGTGATACAGCAACCGCCTCGATGGTGTAGTGATACAGCCTCCGCCTCGATGGTGTAGTGATACAGCAACCGCCTCGATGGTGTAGTGATACAGCATCCGCCTCGATGGTGTAGTGATACAGCAACCGCCTCGATGGTGTAGTGATACAGCAACCGCCTCGATGGTGTAGTGATACAGCAACCGCCTCGGTGGTGTAGTGATACAGCATCCGCCTCGATGGTGTAGTGATACAGCAACCGCCTCGATGGTGCAGTGATACAGCATCCGCCTCGATGGTGCAGTGATACAGCCTCCGCCTCGATGGTGTAGTGATACAGCAACCGCCTCGATGGTGCAGTGATACAGCAACCGCCTCGATGGTGTAGTGATACAGCATCCGCCTCGATGGTGTAGTGATACAGCAACCGCCTCGATGGTGTAGTGATACAGCATCCGCCTCGATGGTGTAGTGATACAGCAACCGCCTCGATGGTGTAGTGATACAGCAACCGCCTCGATGGTGTAGTGATACAGCAACCGCCTCGGTGGTGTAGTGATACAGCATCCGCCTCGATGGTGTAGTGATAAAGCAACCGCCTCGATGGTGTAGTGATACAGCATCCGCCTCGATGGTGCAGTGATACAGCCTCCGCCTCGATGGTGTAGTGATACAGCCTCCGCCTCGATTGTGTAGTGATACAGCAACCGCCTCGATGGTGTAGTGATACAGCATCCGCCTCGATGGTGTAGTGATACAGCATCCGCCTCGATGGTGTAGTGATACAGCAACCGCCTCGATGGTGTAGTTATACAGCAACCGCCTAGATGGTGTAGTGATACAGCAACGGCCTCGATGGTGTAGTGATACAGCAACCGCCTAGATAGTGTAGTGATACAGCAACCGCCTCGATGGTGTAGTGATACAGCAACCGCCTCGGTGGTGTAGTGATACAGCAACCGCCTCGATGGTGTAGTGATACAGCAACCGCCTCGATGGTGTAGTGATACAGCAACCGCCTCGATGGTGTAGTGATACAGCATCCGCCTCGATGGTGTAGTGATACAGCATCCGCCTCGATGGTGTAGTGATACAGCATCCGCCTCGATGGTGTAGTGATACAGCAACCGCCTCGGTGGTGTAGTGATACAGCAACCGCCTCGATGGTGTAGTGATACAGCAACCGCCTCGATGGTGTAGTGATACAGCAACCGCCTCGGTGGTGTAGTGATACAGCATCCGCCTAGATGGTGTAGTGATACAGCAACCGCCTCGGTGGTGTGGGTGATACAGCATCCGCCTCGATGGTGTAGTGATACAGCAACCGCCTCGATGGTGTAGTGATACAGCAACCGCCTCGATGGTGTAGTGATACAGCCTCCGCCTCGATGGTGTAGTGATACAGCCTCCGCCTCGATGGTGTAGTGATACAGCAACCGCCTCGATGGTGTAGTGATACAGCCTCCGCATCGATGGTGTAGTGATACAGCAACCGCCTCGATGGTGTAGTGATACAGCCTCCGCCTCGATGGTGTAGTGATACAGCAACCGCCTCGATGGTGTAGTGATACAGCAACCGCCTCGATGGTGTAGTGATACAGCATCCGCCTCGGGTACGGGAGGTCGCGGCTTCGTTCCCTGACCAGGTCATACTGATTATTTATTAAATTGGTAGCAATGGCTTCCCATTCTTGGCTCTCAGGGTTGTGGGTATAGATTCATGACTGACTCGCTGGTAACAGGATAAATTGACCAGTTATACTGGTAACTTACGGAGGAAATGCCGTTATATAAGTGAAACAATGTTGAAAGAAGCGTTAACGCTTAACAAAGAAACACAAACATTCCTTTCTGTTTCTTATATTTTCGTTATATAGAATATCGGAAAGTACTGCATCATTAAAGCGCTCTAGTAGCACCAGTACATGTAAGTATAAATAGGCTGCTACAGTGTCATCAGAGTTATTTCCCTTATGCTACATTTAATAGTCTGTGAGTGTTATTTCAACGTGAAAAACGGGAATGCTTTTTGCATATTTTTCCAAGACAATATATAACAAAATGGATTTGGAGAATAAGCCGTTTGGTAGGCAAAAGACTACAAATAAAAAAACAAAATCAGAACACCCCTTTCAATCCACGACTTATAAAACACCGTTTGGATTTGACAGAGCCTAACTATTTAACTATTTAAGCCGTTCCGCGAGAAAACCAACATTGAGGACTCTTCGTAAAGTATCGACCCGGATCAGCCTAAGCATGACGCGCAGGCTAACCCGGACAGACACGTTTCGCCTCTTGTGGATTTTCTGTTTCAGGAATCAATACTCTATCTATCCCTCCTTAGACGGAATGTGTCGGCCAGATCAGTCTGCGCGGACAGCGCAGGCTGATCTGGTCGATACATTACGCAGATATATTGATATGAGCCGTTCCGCGAGAAAACCAACATTGAGGACTCTTCGTAAAGTATCAACCCGAATCAGCCTAAGCATGACGCGCAGGCAAACCCGGACAGACACATATCGCCTCCTGTTGATTTTCTGTTTTAGGAACCTGAGACGGAATGTGTCGACCCGGATTAGTCTGCGCAGGCTGATCTGGATCGATACATTACGCAGAGTCCATAATGTTGGTTTATTCGTAAATCGGCTCATTTGCTATTTAACCCTGCCAACATTCAACAAATATATAGCAGACGACTTTGAAAACATTACGTTAAAATACGGCAAATTTCTAGAAATGAAAGCAGAATTATTGATTAGGGTTAAAAACATATCGGCAAAAGGAGACATTGCTTTATGAGCATACCCCCCCCCCCCCTTTTTTTTACCTTAATGAATTAAAAATTCGTATGCTGTAGATGCATCAAAATGTGTAGGCCTAAGCGTGTTTTGAACAAATATTTCTATCGACGTATAAGCTGCTAAGATTACTTCCCGTTGTGCCTTTCCCACATACAGCAAACCTGCTGAAGACGACATGTAAAATATCTAGACAGAAACACAAGTTAAACTCTTTAAATGAAAGTATACGTTTTGAATATAGTAGAATATATTGTGATAACAAGGGGAAATTGGTCATTATGAACACTTCCTCTTTTTCGAACAATGTTTTAAAAATTCGTTTGCTGAAGAGGCGTCAGAAGCGTCTTTATGTATGTAAGGCTTAAATATCAAAGGGAGATATCCGTTTGTATAAAAACTCTTGGCTCTAGACAATAGGCATTCGGACATTTATTATACGGCTAGTGTCAATTCAGATCACCAATTGGATTCATACAGGCCGATTGGGATTCACACTGTTCACTTTCTAGTCGATGAACCGATAAATAATCGTCTAGAAAATAGTTGAAGCATCGACCAGACTCTAGAATTATGCAGGTAGATTCTAAACAACAGAAAGGTGATATATCTGAAAGGCCCATCTTTTCTGCGTCCAAGCTTTACTTTCCACAAAAAAAACAACGGAGAACTGATTAATGTCAGGGAAATAGATTATTTGGTAATTTACGCCGCTTTCAACACTTGTTCAGTTATATCACGGCGATTCCTAGGTAAGTTACCAGTACTACTGGTCCATTTATCCTGACAGTAGCCAGTCAGTAATAATGCTTACCCCGTAAACCTAAGCGCCAAGGAGGGCAGCCTGTACTACCATTTAAAAAAACCTTATGTATGACCCACAGGGATCGAACGCTCGACCTCCCACAACCAAGGCGGACGCTCTACCACAACACCACCGAGGCGGACCCTCTACCACAAAGGCGGTCCAGGGATGTAGATGCACGTTTGTTAATATATTTAAACTTTAATTATATCACGGTGTTTCCTAAGTATTTTAACCCTTTCCCTCACACAAACGCTTTCTGAAGCCTCATATAATTTCATTTATAGATATTTTCCATTTTTGCCAAGACGTCTTTAAGTCGTCTGTTGTAAAATTGGTGTATGTGGGAAAGGGCTAATATTGTTAAAACTCGAGTACATCGGGATAAGTGTTAATGCGTCGTGTTGATACTAGAAATGTATTAAAATTAAAGGTTATCTGTATTCATATGTTAACTGAATGTTTTTAATGTCTCCTGCAAGTTTGTTGTATAAGTAGTAGGAAAGTGTTGAATTATTTTTCAAACGCCGTCAACCTGCTGCAGAGGCGTCAGAAAGCGTCTGTTTGTGGGACTGGTTTAACTGTAAAGATGATCAAATTATTTCGAATGATGTTTTAAAAATAAGAAGTCACATATATCCCAACCGTCTTACACTAGTGTAATAATGATTGATTAGAGATTAACCCTTTCAGCGCCGAATTGTTTAAAGTAGACTCTCCCATATTCAAAGTCGGGCGTCTCCATTTCTCATGTAATAACAGTTTGGACTATATTGATAACTAAAAGGCAAACAATGCTGATTTCAGGTGAGACAGCTCGTCACGAGCTGATTCACCTGAATCAGTATTGTTTGCAAAAACCTCAATATTGCCTTTGGCGCTGAAAGAGTTAATTCCATTTTCCAACAGGTTTTCAGTTATATCATGGCGAACAGTTAACCCTTTCCCTCTTATGGACGCTTTCTGACGCCTCTGCAGCAGACGGCTTTTTGAAAACATAGTGACAAAAGAAATTGCACAAAACGTGCAATTTCTCCTTTTGCCACAATGTTTTCCACTTTTTGTCATAGGTTATCCATTCAATTATAGAGATTTTCTTTGTTTTGACAAAATACGTTCAAAGTCGTCTGCTGCAGAATTGTCGTATGAGGGAAAGGGTTAACATAACCGTGCTTTCTCGCACCAGTATTCTACGCAACAATTCTCCCAAGGCAACTGGCTACCTTACCATTGTAACCATGGTAACCCGTTGGTGGAACCGAGTGGACCTAGTCCCTATGGCTTGTGTCGATCATCGGAAAGAATATATGGCCGAGCCGGGGTTCGAACTTAAATGATTGCGTTTGATTAATCTTAAAACTTTTGAAGGTCGGTTATTGCGTGACGTGGCTGTATTTGATAGCTCTTTGTTTTTATATTGCATGACGTGGTTGTACGTGATAGCTATTTGCTTTTATATTGCATCGCGGATATTTACACTTTTGTAATCGAACTGTGAATGTTCATTTAACCCTTTCCCATATAGAACTTTGATAAATGCCTAGAGAAACATCGATCATCTCTATAAGTAATAGCATGCTTATTAACTCTTTCAGCGCCAAAGGCAATATTGAGGTTTTTGCAAAACAATACAGATTCATAATTCATAACGAGCTGTCTCACCTGAAATCAGCATTGTTTGCCTTTTAGTTATAAAAATATTTCAAACTCTTATTACAAAAGAGTTGGAGACGCCTGATTCTGAACATGGAAGAGTCTACTTTAAAAGAATTCGGCGCTGAAAGAGTTAAAGCGAGTTGAACAAAATATGACAAATGTAGTCTGCTGCAGATCCGTCAAAATGCGTCTGTGTATGTGAAAGGATTAAACATCTTTATTCATTATCTGATTGTCGAAAACAACTATACAGTAATACGCAACATCTACATGGTCATGTGGTTATTTTTAGAACATGTCGCTATTCTTCTTCTCAAACGTCTGTCTACTATTGACATTAAAAGATACTTTCTTTGAGTGGGACTAGAAGCTTTCCTTGAAACATTCGACAGTTGACGTCATTCAAACAGACGCCAATTGAAAACATTGTGAGAAAGCAGAAACTGGAAAGAAATTCTATTTTAATATTCGACATGGCCAAGTGGTTCGCTTGGGTGATTTGCTATCAGGCGTTCCTGGTTCGAAACCCATTCGCGACCGTCATCGTAGAGTGTCATTAGGCATGGCGCATTCCTAGCCAGGTACTGTTTTTTCACCAAGTTAAACATGAAACAATTTTCTGTCGTCGTGAAGTAAATGAAATTATGATGAAGGCGGTGTAAATCTCGAAACAAAAGTCTTATTCTAGTTTTTATTTTTTTTATTTGTTTCATTTGTTTTAAAGCAGACCACTTAATTTGTCAACTCTTATATATTGAATGCTAAACGTAACAGTACGACTATAAGACAGTGTATAGATATCGCATGTTATACGTAACAGTACGAATATGAGACAGTGTATAGTATTTCCCAACATTACTTAAACTATTTGGTTACATATATATGTATCATTAGTCATATCCTATTTGTTTGCACAGTGCAACCAGTATGCAATTTCCCTTTTACGTCGTACGAATAAGGTACATCCAACCTTAGTCCGTTACACTATGGACACCGCCCCCTGAAAGAAAACACCGGAAGTACTGATCACCGCCTCGGGGGTGTAGTGGCAAAGCGTCCGCTTGTATGCGGGAGTTCGTGGGTTCGATACCCGGTCGAGTAATGCAAAATACTTTAAACAATGATAATAAATAAATTACTTTCCCTACTTTGCGCTCAGGATTGTGGGGTTAACATGACATGACGACTGACTCGCTTAGATCAGGAAACGCCGCGAACAATCTGATTGATTGATTGATTGATTGGGGTTTAACGCCGTTTTCAACAATTTTTCAGTCATATCACGGCGACCAGTTCACCTACTCATGTGTTTCCTGGTTTTCCCACACCAGTACACCACACAACATACTTTCCAAGCAACTGGCTACTTTTCCACATAAACTGTTAAACAGCCCATTGGTGAAAGACGGATGACGCAGGTCACAGTGACTTTTGTCAAACGTCGGAAAGAATGTTGGCCGAGCTGGTGAACACTCAAACTCGGTACAATCAAATTGACAGGAGATTGGTTGAATCGTTTAAACACACACTATGGCTGTAGTTTCCGAATTACAAACACAGATGTTTCTGAAAGCTGACATCTGGGTAATCCGTATACGCTAACAGCTATTTATCAATACCTGACATCTGGGTAATCCGTATACGCTAACAGCTATTTATCAATATCTGACATCTGGGTAATCCGTATACGCTAACAGCTATTTATCAATACCTGACATCTGGGTAATCCGTATATACTAACTGCTATTTATCAGTAGCTGACATCCGGGTAACCGTATATGTTAACAGCTATTTATCAAGAGCTTACATCTGGATAATCCATATATGCTAACAAATATTTATCTGTAGCTAACATCCGGGTAATCTGTATATGCTAACAGCTATTTATCAGTAGCTGACATCCGGGTAATCCGTATATTTTAACAGCTATTTATCAGTAGCTGACATCCGGGTAACCCGTATATGCTAACTACTATTTATCAGTAGCTGTCATGCGGGTAATATATGCTAACAGCTATTAGTAGATGACATCTTGGTTATCAGTATATGCTTACAGCTATTTATCAGAAGCTGACATCCAAGTAATAAGTATATGCTTACAGCTATTTATCTATAGCTGACATACGGGTAATCCGTATATGCTAACAGTTATTTATCAATAGCTGACATCCGGGTAATCCGTATATGCTTACAGCTATTTATCAGGAGCTGACATCGAGGTAATCCGTAATATGCTAACAGCTATTCCAGTGTGAATATTGTAGCGAATCGAGTTGGACGTTTGCAAATGAGCCGTTCCACGAGAAAACCAACATTATGGACTCTGCGTAATGTATCGACCCAGATCAGCCTGCGCAGTTTGCGCAGGGTAATCCGGGCCGACACATTCCGTCTCAGGGGGGATAGAGATATAGCATAATGACTTCGAAACAGAAAAGAAAATCCACATGATGTGAAAAGTGTATGTCGGGGTAAGCCTGCGCGGGATGCTTGTGCTGATCCGGGTCGCTACTTTACGCAGAGAACATAATGTTGGTTTTCTCGCGGGACGGCTCATATCAATATATCTGCGTAATGTATCGACCAGATCAGCCTGCGCTGTCCGCGCAGACTGATCCGGCCGACACATTCCGTCTTAGGGGGATAGATGTATACAGTAGTTATTCCTGAAACAGAAAATCCACAGGATACGAACAGTGTCGGTCCAGGTAAGCCTGCGTGGCATGTTTAGGCTGATCCGGGTCGCTACTTTACGCAGAGTCCACACTGTTGGTTTCCTCGTGGGACGGCTCAAATGGAGTTGCTCGTGTTAGACGGTTGAAATTAGTCAATTAATCCAACAGGTGCCCTTTGATTATACGTCAAAATAGCCTTGTAAAAACAACAACAACAACAGCAACAACAACAACAACAACAGCTCAATCAATTAGTTGTATTGGAGTTCTCCGCCGCTTTCAACATTATTTCAGTTATATCACGGCGACAGTTCACTTATGCACGATCCCTGGGAATATAAACCAGTACTAGGCTAGAAAATATGCCCTGCCCAAGAGCACTTCACCATGACCGTAATGCCGCGACTGGGGATCGAACCCGGGACACCCGGTTTCAAATCCCCGACGCCAACCACTCGACCACAGCGGATTCCAACAACCCAATCAAACGATTCCAGAGCTGTTACGGTTAAACCCGTGCTCACAAACAGACGCAGCTGCACCAGAAGACTTGAAAACATTGTGGAAAAGGCAGAAATTACCTTCTTTGAATGTATAGAGATTGTTTTTATAGTTTTGCCTAGATCTTTTCTAAGACATCTGCTACATACATGTATGTGTTGTATGTGAGACAGGACTAATGTAAACGCAGTGCTCCTGAACTACGTGTGATCTTGAAATGCGACTTTAACCGTTTAATATGACTACGAGTTACAACTCGGTGATAATGTTAACTTGACCCTTTCCCTCATATAGACGCTTTCTGACGCCTCTGCAGCAGAAAACATAGTGACAAAAGAAGAAATTGCTCAAAACGAGTAATTTCTGCTTTTGCCACAATGTTTTCCACTTTGAGTCATAGGTTATCCATTCAATTATAGAGATTACCGAGATTTTCTATTGTTTGACAAAATATGTTCAAAGTCGTCTGCTGCAGAATTGTCGTATGAGGGTTAGGGTTAATGCACTGTTTTTAATCAGTGTGTACTTGATAGTTCGTTATACGTTTATGTCACTATGAATTGGGCCTGATAAGAACGACCTCAAAAATGCACACATGTATATTCCCTATGATGAGTGCGTGTCAGTATTAAAAACTTGTTTTAGGAACATAGGAAGGTAATCTTTACAGGGGGAAACCACAAACAAAGTAGCAACCCCAACAACCCCAACCCCAACCCCAACAACAACAACAACAACAGCAACAACAACGACGACGACAACAACAACAACGACGACGACGACGACGACAACGACAACGACGACGACGACGACGACGACGACGAACAAACAAGACAACGAAACGAACATTTTTTTTAAAATCAATCTTAAAACAATCGTTTCAATATTTTTATAACGTTGTCCTTTACAATTGAAGAACGTTTATGGATAATTGTTGCCCAAGCTAAAACCGATTCACGTTGATTTAAAAATGTTCAATAAGAGGAAAATCTGGAGGTGGCAAAGGGGAATTAGCTGTTCTCGAAATTGTTTTAAAAAAATCAATTTCAAGTGTGACGAAAGTCGTCTATATCAAGTAAATGATTAAGTGGTGAAATACATAAACCCTTTTCTTGCGCCTCTGTGTCAGACGACGTTTGAAAACATTTAGGTAAAAGGAGAAATTGTACGTAATCAATATTTTTTCCATTTGCCACAATGTGTTCAACTCTATTTAACTCTATTTAACAATTTACGTTTAATTTATGGAGAGTTAGCTTAGTTTTAATTTAATGTTTTCAAAGCTGTCTGCTGCAGATTCAGTGTATATCGGAAAGCGTGTAACATTAACACAGAGTAAAGTGCCACCTCCTATAACCAGATTGAGTGTATATCGGAAAGCGTCTAACATTAACACAGAGTAAAGTGTCACCTCCTATAACCAGAGTCAGTGTATATCGGAAAGCGTCTAACATTAACACAGAGTAAAGTGTCACCTCCTATAACCAGAGTCAGTGTATATCGGAAAGCGTCTAACATTAACACAGAGTAAAGTGTCACCTCCTATAACCAGAGTCAGTGTATATCGGAAAGCGTCTAACATTAACACAGAGTAAAGTGCCACCTCCTATAACCAGATTGAGTGTATATCGGAAAGCGTCTAACATTAACACAGAGTAAAGTGTCACCTCCTATAACCAGAGTCAGTGTATATCGGAAAGCGTCTAACATTAACACAGAGTAAAGTGTCACCTCCTATAACCAGATTGAGTGTATATCGGAAAGCGTCTAACAGTAACACAGAGTAAAGTGTCACCTCCTATAACTAGATTGAGTGTATATCGGAAAGCGTCTAACATTAACACAGAGTAAAGTGCCACCTCCTATAACCAGATTGAGTGTATATCGGAAAGCGTCTAACATTAACACAGAGTAAAGTGCCACCTCCTATAACCAGATTGAGTGTATATCGGAAAGCGTCTAACATTAACACAGAGTAAAGTGTCACCTCCTATAACCAGATTGAGTGTATATCGGAAAGCGTCTAACAGTAACACAGAGTAAAGTGTCACCTCCTATAACCAGATTGAGTGTATATCGGAAAGCGTCTAACATTAACACAGAGTAAAGTGCCACCTCCTATAACCAGATTGAGTGTATATCGGAAAGCGTCTAACATTAACACAGAGTAAAGTGCCACCTCCTATAACCAGATTGAGTGTATATCGGAAAGCGTCTAACATTAACACAGAGTAAAGTGCCACCTCCTATAACCAGAGTCAGTGTATATCGGAAAGCGTGTAACATTAACACAGAGTAAAGTGCCACCTCCTATAACCAGATTGAGTGTATATCGGAAAGCGTCTAACATTAACACAGAGTAAAGTGTCACCTCCTATAACCAGAGTCAGTGTATATCGGAAAGCGTCTAACATTAACACAGAGTAAAGTGTCACCTCCTATAACCGGATTGAGTGTATATCGGAAAGCGTCTAACATTAACACAGAGTAAAGTGCCACCTCCTATAACCAGATTGAGTGTATATCGGAAAGCGTCTAACATTAACACAGAGTAAAGTGCCACCTCCTATAACCAGATTGAGTGTATATCGGAAAGCGTCTAACATTAACACAGAGTAAAGTGCCACCTCCTATAACCAGAGTCAGTGTATATCGGAAAGCGTGTAACATTAACACAGAGTAAAGTGCCACCTCCTATAACCAGATTGAGTGTATATCGGAAAGCGTCTAACATTAACACAGAGTAAAGTGTCACCTCCTATAACCAGATTGAGTGTATATCGGAAAGCGTCTAACATTAACACAGAGTAAAGTGTCACCTCCTATAACCAGATTGAGTGTATATCGGAAAGCGTCTAACAGTAACACAGAGTAAAGTGTCACCTCCTATAACCAGATTGAGTGTTTATCGGAAAGCGTCTAACATTAACACAGAGTAAAGTGTCACCTCCTATAACCAGATTGAGTGTATATCGGAAAGCGTCTAACATTAACACAGAGTAAAGTGTCACCTCCTATAACCAGAGTCAGTGTATATCGGAAAGCGTCTAACAGTAACACAGAGTAAAGTGTCACCTCCTATAACCAGATTGAGTGTATATCGGAAAGCGTCTAACATTAACACAGAGTAAAGTGTCACCTCCTATAACCAGAGTCAGTGTATATCGGAAAGCGTCTAACATTAACACAGAGTAAAGTGTCACCTCCTATAACCAGATTGAGTGTATATCGGAAAGCGTCTAACAGTAACACAGAGTAAAGTGTCACCTCCTATAACCAGATTGAGTGTTTATCGGAAAGCGTCTAACATTAACACAGAGTAAAGTGTCACCTCCTATAACCAGATTGAGTGTATATCGGAAAGCGTCTAACATTAACACAGAGTAAAGTGTCACCTCCTATAACCAGAGTCAGTGTATATCGGAAAGCGTCTAACAGTAACACAGAGTAAAGTGTCACCTCCTATAACCAGATTGAGTGTATATCGGAAAGCGTCTAACATTAACACAGAGTAAAGTGTCACCTCCTATAACCAGAGTCAGTGTATATCGGAAAGCGTCTAACAGTAACACAGAGTAAAGTGTCACCTCCTATAACCAGATTGAGTGTATATCGGAAAGCGTCTAACATTAACACAGAGTAAAGTGTCACCTCCTATAACCAGAGTCAGCCATATGAGCCGTTCCACGAGAAAACCAATATTATGGTCTCTGCGTAATGTATCGACCCAGATCAGCCTGCGTAGTCCGCGCAGGCTAATAAAGGTCGACACATTCCGTCTCCGGTGGACAAAGGTATAAAGTAATGATTCCAGTAATAGATAAATCAACAGGATGCGAAAAGTGTCTATCCGGGTTAGCGCGGCATGCACAATGTTGGTTTTCATGCGGGGCGACTCATATCTGACATGTGACATGTGAGACGTCTTGACTTCCCGACTCCTATCATTGTTATCAGACATGTGAGACGTCTTGACTTCCCGACTCCTATCATTGTTATCAGACATGTGAGACGTCTTGACTTCCCGACTCCTATCATTGTTATCAGACATGTGAGACGTCTTGACTTCCCGACTCCTATCATTGTTATCAGACATGTGAGACGTCTTGACTTCCCGACTCCTATCATTGTTATCAGACATGTGAGACGTCTTGACTTCCCGACTCCTATCATTGTTATCAGACATGTGAGACGTCTTGACTTCCCGACTCCTATCATTGTTATCAGACATGTGAGACGTCTTGACTTCCCGACTCCTATCATTGTTATCAGACACCAGACACGCAGGTTTTGTTTGACACCGCTTTCAACATGGCGTGTCCTGGGTGAGTTACCAGTATTACCAGTACCACTTCCCGCTTAATCCTGACACCAGCGAGTCAGTCGTAATTTTAAAGTGGTTGGTTACCCCATGACCGCCCTCACTCGAGGTGGACGGTCTAACAATACACCATTGAATGGCCCTGTCACACTATTGCGTATCGTATAAGCGTATGCAGGCGTATGAAAAATATCACTCATACGCTGGTATACGCTGACATATGCTAGGGGTACGTTAGCCATAGTTGTTATACGTTTCAAGCACGGCCGCATACGGTGGCATACGCTGGCATACGGCGATGCAGAATTTTCTTTTTAAGCATGCCTAAAACATTTGTGCGTATTCGGACGTATGGTTTATACGCAAAGCAGACGCAAGGCATATGCTGAAAACGCTCGAGGTACGCTAGAGGTACGTTACTTATAGGTCGAGTACGCTGGTCATACGCTGACATGAAGGTGTATCGTCGGCTAGCGTATTGATGGCGCTTGAGTAACGTACTTCTAATGTATGTCTGACGTATCTGCAACGTATATAGACATCTTGGCGTATGTCTGACGATTGAGTAACGTATGCATGACGTACAACTAGCGTATGATTGGCGTTTGGCAAGCGTATCCCCTACGTATTGCCAGCGTTTTGATAAAGTGTATATATATGATCCCATTTCTTCTTGGGAGCCATGTTGATAATTGTATGCTGCTATGTGTAAAGGCCGCAGCTTATATGGGCAGTTTGTCAAGTGATAGCGGTACGCTGGACATGCGCAGTTCATACGCTACATATTTGCTAGCCATACGCAGACTACACTGGTAATACGCTGGCGATACGCTACTTATACGCTACTCATAGGTTCAATACGATAAGTATACAAACAATTCTGTATTTTCAAGGGCTTTTTGTGTTTATGAAAATTTATTTATGAATTTTCGTACGCAACTTATAAGTTTCTCTAATACGCAATAGTGTGATAGGGCCACACGTAGGCATTTAGTATCACATTTGAAAGAGCTAGAGGAACAACAACCGGCTAAGCCAGAACGAACCACCTTGGTTCAAACATTTAACCTACCGCTCCTGAAGCAGTTTCCACGACCGAGTAAACTACCGGAACCGATGGAATACGTGGGGAATTAAGTTAGAGAAATGTTTAGTTGTTTTCGTTTCCGTTGATTGGCAGAAGTAACAAGAGCTCTCCGGAATAATTATTGTAAGTTTCAAAGGAACATCTGTAATGGCGTTGTAAAAAAGTGAGGTGGTACAAAAAACTTAACTAAAACTATAAGTCGAAAAAGGGACATAAATAGATAATTCTTATGTATTCTTGTCTGTTGATGGAGGTAATGATGGTGAACAAGTATTGTAAGTTTCAAAGCAATGTCTCTAATGGTTTTGAAAAAAAGAGAGGTTAATTTTTTTTAACCAAAGTGTGACACCAACGCCGAGGTAAATAGGATAGTTTGCCTTTTCAAGTCAAGCTAAAAAGGGTTCATTATAAAAAAAGTGTATGAAAGTGTAAAGTTTCAATTTTGGTCTCCTAACATTAGTTATTACGTTATGGGTTTGGCGGTCAAAATCCCCCAAAACAATATTGCTATATAAGACCCTGTAAAGGATGTAATTACGAGTAGATTATGTCTCAAATTACGGATTTGTTGGTCTACGTAAAAATATCTATTTAAAATTCTATCAAAGCATAGCAATGGCACGCTATTTAAAATAGGAAAATGTATATTCTATTATATAGGAGCCGTTCCACGAGAAAACGAACATTGCGGACTCTGCGTAAAGTTTCGACCCGGATCAGCCTGAGCATTCCGCGCAGGCTAACCCAGACAGACGCTTTTCACCTACTGTGGATTTTCTGTTTCGGGAATAATTACTCTATACCTCTATCCCTCTGAGACGGAATGTGACGGCCCGAATTAGCCTGTGTGGACTGCGCAGGCTGATCTGGATCGATTATATTACGTAGAGTCCATAATGTTGGTTTTCTCGTGGGACGGCTCATATCAATACTATCTGCGTAATGTATCGACCAGATCAGCCTGCGCTGTCCGCGCAGACTGATCCGGCCGACACATTCCGTCTTAGGGGGATAGATGTATAGAGTAGTTATTCCTGAAACAGAAAAGTCACAGAAGGCGAAAAGTGTTTATCCGGGTAAGCCTGCGCGGCATGCTTAGGTTGATCCGGGTCGATACTTTACGCAGAGTCCACAATGTTGGTTTTCTCGCGGGACGGCTCAATTATATAATATACATTTTTTGTTATAGCGTGTCAGGAAGTAATATGAAACTATATAGAAACCGCATAAACCAAACCGGGATATAGTCTTCAATGTGATACGTGATGACGGTGCTAAACCCTTGCATACGCAGGCTCTTCATTCTCTGTCAATTCGTGACGGTAATTGTAAGTTGTAATTTCCGAAAGATTCTTTCATTGATTTGGGGATTTAACGCTGTTTACAACAATGATACGTTACATTACGGCTACTTCTGTGTTACCTGATTTTCCGACACCAATACTCCACACAAAAATATGTTCCAAGCAACAGGCTGCTTTTCCACGTAGACTGTAGGCCATTTGGTGGAAGACGAATGACTCTTGTTGTCACATTAACTTTTGTCAAACGTCGGAAAGAATGTTGGCCGATCTGGGTATCGAACTCACAACCCCTGGAGAATCATCCCGGTCGCTACCGACTGAGCTATCCAGGCTCGTAATTTTCGCTGTCCTTTTACTATTTAGATGGTTAATTGCAGCTCCCGAGAAGTAATCAGCAAGTAGGTAAGAGCATGAATTGTTAATACTAAAACAAAAATAAGCAGTATCGTAATTGTTTATTGAAAAGACAACGCGTTCAAGCTACAACATACATGTAAGGATTCAAATGGATACTACTTTACTGAAGTTTGTTGAAACATTCTATAACTTATTTGAGAACGGTGAAAAAGTCAAATCAGACGCTGCTGATGTTTATTGCGATCTGGATGTCGTGTCCTTGGAGCTCGCAGAGCACCCCTCCAGTATGTGTTAAGATGACAATGACAAATAATGACAAATGACAAATATGTTATTGATTTAAGGCCATCGACCCATAACAACATGTATAACATATAATACAACATCCGTCAGCGTACCGCACGCTTGTCACAAATATTCAGATATATATACCAACAAACATAACACTGATATTGGCATTTGAAATGATTACACACACACACACACATATATATATATACATTCATATACATCCTATAAACAATATACCAAACCACTTTCAATTTGTTTAATAAAACTATTTCTTCGTTTGAAACCATAGAATACATAAGAAGACGTGCAACTAATTAGTTTTTCATTTTGCGATGACATAGCAAGTAAGAGCATGAATTGTTAATACTAAAACAAAAATAAGGAGTATCGTAATTGTTACATGTCTAGAAAAGACAACGCGGTCAAGCAACATGTTACATATAATGATTCAAATGGATACTGCTTTACTGAAGTTTGTTGAAACATTCTATGACTTATTTGAGAACGGTGAAAATGTCAGATCAGACGCTGCTGATGTTTATTCCGATCTGGATGTCGTGTCCTTGGAGCTCGCAGAGCACCCCTCCAGTATGTGTTGAGATGTAAGAAACAGTTGAACCAATCCACGAGAAAACCAACATTATGGACTTTGCTTAATGTATCAAACCAGATCAGCCTAATCCGGGCCGACACATTCCGTCCCAGGAGGATAGAGATATAGACTAATAATTCCTGTGACAGAAAATCCACAGGAGGCAAAACGTGGCTGATCGGATAAACCTGCGCGGCATGCTTAGACTGATCCAGGTCGATGATTTACGCAGCGTCCACGATGTTGGTTTCTCGTGGGACGGCTCAGACGTATCTTAATTCTGTTTAGATGTAAGAAACAGATGTACCTTTATTCGTGATCTGTTTAGATGTTAGAAACAGATGTACCTTTATTCGTGATCTGTTTAGATGTTAGAAACAGATGTACCTTTATAATTGATCTGTTTAGATGTTAGAAACAGATGTACCTTTATTCGTGATCTGTTTAGATGTAAGAAACAGATGTACCTTTATTCGTGATCTGTTTAGATGTAAGAAACAGATGTACCTTTATTCGTGATCTGTTTAGATGTTAGAAAGAGACGTATTTTTATTCGTGGTTTCTATAAATATTAGAAATAAATACATTCCAATTCGTTGTTAGCTGTACATAATGTTATTAAGAGGTGCACACTAACTATGTATATGATAATATGTAAGAAAGAGATGCATCTTAATTCGTGATCAGTTTATATGTAATCCATATATGTATTCTAATTCGTGATTTAGTTATATGTAATCCATATATGTATTATTCTAATTCGTGATTTGTTTATATGATATCCATATATGTATTCTAATTCGTGATTTGTTTATATGTAATCCATATATTTATTCTAATTCGTGATTTGTTTACATGTAATCCATATATGTATTCTAATTCGTGATTTGTTTATATGTAATCCATATATGTATTCTAATTCGTGATTTGTTTATATATAATCCATATATGTTTTCTAATTCATGATCAGTTGACATGTAATTCATATATGTATTATAATTCGTGATTTGTTTAGATGTAAGCAAGAGATGTAAGAAAGATGTGTTCTTTAATTCGTGGTTTCTTTAAATGTTACAAAGAAATATATTCAAAATCTAGGTTTGTTTAATGTTAGAAAGAGATGTATTTTATTTAATTCGCAGTTCCTTTAAATGTTACAAATAAATAAATATTAAATCTGTTTGTTTAGATGTTACAAAGAGATGTTTTTTAATTCTTGATTTGTTAAGATGTTAGAAGAGACAATTCTTAAATCATGATTGCTTCAATGTAAGAAAGAAATGTATGTTTATTCGTGATTTGTTTACATGTAAGAAAGATATATTTCTTGGAGCCGTATGTTTACATGCTTAAAGTAATTTATTTGAATTCGTGATTTGTTTAGAGGGCAGAAAGAGATGCATTATTTTCGCGGTTTGGTTAGATATTAGAAAGAGATGCATTATTTTCGCGGTTTGGTTAGATGTTAGACAGAGATTTTAACCTTTGATCACAAAATAAGCGTTTTGACACGTGGTAAAGCTACTCATAGAATAACAACATTAAATTCTGTTCATATATATAATTCAATTCAATTTAACTCTTTATTCAAGTGTAAAGCCCTCCGGTCCTCGTACATTTATATTTACAAAGCATATACTAAGAATGACACAAATAGGATGATTATAAATTATTGAATTGTTTCGAGATATTTTAGATGTTTAGCTTGTTAAATAGCGATTGGAATATAAGATAACCTCAGTACTATATTCTTGCACACGTCTTAGAAGGTGATGTTATACATAGTTAAGTTTATAGTCTACCAGGCAAACAGACATGGGTGTATTAGTCGGGAGATCAACTATTTTGCATTTCTTTTAACTGTTAAATAATAACAAATATATTCTTTCATGTGTAATAAATCATATCTATGAATGTTAAGCTTTCGATAAAACTGAACACTAAGGTCATTTAAGGTCAAGGTCAATGTATTTTCAAGGTCAAACACGGAAAATTACCCGAAAACATAGCATCTATGGTTTTTTTTAGCATTGCTTCCGTTTGGAATGATTACAAATGACATGGTAAAGACGTTTAATATATAGACTTTGGTCTATTAGAGAGGCTGCACAAATGCAATTGTGGATGTTGCCATGGTAATCAAGTAAACTAGGATAGAGATCATGCACTTACACAATTCATTGAAATCTCTTAGTAATATAAATGTTCGCTATTATGCTGACAGAAGTCTTATTTTTCGGTACATGCGTGTATGTGAAAGGTACATGTACATTCAAACAAGTATAATGCATCTTGAAGGTTACTCCCCTTATTAAAATTACGCAGTGTATAATAAAGTTAATCCCCTTATATAAAATTACATATTTCTTCGATTACTCTTTTGTGGTATGGCCATGTTAGATGGAGATGACGATGCTATTAATGCAACTGCTAACCGTAAAGTTTGTAGCATAGCACAGGACATTATCTTTGGTGTTTCTAATGGCACCAAACTAACACCCAAACATGTAGGCTTGGGTCTTGCCCTGCACCAAGCAACACGTTCAAAGGCGTGAGTTGAACTATTTCATGCTGCTAATCATACTGTTAGTATCACTACAATCAGAAGGATTGATAATGCCATAGCTAACACTATTTTGGAAAAGTATGTTCAAAACGGAGGAGTTTATATCCCTAGTGATATCGAGCGTAGAGTGTTTGTACACTGCTCGTGTGACAACATAGATGTATTGGAGTCTACATTTGATAGGCGAAACACATTCCACAGAACACAGATGGTTGTGTGACAGCGACAAACCGCAGGAGAGTTAGATCAATTACAAATACCGGATGATGACAGTAAACCTAGCTTAGAAAGAAGTTGTAACAACGAAGCTATGAAGAGTCTCCACGAGTTATACAGAGAAAAGATGCCGCATGGCAGTAGACCTCAGCCGGTGCAAACAGCTGATGACATAGATACTGACAGATGGTTCCCTGAGACAGATGCTGAATGCGTAAATGCCCATGTAGAGGACACTGGGTGACTTTTATCGAGGCAGACTGATACGGAAGAGCAGAAGGTTCCAGCATGGAGAGCATTTAATGAGTCCACGAGTCAAGTCAGTCCACCGATGACAACCATTGGAATGCTCCCAATCCTGCAGGCACCTGCAGATGACTTTGATGCAATTACTACAGTTATCGATATATTTGTAGCAATATAAAATTATGTGGGACAAACCTATACTGTGATCAACCTTTCTATGCCAAAGGAATTGAGCTTACATGGGCGAATCAATATATGTATTAAAACGTCATATTCCGACTTGGTGGCCTTCATGTCTGTTTCAACCTTTTGAAAGCCATTGGTCAACACATGGAATCAGCCGGTCTTGATGATGTGTGGATTGATGCTGGAGTGTATCCTCCCAACGTAACTGCACATATGCTGGTAGGGAAGGCATACTACAGAGCAGTACGTACGCATATCCTAACGTATGAGGCTTTGTCGCGGCTAAGGTGGACCCTGTTTAGATCCTGGTTACATCAAAAGGCCGGTGGTACTAGTACAGATGTTGAACAGATAGAAGCATCGTCTACGGAGCTGGTTAATGTCTTCAAAACGTCAAAGGTAACTGGATATGACCACAACGTAATGGACCAGGCTGCGAAATTACATGAAGCTATTCAGAATGTTAATCGGCCAGATCGAAGAATTCGACTCGCTGTTCCTTGGCAACAAACAGTATGTGTTTTGGAAAACATATATGTATATGGTTGAGATTCTGCTTCTGTTTATATGCGCGGAAAGAGAAGGGTACTAGAAGCTTCACCTTGAATATTTCGCCGCCATGTTGCCTTGGATGACAGCGTATGGCCACTTAAACTATGCACGATGGGGACCAGTGTATTTAGCTGAGATGAAAGATGTGGAGAACAAAGCCCCAGAAGTTTACAGTGAGTTCATGGATGGAAATTTCGTTGTCAAGAGAAGTAACAATCACTTCAGCCAGATTCCAACGGACCAAGCCACAGAGTGATAACACGAAATGACTCAGCAAGAGACAAGTTCTGCATAACTTGGGCGTTTCGCTTCAACATATAACAGCAGATGAGAGCTCTTTATACCAGACAGTGGAGATGATGAAGATGAGTTCACGTCTACAAGGGCTGACTTCCAGCGTTCACGTGTAGATCTTGATGAACGCCATGTTCAAGCACTGCTAAAACACATTGACATACTAGACGTGTTTTGTTGTAAAGGACTTGGCTTACTTACAGAAAAAGACAATGATACAGATATTGCAGATGCCAGTGTTCAGCTACCAGTTAGTGAGTGTTCAAAATTAGTCTATATTGCAACCAAAGATGCAGCAACGACCGAAATAAGCAATGATCAAGTAGGAGCAATATCTCATGGTACAGCACGTGTACTACCAAATGTTGATGTGAGACACGCTGTACCAAGTGCAAGTAAAAACAGAGCAAACAACAAAGGTAATAAAGGCTGTCAGAAAATAGATGCAACGACTCTTCAACGCTGCGATTGCTGGGAGAACTGTCGAAATAGCATCTGTTTTAAAACATGAGCTGTCTCAAAAGTTGGCGGAATTATGAACCCAACAGCCAAATATTATCTGCTTGCAGTTCTATCTACTGACAATGCAGTTCGTGTCCAGGAAGAGCTTCCAGTGGCTACTTTGACAACGGCTATTGTGATTGATGGTCATGCATTGATTCAAGCATTAGGTAAACCAGAATGATGCGTTACATTTGGAACGTATGCAGATGTGTTTGGTCCAGTGTGTATTGAAATATTTCAACACATCTACACGAAGAATCGATGTAGCATTCGACAGATACATAGGAAAAGCATCAATAAAGGCAAGTGAAAGAAGCAAGCGATCCGGCAAACGACGACCAATTCGTAGAATGATTACTTGTCCAGATGTACCCCTGCCACAATCATGGGATAACTTCTTAACAATGAGTGAGGACAAAGCTGATATCGCTAAATTCCTTTTCGAAAGTTTGCAAACAAGGGCAGAAACGCTACCGAGAGATCAAGAGCTTGTCACTGGAGGAGGTTACCAGAATGTATTGAAAACTACTTCCAACAGACTTGAGGTAACCCATCTATCACCAAACCACAAAAATGCAGATACGAGGATCATTCAACATGCATTAGATGCTGCAAGAGAAGGTTATGACAGAATAATGATCAAATGTCAAGATACTGATGTACTGTTCCTACTTATATACCATCTTGGCCATTTACACATTGATGTATGGATGATGGCTGGGACCTCCAAGAAAACCAAACTGTACCCTGTGCATAGTATCGCTCACAAAATTCCCAAAAATGTGCACCTTAACATTTTGGGGTTTCATGCTTTGACAGGATGTGACACAACCTTAGCCTTTATTGGTATAAGTAAGAAGACATGTTGGAAGAAGTACGTAACATGCCCTGACCTTCTTTCGGATGTTGGAAGAAACCGCCAGTCAGATAAGGCAGAGAATTTTTTATGCTTGCTGTATGGGATCCATGAATACTCCGTTGATGATGCAAGATATTCACTATTTGTTAAGGCAAAGAAAACGCTTGAAATGCTCCCGCCAACAACTGATGCACTTGAACTACACATTGCAAGAGCAAATTATCAAGCAGGCATATGGATCAGAGCTGATGTAGCGATTATGGATACAGAAGTCAGGCATGTAGATACAAACGCATGGCATGATGGTACTGATGGCTTAGAAGTTGTCTGGAAACGGTTACCAACTGTACCTGATGCTTGCATTGAACTTACGAGTTGTGCATGTAAAACCAAGTGTAAATCTATCCGCTGTAAATGCTTCAAAGCATTATTGAAATGTACACCAGCATGTGGTTGTGATGGCGTCAATTGCGCTAATCCAATGGACGATTGATTATATGAACTATAAACGTTTATATAAGGAGTTCGAAGATATCTACATTAGAAGCTTTACTTAACTGTTAAATAACACAATCTAAACTGTTCACTTAAGTTTTATTATGTATGATGTGTATCATTTTCTTACATTAATACACACTTTTAAAATTAACTTACTTATTTTTGCACGTATATGACCTTTGACCTACTTTACTGTAATCGATCCATGTACAAAACCAATACTTGAAATAAAAAAAAGATAAAACAATATGTTAGAGGTAAATATGTGTGAACTGTTTATTTTAACAGCATTTAAAAATTTTGAGATTTCTGTGTCAATTTACACCCACCCACTTTTAACAGTAATTGTGCACGTAAATAATAATATGAACAAATTAATAAGTATATGTATACTGATAGCTGAATGTCTCACCTTTAATTTGGTACCGTGTGATTCTTTAAATAACAATAAATGACGAAGATATGGCAAAACTATCGTCCATAAATGTTAATTTTTAACAACATTTCACCATTTTTCGGACGTTCTCATTAATATTCATGCTTATGCTTCATTTTGATACCAGAAGGGTTATTTTAAACCCAAAACTGACAAAGATATAATGTTTTTTCAGGTGTCATGGAACTAAAATGTACTCAGTTGACATTTGACCTAATTCTGAGCATATGGGGCAAAATCTCGGGTGGCATGGGGGCATTTTCAGATTACTAACATATCAAAGATAACATATAGCATGCATGCCAACTTCTACTCTCCGATGCAATGGCTCGTCATATTTTCCTCTGATGGACTCCTGACTATATAGACTATCTAGTATTTGAAGATCAAATTCAGATAGAAGATATTTGTAAATGTTTGCTGTCTTCAGCTCAAGTTTGCCGGAATATCAGTTGAAATAAATCATTAAAAAGTATACCTTGATTTTTTACAACAATAGTGAGCTCTTATCAAGAATGTAACAAGACGTATAAAGTTATCATATACAAACATTTGTTATCTGACATAATATTATAAAAATCCCTTACCGAAACAAAACGAAATGCAAATTCAATAATTCTAACATTTGAACATATGAACAAAATTAGTAACTTGATATATTTACAAACATAAGAGTGAGTGTGTTTGTGTGTGTGTGTGTGTGTGTGTGTGTGGTGAGTGTGTAAGGGGGGGGGGGGGGGGGGGGGGAGTGAGTGTGTGTGTTGGGGGGGGGGGGGGGGTCGGTGTGTGATTGAATGAGTGTGTGAGTGAGTGAATGAATGAATGAATGAGTGAGAGTGTATATATATATATATATATAATCATGTAGATATACTCATATTTACATACACATATACATTCACACATACCTCAATGCATGTTGGGCATATACATCTACAACATATATTGTTTCTATCCTTATATCCCCAAAAACTTGCTCATCGAGATAATTTACAACTGACCGTATTGTAACTGTGTTAATCAATAAAAGAATACTATTAAAATATTTCTATTTCTACAGAGTCTCCAACATGGATAAAGTTATCAACCTTACTAATTCATAATTAGGACAATAGTAAAATAGGTGGTATTCATCTTCAACGACAGACATATTAAGATATTTACACACAGGACATAATCTCAAATCCCTACATATTCCGAGATGCCTACCCGTTCAATCACCAGGTCATGGTTAGAAAACCTAACATTAGACAGAATACTTCTCTGCAAATATGAAATATCTACACTTATTTATTATTCAGAGTTAGAGAGGATTAACGTAGGTTCGTGTCGTATTTATATTCGAGTAGAACCAGATGTATCCAATTGAAATACGTCCGCGGTCATGTTGATCTAAATAATCCCTAAAAAACATTTGTTTGCGACGAGATAAGTGCATACCTTTTTTAGTATTTTCACCTGTTTGAAATGGAAAGTAGAAAAGGTGAACAACCAGTTTCATCCCAGCCCGATTTCGTTCAAAACGACAGCATACTTTTTGCCGGGTGAATTCTTTCTTGCATAATGCATGACCCCCCATTTTCTTTGGATTAATTTATAGCTTAGAGATAACTCTTTTCAGTGATATAGGGTGCTCTTCATCAGAAACGCTTAGAAAGTGTGACAATTAAGTGTTAAAACTGGTTGATTTACATGGAAACAAAGAAGGAATTAATGTGGTGTATTGTGACCAATATGCAATGTCTGAGTAAAAGTCAGGCAATGCTGATCATTGCAAAGAGGACGAGCAGATCAAAGAAGGTTTGAATGACATTTTCTGCAATTATTGTGGCCCCTTCGTACACATTCCAGAAAACGATAGCAGGCAAGTTTTAGGAAAAACAAAGTACTTATAGCTGTCAACTTGTTTTGTCAAAATAAAGTGTGTTAGGCATAAAGCTTATTCAAGACATTGCTTCAGCCCACAACGTAAACAAAATGTTATTCGGATTGAACATCCACTTTACTCTTCTGATCTGAGCTCCTTTGACAATTACCTATTTCCGTTGCTAAAATGCTCTTAGGTAAGCGCTATGCTATAAGAATTGCGCTTGGTTATGCAATTGATTGAAATTGATAAGTGTCTCAACAGAATACAAAGGGGATATTTTGCTGCATTTATGTCGTGGATAAAAGTGTGAACCTGTGGGAGGGTTAATGAATTAATGTTAAGTCCATATGTATATATGTATGCATTATTGTCATATTGAGTTGTTCATATGTAACACACGTTTGTTCATATTTCCTTTTATTTTGTTTATGTTTGAGGCCCACATGAAAGATTGACTTGCATACATGCACTATGTCAAATGAGTGTCCTCTCTAAATAAAGCCTTTATTATTATGTTTATTATATCAATATTATTATTATTATTAATATCCGTCGTTAAAAACTTCACGGTGATCGGTGTCAAATCTAAACGTCATATCTGTTTATGTTAATAACATCTCGAGGGCTTGGTGTGAAACGGTTGTAACTAAAATTGGTATTTTTTTACCAAGGTTAATCACCTCGCCATAACGTCTTCAAAAGCGTTAAATCATTTTTCTTGGTAAACAATGGAAATTTAGGTGCCATTGCTCGTTCTGAGCAATGGCACCTAAATTTGCATTGTTTACAAAGGGGTCAAAATTGCCCCTAAACCAGGGTTTTCAAAATAGGGTTTTAGTTACAACCGTTTCACGCCAAGCCCTCGATCTAGAGTATCGCATTATTTTAACAAATAATCGTATACATATGAGCCGTCCTGCGAGAAGCCAACATTATGAACTCTGCGTAATTTATCGACCCAGATCAGCCTATGCAATCCGCGCAAGCTAATTCGGGCCGACACATTCCGTCTTAGGGAGATACAGGTAAAGAGTAATGATTCCTGAAACAGAAATACCACATGAGGCGAAAAGTGTCTGTCTGGGTAGCCTGTGCTGCATGCTTAGGATGATCAATGTCGATACTTTTACGCAGAGTCAACATTGTTGGCTTTTACCTTTTATCGACTGTCCAGCACTAGACTTATGAGTATAGTATGGCAAAAGCGAGAAATTGCTGATGATGAGCTAATTCTCCTTTTGTTTATTTGTATGGTGTTATACACATCGGTGGTGTAGTGGTAGAGCTTCCGCCTCGGTGGTGTAGTGGTAGAGCGTCCGCCTCGGTGGTGTAGTGGTAGAGAGTCCGTCTCGGTGGTGTAGTGGTAGAGAGTTCGCCTCGGTGATGTAGTGGTAGAGCTTCCGTCTCGATGGTGAAGTGGTAGAGCGTCCGCATCGGTGGTGTATTGGTAGAGAGTTCGCCTCGGTGGTGTAGTGGTAGAGCGTCCGCCTCGGTGGTGTAGTGGTAGAGAGTCCGCCTCGGTGGTGTAGTGGTAGAGCGTCCGCCTCGGTGGTGTAGTGGTAGGGAGTCCGTCTCGGTGGTGTAGTGGTAGAGAGTCCGCCTCGGTGGTGTAGTGGTAGAGCGTCCGTCTCGGTGGTATAGTGGTATAGCGTCCGTCTCGGTGGTGGTCCGCCTCGGTGATGTAGTGGTAGAGCGTCCGCCTCGGTGGTGTAGTGGTAGAGAGTCCGCCTCGGTGGTGTAGTGGTAGAGCGTCTGTCTCGGTGGTGTAGTGGTATAGCGTCCGTCTCGGTGGTGGTCCGCCTCGGTGATGTAGTGGTAGAGCGTCCGCCTCGGTGGTGTAGTGGTAGAGAGTCCGCCTCAGTGGTGTAGTGGTAGAGAGTTCGCCTCGGTGATGTAATGGTAGAGAGTCCGCCTCGGTGGTGTAATGGTAGAGAGTCCGCCTCGGTGGTGTAGTGGTAGAGAGTCCGCCTCTGTGATGTAGTGGTAGAGAGTCTGCCTCGGTGGTGTAGTGGTAGAGAGTCCGTCTCGGTGGTGTAGTGGTAGAGAGTCCGCCTCGGTGGTGTAGTGGTAGAGAGTCCGCCTCGGTGGTGTAGTGGTAGAGAGTCCGTCTCGGTGATGTAGTGGTAGAGAGTCCGCCTCGGTGATGTAGTGGTAGAGAGTCCGTCTCGGTGATGTAGTGGTAGAGAGTCCGCCTTGGTGGGGTATTGGTAGAGAGTCCGTCTCGGTGATGTAGTGGTAGAGAGTCCGCCTCGGTGATGTAGTGGTAGACAGTCCACCTCGTCGGTGTAGTTGTAGAGAGTCCGCCTCGGTGATGTAGTGGTAGACAGTCCGCCTCGGTGGTGTAGTGGTAGAGAGTCCGCCTCGGTGATGTAGTGGTAGACAGTCCGCCTCGGTGATGTAGTTGTAGAGAGTCCGCCTCGGTGATGTAGTGGTAGAGAGTCCGCCTCGGTGGTGTAGTTGTAGAGAGTCCGCCTCGGTGATGTAGTGGTAGAGAGTCCGCCTCGGTGATGTAGTGGTAGAGAGTCCGCCTCGGTGATGTAGTGGTAGACAGTCCGCCTCGGTGGTGTAGTTATAGAGAGTCCGCCTCGATGATGTAGTTGTAGAGAGTCCGCCTCGGTGATGTAGTGGTAGACAGTCCGCCTCGGTGGTGTAGTTGTAGAGAGTCCGCCTCGGTGATGTAGTGGTAGAGAGTCCGCCTCGGTGATGTAGTGGTAGAGAGTCCGCCTCGGTGATGTAGTGGTAGACAGTCCGCCTCGGTGGTGTAGTTATAGAGAGTCCGCCTCGGTGATGTAGTTGTAGAGGGTCCGCCTCGGTGATGTAGTCATACCGAAGACTTTAAAAATGGTAGTAATGGCTGCCCTCCCTCGTTGGCGCTCAGTTTTGCGGGGTAAGCATTACGACTGACTGGCTGGTGTCACGATCGATATACCAGTAGTACTAGTAACTTACCCAGGAAACGCCGTGATACAACTTAAACAGTGTTGAAAGCGGCATAAAACACCAATCAATCAATCAACCAATCAAACCAATCAATCAATCAATCATTACGGCGTTGCCAGGGTAGATTTCTAGTACTATTGGTCCATTTATTCATAATACTTTACCTGTAATCCTGAGGTAAAGCCATAACTACCATTTATATTCTTCTTTTGCAACATTGTTTTAAAGCGACTGAACTCCAGATACCCCAACTGTCGAAAAAAAAATCCAATTTTAAGAACACTAAGTGTTATTTTTGTATTTGGGGCATTTAAATATGATAACTGACATATTACATACCCCTATAATCGGTGAGATTTTCTTGTTTTCGATACTTTTTCCATCGCGAATTCTACCCTGTCAGTAACGGGGTAAGTATTTTTGAATAGGAAACCCCTTCATCGGGAGGTGATGAAAGGGACAATTGAAAACGACTCAAGTTCACTTTATTGATAAAAAGCGATACATTTTCTACCCTGGTTTTACTTGGATAACATAAAGAATAACATTTCGGGCGAATTCGATTTTTTTTTTTTCGTGCCATCTGGATTTCAGTCGCTTTAAACTCGAATCAATAGTTATGCTCATTTATATGGAACGACATGACCGTCTTATTTTGACTTGTTTGCTTATATACGGTAGATATTTCAATACATGCACTAGATCTTTTATTACATGCAGTAGAGATTTCATTATGTGTGGTACTTCTTTCTTTATATTCTGTACTGTATTGGTTATATGTAGAGCAACTCTTCTTATATGTGGTGGTACTGTATTTATATGCAGTGCATTCGAATTTGTGTGCGTCATAATAAATTTTTAATACTTTGGCTAGGATGAATTTAATGTCGCCTGCTGCAGATTTGTTGTATAAGGGTAAACTGTCACGACAATAGGCCGTTATTAGTCGCCGGGCAGAAGCCCGCGACTTCTATTTTTAATAGGTTTTCTGAAATCACATGGGAGGGGGGATTATTATTAGAAAGAAACAAATCTAGATGATTTGAACATATTACAATTGTGGTTGTTTACGAACACTAATAAATGACACATCTAAAATGAAATAAATATTCCGATTTTTTAATGTTTGCAGTTTTTTTTTATTTCACTCGCATTTAAGTTTTTTGTCTTACTTACGAAGACAAAAGTGGTCCCTTCAAGACGTGAACCAACACCCCCTAATGCAGATTCTTATGTGTCATCATTGAGGTCAATTTCGGATTCTCCTTTTAATAGCAATTTTAACTTACTAAATGTTGTTTTCATGTTCAAAGAGATGTCTTGATTTGTGTAGAATTCATTTAATAATGTTAATCCATGAATATCTAAAGTAGGAACTGTTTCTAAGCTAAATATAGACCCTATTCTGTTGTGAAGTTTCGTGACCTTTAAAATCGTTTTTCGCGCATGCGCATTTTGATATGAAAAAGCGAGTGATATTATTTTATTTTAGACAAGTACAAGACGAATGTTTGACGCAAAGCGTCAAAGAGAAGCCGCAATATTTCGTTGTACATGTAGAAATAAGAAAAAAAGAACATTTTTAAATCCACAAACAATAGAACAATTTAAACTGTAGACGGTAATGCTGATATATTTCTCCTTTTGAAGACTTTTGTTTACTTCAAATTACCTCCCTTTAAAGCAATACCAGGATATTTACCTTGTGATTCGAATAAGATTGACAAACATTGAAATTATATGAATGAATACTATTATTTAAATAAGTAACAACAGCAAAATTAAATTTAAGCCAAGATAAATGTGTACACATTTCGTTAATTTTTTATAGATACCCTAATGTATAGGTATGAATATAAAATTTATAAGCAAATGTTTTCATTTCAACGTTCCTAATGTTTGAATAGACTAAGGAAAGTCAAGAATACATAAATAAATCAATGCAGTCTTTTCCGGCGACATTGATGCCTTGCATCAACTTTCTCTTGTTAAAGCCCTGATATAGATATATTTAAAGGTAAATATATAGAACAAAGATACATACCTTGGTGGTGATTGGGTTAAGACTTTCAACACGGAAGTGACAGAAGGTCATAGACGTATATATATTATATCACCCAATGAGTGAGGCAAGCAGTGTCTCACGCAGAGAAGTCCAGATAAGGAGGGATAAGCAGCTCCTTTTCCCATCACACGATATCTCTTATTGTCAAACTAAACCCTATGATGTTGGCACTCAATATGGCGATTTCTTTGAGTACCCACAACATAGAACATGCACAATCATGCGGTCCCTTATTTATTGCTTTGCTTACGACAAAATACTTAAAACAAGCCATTCATCAAACCATCTTTCCCTCATACAGACGCTTTCTGGCGCATTTGCCGCAGACGAATTTTGAAAACCTTATGGCAAAAAGGATTAATTACTTATAATGAGCGATTTCTCATTTTTCTCAACAATGTTTTCAAATTAACTCAATTACTGTTTCTTTACAGACAGTTTCCATAGTTTTGACAAAATATTTTCACAGTCGGCTAGGGCAGACATTTGTGCATGTGGGAAAGGGTTGAATAAGTTACAGATACATGTACTTGCATTGGCATGACATACACTCTACAACAATCAAGGCATCTCACGGAACCCGATTTGAATGAAGTTAAGTTATCGTGAGCTATTCATTGAAAGAAAGATTCAAGTAATTCAATGCTGATTATGCAATAATACGTAAACAATAGGGACTTTTTCTTCTATACTTCAGTAATATGATATACTATAGAAAGAAAGGTTAAAGTATTTCAATGCTGATTTGTCAATAATACGTAAACAATAGGGACTATTTCTTCTCAACTTCTCTTACCTGCAGATTCATTTTGACGCAATAGCAACAAACGACTTTTGAAACCATTGTAGCCAAAGGTGACATTGCTCATGATGAGCAATTTCTCCTTTGGACGCAATGTTTTCAACTTTATTTAACAAATAAGCTTTCTTTTATGGAGATTTTTCAGGATATTGTCACAAGGTTTTTAACGTCGTGCAGATTTGTTGTATGTGGGAAAGGGTTAAACATCGGAGACTTAATATAGGCTATTACGACGACTGTCTGCGGAATTCTCTTACTATAGCAATCGCATCTGACGAGCCCCATTGCCAACAGTGTTTTATTGCATCTCATATTAGCAACAACTTAATACAATTTAACCAGTGCGGACAAATACTCTATGTAATGCATACAAGTTACATAGCGAATATCAATCGAATTTAACCCTTTCCCACATACAACAATTTTGCAGCAGACTTTTAAAGTAGCTAGGCAAATAAATGATGCAGAAAGCGTCTACATACGGTAAAGGGCCTCCTGATAAAAATTAGCACCACTTTCATATCGACCGGTTAGCCCCGGTTATGCTCGATATGAGTAACATGAAAGAAAGTCGACCTCGGGCATTTGAGAAAAACAAAGACAAGGATCAGTCTACGCCTCCGCTCTAACTCTAACTCAAATATATAATCAACTCGAGCTCAAGTCAATGACCTGATACACATTTTCCCGTCTGCTTAAACGATGAGACGACAAGCTGGACTGTCTAAAGCGGCTGGCTTGTTGACTTCAATCTTATAAAGAATACGTTATTATCTAAGCGGTTTCTTTTTGCTTCATTTTCATCGGTGTTGTTTGTTTTGGGTGCTTGCTATCGCGTCCGTGCCCTTAAAGTATTAAAATACTGCTAAAATATTAACGTCTTGGGCTTCCGAACGCGTACGCGCTAAAACAATTCCATAACAATTATAAGATTTGCTATTGCTCGCTAATAGAGCTGATTGATATTATAATCATAAAAAGGATTGCTTTCGGGACAGATAGGGGGATATTCCATAGCAATGTGCATGCTCGGACTAATTATGAACAGTTGATATGGAATAGAATAGATCAATTTCATACTACCGACTCCTAACGCCTAATTTAATATATCTATAGGTGCTACCTATTTGCGAAAACAACGCTAGATAATTATAAACAAAAATTAAAGAGCATACTTTGGCCATAAAAAAGGACTTATAAGTAATTGACTACGTACGTTAATGCTTTAGATGTCGTATTTATATTCGAGTAGAACCAGATGTATCCATTTGAAATACGTCCGCGGTCAGGTTGATCTAAATAATCCCTAAAAAAAATGTGTGCGACGAAATAAGTTAATACCTTTTTTTAATATTTTTACTTTGTTTGAAAGTGAAATAGAGAATGTGAAAAACCAGTTTCGTCCCAGCCCGATTTCGTTCAAAATGACATCATACATTTTCGCTGGGAGGATTCTTTCTTGCATAATGCATGACCCCCCATTTGCTTTGGATGAATTTAAAGCTTAGAGGTAACTCTTTTCAGTGATATAGGGTGTTCTACATCAGAAACGCTTAGAAAGTGTGACAATTGAGTGTTAAAACTGGTTGATTTACATGGAAACAAAGAAGGAATTTATGTGGTGTATGTGACCACAGTATGCAATGTCTGAGTAAAAGTCAGGCAAAGAGGACGAGCAGATCAAAGAAGGTTTGAATGACATTTTCTGCAATTATTGTGGCCCCTTCGTACACATTCCTTGCAAATTCTTGTAAACGATAGCAGGCAAGTTTTAACAAAAACAAAGTACTTAGAGCTGTCAACTTGTTCTGTCAAAATAAAGGTGTGTTAGGCATAAAGCTTATTCATGACATTGCTTAAGCCCACAACGTAAACAAAATGTTATTCGGATTGAACATCCACCCTACTCTTCTGATCTGAGCTCCTTTGACAATTTCCTTTTCCATTGCTAAAACGCTCTTAAGTAAGCGCTATGCTACTAGAATTGCCATTGGTTATGTAATTGATTGGAATTGATAAGTGTCTCAACAGAATACAAAGGGGATATTTTCCTGCATTTATGTCGTGGATAGCAAGACTTTAAAAGTGTGAACCTGTGGGCTGGCTAATGAATGAAATCTACTTGCCGAATTTCACAAAGTAAACTCTTCCATGTTGAAAATTTGACCACTCCATTTTCCGTCCAACATGAGATTTTGTTAAATTCAATGTTTAAGTGGCAAATATTGCATATTACAGTAGAGACAGCGCGTAACGAGCTGTTATAACCGAATCTGCATTGTTTGTAAAAGCCTTTAATTGCCTTTGGCAGCGAAAGGGTTCATGGATTGAGGTGAACACATAACCGAGGCAGCGACTATTTTAAACATACGTAGACCAGTGACATAAGTTATTGAACGTATTCGATGATAACTGTAGTATGATTGTATTTCATGAAACTATACACAATATTTGGATCTGTGAACAATTTTAAGTCCATATCTATATATGTATATTTGATTGTAATATTGAGTTGCCCATATGTTTCACACGTTTGTTCGTATTTCATTCCATTTTGTTTATTTGTGAGGCCCTCATGGAAGATTTACTTGCATACTATGTCAAATGAGTGTCCTCTCTAAATAAAGTCTTTATTATGATTATCATTATTAATAAATACCGTCGTTACAAACTCCCCAGTGATCGGTTCTGAAATCTAAACTTCATATCTTTTTAAGTCAATAACACATGACTTATGATAATAGTGGGGCAAAAAAAAGAACTTGCTGATGATGAGAACATTCTCCTTTTGTTTATTTGTATGGTGTTATTCGCCTCGGTGGTGAAGTGGTAGAGCTTCCGCCTCGGTTGTGTAGTGGTAGAGCTTCCGCCTCGGTGGTGTAGTGGTAGAGCTTCCGCCTCGGTGGTGTAGTGGTAGAGCTTCCGCCTCGGTGGTGTAATGGTAGAGCGTCCGCCTCGGTGGTGTAGTGGTAGAGCGTCCGCCTCGGTGGTGTAGTGGTAGAGCTTCCGCCTCGGTTGTGTAGTGGTAGAGCTTCCGCCTCGGTGGTGTAATGGTAGAGCTTCCGCCTCGGTGGTGTAATGGTAGAGCTTCCGCCTCGGTGGTGTAATGGTAGAGCTTCCGCCTCGGTGGTGTAGTGGTAGAGCTTCTGCCTCGGTGGTGTAATGGTAGAGCTTCCGCCTTGGTGGTGTAGTGGTAGAGCTTCCGCCTCGGTGGTGTAATGGTAGAGCTTCCGCCTCTGTGGTGTAATGGTAGAGCTTCCGCTTGGTGGTGTAGTGGTAGAGCTTCCGCCTCGGTGGTGTAATGGTAGAGCTGCCGCCTCGGTGGTGTAATGGTAGAGCTTCCGCCTAGGTGGTGTAGTGGTAGAGCTTCCACCTCGGTGGTGTAATTGTAAAGCTTCCTCCTCGGTGGTGTAATGGTAGAGCTTTCCGCCTCGGTGGTGTAATGGTAGAGCTTCCGCCTCGGTTGTGTAGTGGTAGAGCTTCCGCCTCGGTGGTGTAATGGTGTAATGGTAGAGCTTCCGCCTCGGTGGTGTAATGGTAGAGCTTCCGCCTCGGTGGTGTAATGGTAGAGCTTCCGCCTCGGTGGTGTAGTGGTAGAGCTTCCGTCTCGGTGATGTAGTGATAGAGCTTCCGACTCGGTGGTGTAATGGTAGATCTTCCGCCTCGGTGGTGTAATGGTAGAGCTGCCGCCTCGGTGGTGTAATGGTAGAGCGTCCGCCTCGGTGGTGAAGTGGTAGAGCTTCCGTCTCGGTGGTGTAGTGGTAGAGCTTCCGCCTCGGTGGTGTAGTGGTAGAGCTTCCGCCTCGGTGGTGGGTACGGGATGTCGCTGGTTCGATCCTCGGTACTGAAAACTTTAAAAATGGTAGTAATGGCTGCCCTCTCTCCTTGGCGCTCAGTTTTGCGAAGTTAGTATGACGACTGACTGGTTGGTGTCACGATCAATAGACCAATAGTACTGGTAACTTACCTAGGAAACGCCGTGACATAACTTAAACAGTGTTGAAAGCGGCGTAAAACACCAATTAATCATTACGGCGTTGCCAGGGTAGATTTACAGTACTATTGGTCTATTTATCCTGTCACCAGGGAAGTAAAGCCATAACTACCATTTATATTCTTCTTTTGCAACCTTGTTTGAAACTCGAATCAATAGTTATACTCATTTATATGGAACGACATGACCGTCTTATTTTGACTTGTTTGCTTATATACGGTAGATATTTCAATACATGCACTAGATCTTTTATTATATGCAGTAGAGATTTCATTATGTGTGGTACTCCTTTCTTTATATGCTGTACTGTATTGGTTATATGTAGTGTATTATTATTATTATTTATTATTATATGTGGTCGTACTGTCTTTATATGCAGTGCATTCGAATTTGTGTGCGTCATAATAAGACAGCGGCGTTCCATACATTAACCAAGATTTTTTTTAATATTTTGGCTAGGATGAATTTAATGTCGTTTGCTGTCGATTTGTTGTATAAGGGTAAAACTGTCACGACAATAGGCCGTTATCAGCCCTGATATAGATACATTTAAAGGTAAATATATAGAACAAAGATACCTACCTTGGTGGTGATTGGGCAACGACTATCAACACGGAAGTGACAGAAGGTCATAGACGTATATTATTAATATCACACGATGAGACAAGCAGAGTCTCACGCAGAGAGGTCCAGATAAGGAGGGATAAGCAGCTCCTTTTCCCCTCACAAGATCTCTCTTATTGTCAAACTAAACCCTATGATGTCGGCACTCAATAAAACGATTTGTTTGAGTACCCACAACATAGAACATGCACACTCATGCGGTCCCTTATTTATTTATTTGCTTACGACAAAATACTTAAAACAACCTATTCATTAAACCATATTTCCCTCATACAGACGCTTTCTGGCGCATGTGCAGCAGACGAATTTGGAAAAACTTTATGGCAAAAAGGATGAATTGCTTATAATGAGCGATTTCTCATTTTTCCCCACAGTGTTAGCAACTTTACTCAATTACTGTTTATTTACAGACAGTTTCCATGTTGTTGACACAATATTGACAAAATATTTTCACAGTCGGCTTCTGCAGACTTTTTTGCATGTGGGAAAGGGTTGAATGAGTTACAGATACAGACACTTGCACTGGCATGCTATACACTCTACACAAATCAAGGCATCTCACTGAACCCTAATTTGCATGAAGTTAAGTTATCGGGAGCTATTCATGGACAGAGAGATTAAACTAAGGCAAAAAAAAAATAAAATACCTGTGTTTCCGGTAACCCGACCGACCTTATTTTTTTTCTCGCCGACCCTAATCTTTTTTATAGGCATAAAGGTAAAAATTCGAAATCGATCCGGAGAATAAACACTCATTCCTGATTGACATTAACTTTTGAACCTACTTGCCTAGTTGGACGAGTACTTTGAAAATTTACTTGCCCGGACTCAAATACAACTCGCCCGAATATCGTAGGACCTTCCAAATTCGTGAGCATCCTATATTTGTGATGTCATTATTCTCGCGCTGATATCACGTGACTTTGACATTGCAGCCAATTTGGAACTGTAACATTCTTTCCCAATGGCCAAACTACTATTTGCTGACATATTTCAACAACAAAATGCATCTTAAACAGTTTTGTTATTTGTTTTCTTAGGAGGTATAGCCAAAATACCCTTATTTTTTATATACCAAAGTTAAAGAACAGTTTAAACCCCATAAAAGATGAAAGATCGGACATGAAAATTTACCATGAGAAGGGTCCTTTGGTGTTTACAAAATGGCGGCCAGGGTCATGTTATTTGTTTGACCTAATTAGGTCAATGCAATTTTGCATTGCATTTCACATCCCTAAAGGTGCTTATGCAAAGAGATGTAAAATTTACTGGACGCTATTTACGTTTATATTTACACAAACAAGTAATTTAAACACATAAAAGTGTCTACGGTTTGACATTAGAATGTAGATCTACTTTAAACAAAATGAGTCGGACTATTTGATAAGATCTCGGAAAAATTATTATTGACATCCGCCATTTTTAATTCAGGGGATTCCGGAATATACCCCTTCAGAAAACTGACCAATCAATACTCGGGGATGAATTTATAAAGAACGAGGCAGCATAAATTAAAATAGAGTGATTACATCATGTGACATGTGTATTTTAAACAATTGCGATGCGTTAAAAACACGTGACTAGGACTGCTTTGCGAACGTTTCGGGTTGTTAGCGACACATAAGATTGAGGTCCCGAATGGTTTAATCTGTGACTCTAAATTATGGCCTCTGGACAATTTGTAACCATTCAAATTCCGGTTTTAACTGGTCATATCGGCAGATGGCCGGTCCGTTTTGAGGAATTGTAAAAGGGTCCATTGGACCCTGTCAGAAAATAGTGAAGAGCCGTTCGTAATTGTGAATGGAGCTGTTAATCAGTACCACTTAAATAGGGAAATAAATCTCATGTTTAAATTTACAGATTATGTGATTTAACAGTCCTTTGTCTTTTAAATGCCGCTTATGATTTGATAAATTGAATTGGTGTTATAAATAGCATTATATGGAATAACCCATAAGAGCGTGCGCATATACTATGTTAACACTTCCGGTTTACATAATTATTTTGTTTATTGATCTTTATGGCATAAAATGCCTGAGATCTTTTCTCAACAGCACCGAACTTTATAGCGGTGTATGGCGAACATTCAACCCTGTCCCTACCCCTGCTCCGCTTAAAGACAAAGGGTGTTCCATGTCCGCTATGGGCTATGTTGTCGAAGGAAAGCTAATGATTTCAGACATTTAACAATGTTCTTTTTTCTGACTTTCTTATGAATTATGAAACGCTTAGATATTATATAGTTGATCCGATGCAATAAAACTCAACACTGAATATAGTTAGATGTCTGAGGCATAAATAAAGAATATAACTATATTCAGTGCAACATCTATGTGTACGAAAAAAAAAAAAAGAAAAAAAAATCCGACCTACCGACCACCCTATTTTTTTTCGGCATGTAACCGGAAACACAGGTATTTATTTTTTGGCCTAATCCAATGCTGATTTTGCATTAATACGTAAACAATAGGGACTTTTTCTTCTCTACTTCAGTAATATGATATACTATAGAAAGAAAGGTTCAAGTATTTCAATGCTGATTTTGTAATAATACGTAACCTTTTCTTACCTGCAGACGCATTTTGACGCAATAGCAGCAGATGACTTTTGAAAACATCATGATGAGCAATTTCTCTACAAATAAGCCTTCTTTTATTGAGATTTTACAGGTTTTGTCACTTTGTTTTTTAAGTCGTCTGCTGCAGATTTGTTGTATGTGGGAAAGGGTTAAACATCAGAGACTGAATATAGGCTATTACGATGACTGTCTGCGGAATTCTCTTACTATAGCAATCGCATCTGACGAGCCCCATTGCTAACAGTGTTTTATTGTCTTATAATAACAACATCTTACATGTTATACAATTTAGCCAGTGCGGACAAATAATCTAGGTAATGCATACAAGTTACAAAGCGAATATCAATCGAATTTTCCACATAGACTTCGCTAGGCAAACAAACAAAGCTCTTGAAATGTAGGTATACTTACTAAAAAGTGTTGAAAACATTGTGGCAAAAGAAGAAATTACTCGTTTTGAGAAATTTCTTCTTTTGTCACAGTGTTTTAAAAGTCGTCTGCCGCATAGGCGTCAGAAAGCGTCGATATGTGGTAAAGGGCCTCCTGATAAAAAAGGTCCTGAGTTCGAAACCAGCGATAACAGGACCCACCGCACTCGGCACGATCACTGATTCATCATCATGGATGCAGACGTCGAAAGCGATTATTTTACGCTGTCAGAACTTACTTAAAATAAAAAGGCCGTCTCTTTCCCACAAATTACAAATAGGTATCAGACGACGTTGAAAACACCCTGGCAAGAAATTGTATTATTTTTTATTAATGAAAACCGGATTATAATGTAATGCTGAAAACATTGTGACAAAAGGCAAGACTGCTCATAAATTGTTCACATCTGAGAAATGGTGAAAATGCGTCTGTATGTGGGAAACGGTTAAACGTAGACATTTGTGTTAATCAGAACCCGTTTAAAACGTCTAAATTTATAAATTACTAAAGTTTGAATAAGCGTGCGGTCGCCGCCATTTTAGCACCACTTTCATATCGACCGGTTAGCTCCAGTTATGCTCGATATGAGTAACGTGAAAGAAAGTCGACCTCGGGCATTTGAGAATAAAAACACTGCAGTGATGACGGCCTGGGTGCTGCTGGAAGGTTGGATTTCTTCGCCCCTACGGCCCCCGGTTAATCCGCCACTGTATATTTCACGAGACTTTTTTCGTGGGGTTGGGGGAGTCGGGCACGGGCCCGTTAAGTCCGCCACTTAATCTGAGAAATGGTGAAAATGCGTCTGTATGTGGGAAACGGTTAAACGTAGACATTTGTGTTAATCAGAACCCGTTTAAAACGTCTAAATTTATAAATTACTAAAGTTTGAATAAGCGTGCGGTCGCCGCCATTTTAGCACCACTTTCATATCGACCGGTTAGCTCCAGTTATGCTCGATATGAGTAACGTGAAAGAAAGTCGACCTCGGGCATTTGAGAATAAAAACACTGCAGTGATGACGGCCTGGGTGCTGCTGGAAGGTTGGATTTCTTCGCCCCTACGGCCCCCGGTTAATCCGCCACTGTATATTTCACGAGACTTTTTTCGTGGGGTTGGGGGAGTCGGGCACGGGCCCGTTAAGTCCGCCACTGCATTTGCCACGCTTTTCCTTTGTTTACCATTAATTTATCGACGCACGGGCCCTACAGCCCCCCGGTTAATCCGCCACTGTATTTCTTTACGTGACTTCTTTCTTTTTTTTTCCGTTCCTCTTCGCGAATGTTAATAATGTTAACAAGCCTCCATATTTGACATCTCGTTGTATTAATTGCTAAAGCATTTCTTAAACTTATATTGGAGTACTCACGCCTTAAGTTGTTCACTGATGTTCCAACAACATTAAAATGATATTTTTGGGGGAGATCCTAACCTTTTAAATGCAGTTTTGTTGAATCCATGATGAACTATTTTTCTCGCGCAGTTTCTCATGCGTTGTTTGGTGCTAACAGCAATTGGCAGGCTTCCAACTCCGAAACAAATGGTATTACTACTATGACCAGAAAACAAAGACAAAAACCAGTCTACGCCTCCACTAAAACTGATTCGTATGTTCTCTTTCGTGTAGTACCACCAACATGACAGTTTATGGAGAACGTGTATAACAATGCTCGAACTATATTACTATACATTTTATCGGATTTGTCATAAATTACAATCCTCCGAATATCAATGTTTACGAAACGCGACCAACATTTAGAACCGCCTTGGTGGTGGAGTGTGAGAACGTCCGTCGCAGGAGGACATACCAGGGGCGTAGCTTTGCAATAATCCATGTGTAGGCCGTATCGTGAGAAAATCAATATTTTGCGTATCTCTGCGTAAAGTATCGACCCGGATCAGCCTAAGCATGCCACACAGGCCTACCCGGATATACACTTTTCGCCTCCTGTGGATTTTCTGTTTCAGGAATAAGTACTCTATACATCTATCCCCCTAAGACGGAATGTGTCGTCCGGATCAGTCTGCGCGAACAGCGCAGGCTGATCTGGTCGATACATTACGCAGATGTCTATCGCCGCAGCTGCATTTTTGGGGCATTTTTAGAAAAACAATGTGTAGGCACGTGCCTACAGTGCCTAAAGGGAGCTACGCCCCTGCATACCAAAGACTCTTAAAACTGTAGTAATGGCGTTTCCTTCTTGGTGCTCGGGATGTTTGGGGTTAGCATTACGACTGACTCGCTGGTGTTAGGATAAATGGACCAGTAGTACAGGTAGCATAACCCTGATAGCTGGGCTCGGGTCCGCCTCCTGTTGTATGTGGGAGGATCTGTGTTGGATCCACTGCATGTGGGTGTGTGTCCCCGTAGGCGTGGGTGCACCTATTGTTACGGTGTCGGCGGGATGGCGACTTCTGGGCCATTTGCGAAAGATGTTCTCCCCGACAGTTCTGTTTGGGCCCGCGCGTGGGGGACCTGCATGTGTGGCAGTGCAATGGGGGCAACGCTACTGAGTTCCATCCTCACTTCAATACAGGTCCTCCTTTTCGTCATTTTACATGTACATCCTATATATAATCAACTCGAGCTCAATTCAATGAACTGACACACATTTTCCCGTCTGCTAACTAGATGAAACGACAAGCTGGACTGTCTAAAACGGCTGGCCTGTTGACTTCTACGTTATTATGTAAGGGTTTTTTATTTGCTTCATTTTCATCGGTGTTGTTTGTTTGGGGGTGCTTGCTATCGCGTCCGCGCCCTTAAAGTATTAAAATACTGCTAACATATTTAACGTCTTGGGCTTCCGAACGCGTACGCGCTAAAATAATTCCATAACAATTATAAGAGGCAGCTTTAGTCGGGAAGGGAGATCCTCAAGGTCTCACCGGTTGTACTACACACCACTGGCTATTGCTCGCTAATAGAGCTTATTGATATTATAATCATAAACAAGATTGATTTCGGGACAGACAGTGGGATATTCCATAGCAATGTGCATGCTCGGTCTATTTATAGACTAATTATGAACAGTTGATATGGAATAGAATAGATCAATTTCACACTACCGACTCCTTACGCCTAAGTTATTATATGTAGCAGAGATCAGTGGGCAAGGATTCCCGACAACGTATCCGCTGTTCGGAGGTCAGTTTTCGGATAGTACGAGGATCCGTGCGCCCAGATGTACTCTATTTTTCCCAAACAACCACAGAGCTCAATGCAAATATACCCAGGGTTACACTGAGATTTCGGCCACTGGTATCAACCCCTATGGAAAATATACGGGGTGGTCATTTACCGGTGTAATCTTGGACAGCGCCATCCCAGAATGGGTATGTCCAGACAATCGCGGATAAAATTCAACCGTCTAATTAGTTTTATTCTTGCTTCTATTTTAAACAACAATGTAATAATGAGTTAAAGGAAATAGACATATAATATAGTTTATTGCATCAATATGTAAAATTATTGTATACGTTGATATTGTTCCTTCTATTTTCCATTTGGTAAAAGGATGCATTATCAGTTGATATTGCACGCATTGATATTGCACTCAGATCTTTTTCCCGTAATGCTAAGGACGGAACTATTTCCATACAGTAACGTTACAAAGCGCTCTCATCCATCCTTTCATGATTTAGAGACCATTTAACTTCTACTTCCACTTTGTTACTGTCAGGGCTTAGTGCATCGCAGGCCAGTGAAGCCATCAAACTGGTTAAAACAACTAATTAGGCATATTTACAAATATAAATGAAATAAAAAACATCTGTGTTGTTTAGGCTGGGTATCAATGTAGACGTGACTTGAATCAGTTTACAGATGTGATCTGCGCAATGTTCGACTCTCTGATAGTCCTAGGAAAAAGCTGTGCTAATACGGTTAGTAGAACATTGTTTGGAGCATCTTTTATAGATGACACGTAGTGATACATCGGCACCCTAAACCCTTATATAAAAAGAAAACAACAACAAGAAAAAAAAAAATATATATATACTAGATAGTCTGCAACCAATAGTCCGAAAACAGTAAAAGTAGTCACAACGATAGCTGCTCGCCAAATTGCATTAATGCCGAGCGCCAGGGTAAACAACGCCAACCATCACAACAAGTAGCATACCCAGGAAATGCCATGGTAGAAATGGCCAAACATGTTGAAAGCGGCACAAAACACCAATATAACGAGCAATTTCTCCTTTTGCCACAATGTTTTCTACTTATTATAGTAGTTATACCTACAATTATAGAGATTTACCATATTTTTTAGTAGACATTTTCAAGGTCGTCTGCTGCAGATTTGCTGTATGTGGGAAAGGGTTAACTAGACTGAGAAGTGAACTCTCGACTACACTGCAGCAATCGCATCGTCTGGACTAGTGCATCTACATTGGAATTTAGTTTGAATAAAAGCCACATTGCACATTTGTGAAAATATGTATATAACAGGAAGAATAATTGAATGCTTTCTAACAGGAATATATATGTAACGAGGAAGTTGTTGAATATTTGAATTGCCTCTTTAGATCTAGAGATAAAATAGGTGAACCCGAAAGGTCGATTATTAGTTGAATGATTGAAAGATATATCTCTATGTATTATCCTCACGCGAACGCAAGCAGGACCTTTAAATCAACGGTGGTTATTAACCCTTTCACACATACAGACAGATGTCTTCTGATGCATTTTTTTGCAGGTGACCTTTATAAATATCCTAGCAAACGAACACATTGCTCATAATGAAGAATTTACCCATTTGCCACAATGTTTTAGACTCTTTCTAATAATTATACTTTCGTTTAAAGAGAAATTTCACATTATTGCCTTGATGTTTTCAAAGCCGTCTGCTGCAGAATGATTGTATGTTGACAGAGTTAAACGACGACAAAAAAGACCCAACGTGTTCCATATACGAATACGTCACCCTAGTTGGATCAGCCTACGGATCACTCTAATCCATCTTCCCCAGTCGACACATATCTAAGCTGTTTTCCCCATCACTTACTACACTCTCAATCTCATTGAAACCAAGGTTCGTCGCTGTACTTATATTGGATCTGACAATGCAGAATAAAAGGTCATCTCGAATTGACCTTATACATTTAATAAAGCACTGTTTCTCTATCTCTTTTATTGTTATTGGTTATCACCCCTATTGATACCTAACGACCTTGTAGGCGACTATTTGATTGGCTGATGCTTACGACAGATCGTTACTGCAGTGAAGATTTATTTGTTCATTTATGTATTAAGTAATTATTACATTCAATGTTTGTAAATATATAAAGTTACTATTTTTGTTCATATTTTTAAATGTTAAAATGACTGCACTTGCACTTCGTTTTTTTTCTGTCAGGTATTTTGATAATCTTAGGCCAGATAACAAATGTTTGAGGATGATACAATCTGTACTACATCACCTTCTAATAAGTGTGCAATAATATAGTAGTGCTGTTATCTTATATTCAAATCTCTATTTAACAATCTAAACATCTAAATTATTTCTCCATTTTTTAAGACGCATATCTCATAAAACCAAAATCGATTCAAATTATTTTTCATATCAATCAAAAGCTTGAAACATAATATTTAATTTGACACCGATGTTATTTAAATCGGATACGTTCTAAATATTTTATCAAGGAAGGCCGTGATGGCTGGGGTTATCAATATGGTCGGGGAATACCCATTCGCAAGATTAGGTCTGGCCTTGATGAGATTCTATGACATTACACCCATCAGTTGTTACATAATTACATTTCAAAGAAAGTTTGAAGTATGCCGCACTTTGAGAAAACTAACTATAGGACATGTTTTATTAGTGAAGATCAAGATCATCCTGCGCATAAGTGCAGAGTAATCTGGATATACACTCTTCATATATAAACGCATACACTTTAAAAACACACTTCATAAACATGGTAAACTTGAAACGCAATGCATGGATACATAGCCAGATCTGAAACAAAAACAAACTTTTACTGGATAGCATGGACGTTTAGCCAGATGAGAATGACCGTGAATTGGATAGCATAGAGCAAATACCTAATACTATGTAGTATTAGGTCTTCGCAAGGAGGCTACGGTAGGTATGCGACATAGTACTTTGAAAATGATAGTATGGATGCATAGCCATATCTGAAACATCATACATTATATTTGGATAGCATGGAAGCTTAGCCAGATCTTAAACAAAGTAAACTTGGACTGTAAAGCGTGGATACACAGGCAGATAAGACACATAGTTAACTTGATATTGATTGAATGGATGACAGGCCTGGTCTTAAACAAAGTAACTTTAATTGGATATCACGCACGCATAGCCATATCTGAAACATACTTTCATTTGGATATTACGCACGCATAGCCATATCTGAAACATTATAACTTCATTTAGACATCACGCACGCATAGCCATATCTGAGACATTATAATTACATTTGGATATCACGCACGCATAGCCATATCTGAAACATTATAACTTCATTTGGACACCATGGATGCATAGCCAGATCCGAAACATAGTAACTTTATTTGGACATCATGGATGCATGGAAACTACAATTCAAGGTGGTTTGTGATGTCCTGCTTCTCTTACTTCAAGCTAGTCATACCAGAGACTTCAACATGATATAAATGGCCGCACGCATAGCCATATCTGAGACATCATAATTTCATTTGGATATCACGCACGCATAGCCATATCTGAAACATTACAATTTCATTTGGACACCATGGATGCATAGCCAGATCCGAAACATAGGAACTTTATTTGGACATCATGGATGCATGGAAACTACAATTCAAAGTGGTTTGTGATTTCTTGCTTCTCTTACTTCAAGCTAGTCATACCAGAGACTTCAACATGGTATAATTGGCCGCCTTCCTTGGCGCTCAGGGTTGTAGGGCTAGCATTACGATTGGCTGACTGGTGACAGGATAAATACACCAGTAATACTGGTAAATTACCCAGGAAACGCCGTGATATAACTGAATAATTGTTGAAATCGGCGTAAAGCACCAAACAATCAATACTTCAAACAGTGATATATAGTGAACTGACAGTACATTATGACTCGATGACTGCGCCGAAACAGTGATATATGTAGTGAACTGACAATACATCGTGACTCGATGACTGCGCCCAAACAGTGATATATAATGAACTGACAGTACATTGTGACTCGATTTTTGCGCCTAAACAGTGATATAAAGTGAACTGAAAGTACATTGTGACTCGATGTTTGCGCCCAAACAGTGATATATAGTGAACTGACAGTACATTGTGACTCGATGACTGCGCCCAAACAGTGATATATAGTGAACTGACAGTACATTGTGACTCGATGACTGCCCCGAAACAGTGATATAGAGTGAACTGACAGTACATTGTGACTCGATGACTGCGCCAAAACTTGAGGGCGACCTTTTGCGAAAACCAATCATTAGGTATTTGCATTCTATGTCGATCCAGATCCGCAACCCGTATAAGTGTAGTCTGATCAGGATCTACACTGTTCGCCAAGTAGTCACAGAAGGTTTAAAGAGAAACTGTTTGGCAGTATCTATTTGGAATCGTTAGCATGGAATGCGTTAACCCTTTCCCACATACAGCACATATGCATCAAAAGACATAGAAATCATCTAGGCAATCCAGAGGTTTTGAGTTCGCTTCCAAGCTCGGCCAACATTCTTTCCGACGTTTGACAAAAGTAATTGTGACAAGCGTTATTCGTCTTCCACCAATGGGCTATCAGTCTATGTGGAAAAGCAGCCAGTTACTTGGAAATAATGTTGTATGAAGTATTGCTATGAGAAAGCCAGGAAACATATGAGTAGGTGAACTGGCCGCAGTGCTATGACTAAAGAATTGTTCAAATCGGCTTTAAACTCCAATCAATCAATCGTTTAATGAAAGCTTTACTATTTGATAGAGTTAACAACTGTGCAACAAAAGGAGAACATGCTCATTATGAGCAATGTCTCCTTATGCCAAAATGTTTTCAAAAGTTGTCTTCTGTAAACTCGTCAAAGAGCGTCGTAGGTTTTCGCATTGCTAAGCCCATATAGAGTGTTAGCTTATTTTATATACAAACAATGAAGACCAACATCAGACTACTCGAATGTATAGTCTAATCCTGGTCTTTCTTGTTCACAATTCGAGATAAAAGTTGTGATTTACGGTGTAGGTAATATCTATAATGACATTTAAAGTCGCATATAGCGGAAACCAGCAGGTTACCTCTTTCCAAAATAAAACAAATCTGCAGCAGACGACTTTGAAAACATTTACTCAGGATCTGTAAAATCTGTAGAAATGAAGGTATACTTACCAAAAAAAAGTTGAGAACATTGTGGCAAAAGGAGAAATTGCTCGTTTTGAACAATTTTTCTTTTTGTCATCATGTTTTCAAAAGTCGTTTCCTACAAATATCTAGGCGTCAAAATACGTCTACATGTGGGAAAGGGTTAATTAATTACACACGGAGATCTGGTAAAGCGGAAGAATTCGTTTTCTATAAATGTTTCTTTTATGAATAAACAATGTTCACATCCATTTCGATAATTTCCCCCTTTCAAGCACAAACAATGATGCCGGAAGGATAATTTGACACCAGTTTTCCTTCAACATTAACGTTAATTCCTTAATAACGAGCTGTATATCGAGGGCTTGGCGTGAAACGGTTGTAACTAAAATTGGTATTTTTTTACCAAGGTGAATCACCTCGCCATAAGGTCTTTATAAGCGTTAAATCATTTTTCTTGGTAAACAATGGAAATTTAAGTGTCATTGCTCGTTCTGAGCAATGGCACCCAAATTTGCATTGTTTACAAAAGGGTCAAAATTGCCCCTAAACCAAGGCTTTCAAAAAAGGTTTTTAGTTACAACCGTTTAACGCCAAGCCCTCGATATATTTGATAACCATTTCCACCAACGATATTTAGCGTTAAGAACTGCTTACATACTTAAGAGCGTATTTCATCATTTCATAATAAAAAGGCCAACATATTTCGTTTCTAATCAAGAATTGCGAGTCAGCAAGGTAACTATTTATGTCGACTTAGTCATATACATAAATACATTACACCATTTATGTATTACGAAGCATTAGGGAAACCAAAATGATGAAATATTCGTTTTTAAGTATTTAAGGATTAACTGTTATAATAACCACACAACCCCGAGCGTCATTGAGGTAACCCATTAACACCATTTTTAAGGCTACCATATGACACGATTGGGTATCGAACCCTGGTCCCCCCCCCCCCTATTCTCGAATCGGACTCTCTTACAACAACAACAACAACAACAACAACAACAACAACAACAACAACAACAACAACAACAACAACAAACGGATAGGTATTTAACCAACTTTCCTACATACAACCAATCTGCAGCAGACAACTTTGGCTCATTAAGGCAATTCCTCCCTTTCGGTCGCAACATTTTTCAAATGCGTCTGCTGCAGATGTGTCAAAGTATGTCTGCAGTTTGGAGAGGGTTAATTTTCATAGCATATATTCATAGCCGATACAGATATAAGACTGTAACTGATTCCTGCCTCAGGACAGTAAACAACAGAGCATGCATATAAAGAACACAATCAGCAACATGCAAAACGCACTTGTTCGGAATACCGTTGATACTTATCCATCTGCAGTCGACATTTGACGCATTTGCAGGAGATGAAACTTGAAAGTGTTTGGAATTTCTCCATGTTTTGGAAAACAATATTTTAAACTTTATCGAAATCATCTAACCAAGTGTTCCGATATAATCATAATTTCTTAGGTGTTTTCGGACAAGTTGTTCAACTCTCTGGGCTAAATAGAGAGTAAGTAGACGAAGAAGATTACATTGTGGATGAGTGTGACATTTTAAATTCAACGGATAATATAGTTATAACACATAATGTTTATGGCATAACATTAACTGCCTTAACCCTTTCCCACATGTAGCATATTGACGCATATTGACGCAGTTGCAGCAGACGACTTGAACATTTTTTGTCAAAAGGAGAAATTGCTCAAAACGAGCAATTTCTCCTTTTGTCACAACTTTATAATCTTTTTTTAGTACTTATAACTACAATTATAGAGATTTTCCATATTTTTGGGTAGACATTTTCAAAGTCGTCTGCTGCAGATTTGTCGTATGTGGGAAAGGGTTAAGTGAAAAATGTACTCTCTTCTAAAAGGTTAGAACTCATACGTCACTTCCGACCTACACTAGGGTAGTTTTTGACATGACACCATTGTATTATAATACAGGGTTTATAAATAGAAATAGATACATACATATATAAACAACGTAGTGATAAAAACAGGGTTAGTTTGCGATACGAGCTGAACGATGCTGAATGTGTACACACAATAAAGTTACAGAAGATTTAGTAACATCATTTTCCTGCATTTACAACAGGGACTTTAAATGTAAACTGTTTAAATAAGGATTACAGAAATGAATGAGGTAATGAATGGATAATTGTTTTCCTTGGTGTTGCAGTGAAATGATGTATGAGTTTTATTTTTTTACGGGGATTTTATTTTGAATATATTAGCGGTACAAATCGATTTCGCGAAACACCATCATTAAAGATCAACATAGATAAAAAAAAAAATGAAATATTCTAGGCTTTATTAGTTTCGGCCAATTTCAGACATCACCAATTAACATTACTAAAAACACAACAAAAAACACATCAATATTTTGGCACCGCAGATTAAAAGCACCAAGTTGAATTTTTGAAACAAATCTGGATTTTCTGTTGAACCTGTTCTTCCGAGAAAGATGGCTTCTAGATTTTCATCATTGGCGAACTGATTTTTTTTTATTCCTAGATATTTCTTTATTTGAGTTTAACCCCTCAGACATACACTTTCTGAGCCTGTATCGCAGGCGACTTTTGAAAAAATTGTTGTCAAAGGATACATTCCTCATAAAGAGCAATATTTCCTGTTGCCACTTTCCTGTTTTTCAATTATTTTCAATAAGTCTTCTTATATTTTTTATCTTGGACTATTCACTTCAAAACCGTCTGCTATAGATTATTTGAGCCGTCCGGCGGGTAAACCAACATTGTAAAGTGTCGACCCTGATCAGCCTAAGCATGCCGCGCAGGCTTACCCGGATAGACTCTTTTCGCATCCTGTGGATTTTCTGTTTCAGGAATCATTACTTTATACCTCTATCCCCCTGAGATGGAATGTGTCGGCCCGGATCAGTCTGCGCGGACTGCGCAGGCTAATCTGGTTCGATACATTACGCAGAGGCCATAATGTTGGGTTTCTCGCGGGACGGCTCATTTGCATGTTGAAAAAGATTAATGAGTCTCAACGACAACGACATGATTGATACAGACTGAACTTTTTTGTCTGACTCCAACGACAAGAAAATGGTATTGAACTATCGAATCAACTTTATTCAACTTTAACACAACGTCTAGTGTCCGCTACTCGTTTATTGTGTAACATGAAACTTAAATCAAACACAAACCTTGTGACTTCAGAATTTCGCGGTTGTAGAGCATTACGACTGACTCGCTGCTGTCAGGATAAATGGACCAGTAGTACTGGTACGCCGTTGCTGAATTGAAAGCGAGTATCGAGGGCTTGTCATGAAACGGTTGTACCTAAAATTGGTATTATTCTTTTACCAAGGTTAATCACCTCGCCATAAAGTCTTTATAAGCGTTAAATCATTTTTCTTGGTAAACAATGGAAATGTAGCAGCCATTGCTCGTTCTGAGCACTGACACATACACTTGCATTGTTTACAAAGGGGACAAAATTGCCGCTAAACCAGGGTTTTCAAAATAGGTTTTTAGTTACAACCGTTTTCCGCCAAGCCCTCGGTATAGTTGGTATAAAAAAGACAAAGTAACAAACAAAACCTTAATTAACAGGAGAATGTGAGTTTTGCTATCGTTGCGGACTTGGTAATTACTTTCTGTCTAATCAAGTCTTTGTCGGAAGGTAGCCATGTACCTGTGAGAACGTTGTGTGGAGTACTGGTGCGAGAAAGTCTCGAAACACAAGTAGGTGAACTAGCCGCCATGCCATATATCAAATATCGTTGCAAACGGCGTTTAACCATAATCAAATATTACACACTCATTCTCATATTAACGTTTGAGTGACAAATAGGTTTGTAGTTTATATTTAGCAATATCTTTATATTTCAGATTATGTTTAAATCACAATAGCAACAATGACCAGTCGAAACAGAGCGGTCAGTACAGTCAGTACGGTCAGTCAGGCCGAGTCCGGCTATGAATCGGACCATGAAGACGTGGACTTTCTGATGCCAAATGGTATGGTCGTCCCTCTGAAATGTGAAAGGTGAGTGTTTAAAACGATCAACTTGAAAATGAAATAACAGATGTAACTTGATACGAATAAAATAAATAATTGTTTTACTAGAAATGTGAGTTTAGGATGGAGGCATTTTTTTAAACTCTTATTTTACATACGTACTTGCTGCTCGTGATGCCTGGTTAACACGTAAAGCAACAAAGCATGGTCCCCATTGCTGTATATAATGGGCCATCTTCTGAACTGAACCATATACATGGTCTCCACATTGTCTCCACTCTTGTCTATTATGGGCCATCCTCTGAACTCAACAATACATTGTCTCCACTCCTGTTTATTATGGGCCAGACTCTAAACTCAACAATACATTGTCTTCACATTGTCTCCACTCCTGTCTATTATGGGCCAGACTCTAAACTCAACAATACATTGTCTTCACATTGTCTCCACTCCTGTCTATAATGGGCCATCCTCTGAACTCAACAATACATTGTCTCCATTCCTGTCTATTATGGGCCAGACTCTAAACTCAACAATACATTGTCTTCACATTGTCTCCACTCCTGTCTATTATGGACCAGACTCTAAACTCAACAATACATTGTCTCCACATTGTCTTCACTCCTGTCTATTATGGGTCAGACTCTAAACTCAACAATACATTGTCTTCACATTGTCTCCACTCCTGTCTATTATCGGCCAGACTCTAAACTCAACAATACATTGTCTCCACATTGTCTCCACTCCTGTCTATAATGGGCCATCCTCTGAACTCAACAATACATTGTCTCCACTCCTGTCTATTATGGGCCAGACTCTAAACTCAATAATACATTGTCTTCACATTGTCTCCACTCCTGTCTATAATGGGCCATCCTCTGAACTCAACAATACATTGTCTCCACTCCTGTCTATTATGGGTCAGACTCTAAACTCAACAATACATTGTCTTCACATTGTCTCCACTCCTGTCTATTATGGGTCAGACTCTAAACTCAACAATACATTGTCTCCACATTGTCTCCACTCCTGTCTATTATGGGCCAGCCTCTGAACTCAACAATACATTGTCTCCACTCCTGTCTAGTATGGGCCAGCCTATGAACTCAACAATACATTGTCTCCACTCCTTTCTAGTATGAGCCAGCCTCTGAACTCAACAATACATTGTCTTCACATTGTCTCCACTCCTGTCTATTATGGGCCAGACTCTAAACTCAACAACACATTGTCTCCACATTGTCTCCACTCCTGTCTATTATGGGCCAGACTCTAAACTCAACAATACATGGTCTTCACATTGTCTCCACTCCTGTCTATTATGAGCCAGCAACTGAACTCAACAATACATGGTCTCCACATTTTCTCCACTCCTGTCTGTAATGCGACAGTCTCTGAATTAAACACTTTATGGTATCCACATTGCCACCACTCCTGTCTGGTATGGGCCAGTCTCTGAACTGTTTCCGAAGACTTGTTTGAAGACTGGCGAGACTTTGCGTATGCATATAATTACAAGGTGGTATTCAGATCTAACTTACACAGTAGTAATCGTACGGTCGTTGTTTAACCCTTTACCTCATATAGACGCTTTCTGACGCCTCTGCAGCAGTCGGCTTTTGAAAACATAGTGACAATAGAAGAAATTGCACAAAACGCGCAATTCTCCTTTTGCTACAATGTTTTCCACTTTTTGTCATAGGTTATCCATTTAATTAAGGAGATTTTCTATTTTTTGACCAAATACGATAAAAGTCGTCTGCTGCATAATTGCCGTATGAGGGAAAGGGTTAATTAGGGAAACACCTTACATGTGATAATGTGTTAACTAAATCTGAATACACGTAATAACTCCATTACAGAATGTTTAGTCTGAGTGTGTTATGCGAATCCACAAAACAAATTAGAGAATTATTACTAATAACCTTGTTACAACTATTATGTACGGTACGGTAAATGAGAAGTGCATTCAGATTTACCTAAAACAGCGTTTGGTGTTAACCGTACACATATTTGATGCGTATATATAAAATATGAGCGATTTCAGATTTCAGATACATATTTGAACTAATAAACAGCTTACGATATTTTTGTTACAATCATGACTACTTCCCTGATCTGTATTTTATCGTTTTGTTCTAATTTGCATTTTGCGGGAAAGTGTTAGTACAATTTCAGTTGTCTTAGTTTGTTTGCAAATGAACAGTATGATTTTAATGTAGTTGTAAAATATCTCCCTTGAAGAAGGCAAGCTACGTGTTCTCGATCGCTGTTGGGTATTGAAAACAATTGTCAATTTGGTATAGATCATTTCGAGGATTGCGTTTGCGTTGGCCGTAATATGGAGAAAGAATGTTAACACATGTTTTAGAATATCCTCTACACATGTACAGTGAAATAACCAATTAATGTTATTAAGTGCGATACTGATAAAGAATATTTCATTTTCGTTTATCTTTTCTTATCTCAAAATGTTACCAGGGGAAATTGTGTTCGATAAAAATCGAATCCTCTTTATTGTTTGAAACAAAATTGATTAACACATATCTATATTCACATAGGTAACAATTAGTTAAATGATATATTTCTAACGATAATGATTCGTCATACTACTACTTGGTGTACAATAGCGCGATGTCTCCCAACACATAATGTAATGCGTACCTTTTTTAAATCTGTCTTGTTTCTTTAATTCTTGCGTGTATTGCAAAAACTCAACCAATTGCCGCTAAACCAATGACGTTACATACGAGTTATATACCGACAATGAATGTGCCATAGATGAGTGGTTAGTAAGGGTATTTCAACCCGGGCGTCTCGGGTTTAATCTCCGCTCGTGGCGGTCATGGTTGATGGCCATTGAGCAAGACACATTTCCTTGCCTAGTACTGGTTAGTCACCCAGGTTCCTGGATACGTGAACTGCTGCCGTGATGAAATACTGTTGAAAAAAGCGTTAGACATCAATACAACAAATACCGTAGACAGGTACACACTGTACAATCTAATTTAAATTATAATTTGCGTTACACTACTATAGCCCTTTTCCACATACAGAAGCTTTCTGACGCCTCAATATCAGACTACTTATAATATCATTATGGCCAAAGTATTTTTTATCATAATTAGAATGTTCTCCTTTTGCAACAATGTCTTCAATTTTATTGGGGGAGAGGGATAAATTCCGTAGTGACCAAAATAGGACATGATCGACTTAGAATTCAGATTTTAATGTCATTATGATTGAATGGTTGTTGGTGTTTGAACAATTTGTCGCTATATCGCGGCGTTTCATGGGTAAGTTACCAGTACTACTGGTCCATTTATCCCGACACCAGTCAGTCAGTAGTAATGCTTACCCCGCAGTACAGAGCGCCAAGTAGGATAGCCATTGCTACCCTTTTTTTTCGGGCGATTTTTCCATTGCCTCTCACCTCTGATCTATGTGAGAAAGTAGTCAGTGGCTTCGAAAGAATGTTGTGTAAGTCCTGGTGTGGGAAAGCCAGGAAAACATGGGTAGGTGCACTGACCGCCGTGATATAACCAAAGATGTTGAAAGCGGCGTTAAACTCCAAAAAAAAAAAAAAAAAAGCTACCCTTTTTAAACTATTTGGTATGCCCCGTCCGGAGATGGAACCCGCTTCATCAATTGAACCATTTCGTTTTGTATCTGAAACCAACATTAAAGGATTCGTAAACAATATGTACATAGAAGGAATTTATAGTGAAAATAGAACATACATGTAGGCAACTATAGTCAGAAAAACTCGCGAACATTTTCTCAAAATATTAATCAAAGCACTGCAGTGCTGACGGCCTGGGGGCTGCTGGAAGGTTGGAGAAGTAGGGGAAATGTGAAAGGAAATAACAATTGCAGCTTATGTTTATGTATTTATTGTCAAGAAGTTGAAAGATCATGTCAAAAATAGTAAATATTATTAAACTGCCAATTTAAAAACAGAAGGACATTGTTGGCACTATATCGCTCAGCTGAGTGCAAAAGCTCAAAAGTATACACATTTAAGACATGGATAATCAAAGGGAAATTTGACAGCAGGTTTAGGCAAAATATTTTGAAGTATGCAAAACTCATCAAGACAATTATTCTGACAAAGATTCAAAAGCAAGATCCAATGTGTTATCAACATTTTCCTTCATTTAGCTTAGTATCAGTGACCTATCTTTGTTTACCCGATATGATCCTTATTGGAACATGGACTTGATATCATTAAAATAAACATTCTGGCCACATTAAAAAAAAACGTGGCTTCTACAGTGTTGACAATAATTTCCTTCAATTTGGCCTAGTGAACTAGTTTTTAACAGACATGACCAATATTCAAACTTGGCCTACATATCACCAAGACACACATTCTGATACAGTTTCAACATGCTCAAGTTAAAAATGCAGCCTCCATTATGTTAACAAGATTTCCCTTCAATTTGGTCTAGTGACCTAGTTTCTGATCCAATATGACCCATATTCGAACTTGACTCAGATAGCATTAAGACAAGCATTCTAACGAAAGTGCCGTTGATACCTCCACAGCATTTGTGGGCACCTGCACAGCACGATTGAGGGAGAGGTTTGCGTTTGCACGCTACCTCTACAACTTAGTTATTGGTGCGTTGGTGTCTGAAGAGGAGAGGTCTCATTCCCTTTACTGCTACTCTCCCTCTCTTGTGGGTACTGTCCTCTCCTTCTCCTTCAGTCCTCCCTTCTTGTATAGGGCATCTTGTAGTACTGTTACTCTGACACTTTTGTGATAAACTGTTTGCTACCTTCTGTGAAGAGCGCGAGTGGAATCTGATTAATGATGCGATGAACCGGCTTTTATAACCTGCGAGACACATTGGATGGTTGGCCAGACGCCGCCTTTCCCCGGTCTATGTCTGCCCGATGTCCGGCCGAGCTCTTAAACTATATTGGAGTACTCACGGCATAAGTTTTTCACTGATGTTCCAACAACATTAAAATGATATTTATGGGGGAGATCCTAATCTTTTAAATGCAGTTTTGTAGAAACCATGATGAACTATTTTTCTCGCGCAGTCTCAACCTAAAATGCGTTGTTTGGTGCTAACAGCAATTGGCAGGCTGCCAACTCCGAAAAAAATGGTATTACTACTATGACCATGAGCTAAAGTTTACCCCAGGCCAAACAACTGGTCAATATGGTTCGGTATTAATAGTAGGGGTTAGTTCTACATATGTAATATTCGGAAAAAAATACCTAGCTGAAATGTGAGAATGGTGGGAAACATTAGATATCCGCTGTGGCCTAGTGGTTAGCGTCACTAATTGCGACTAGGGGTATCGAGTTAGATCCATGCCCGCGGTGGTCATGTTGGTGTGCCCTTTGGCAAACCAAACTTATTAGTCTAGGCACACAACTTCCAGTAGCAATCTGGCTACGAGCATCTGTATAATCATAATCATTGGGGAATCGAGATGAATTAAACTCTTGCGAATATGGTTGGAGATAAATTCTAAATATAGCACATTCCACCTAACTCTGTAACCTTCATAGCGGCAAAGTTATAAACGAAAAGCCTGAACTTTGGGTCAGTTCTAAATATAGAACTTGTCGCAAATTATGACCTAACTTTCGAAAAGCGTAGTATCTAGCATGACAGTAAAAGGTTTTAAGGTCAATATTCGTACTCTCTATCATACTAATTTACTTGACCGACACTATTTCTTTTTATTTATGCAGACGTATGTCCATTGGAAATATTAAAGAAGAATTATGGAGTAAAGCCACACAGCTGCCTGGAGCAAACTTGTTACGGGATTCTGTGTACTATGTTTTCATTGGGGTGACGAAAGACTCAATAGAACAAGAATTTGACGACTCAGTTGCGTTCCGAGAATTACATCTTGCATGGCCAATGCTTGAAGTGTCCATACCTAAAAAAGATAGAGATATAAACAGACTTTATAGAATTGCAGGTGAGTTTTATTCAGTCCATTTATATCATTTTAGCTGAACTGAGCACAAAGTGCTTTGTGATCTATTGTGATGGCCGAATGTCCGTCGTTTATTCGTCTCAACGTACGGACGTCTGTCGTCAACGTTTCCTTTAAATGACATCTGAA